>CM035137.1:79805646-80197942 GCA_020205605.1 Panax ginseng | reverse complement strand
TATTGAACCGTGTTACAACTTACGGCACTTTCGATTCCGACATCACGGAGACCAGGAGTTAGAGCCGGTTGTAAAACTTCGAACAACAACGCAAAAAGCCAAAAAAAAAGCCCAAAGCGTGCATCGGTCGTCCGAGCATCATAAACACACACATAGCACGAGAAGGTATTAAACATAATATTACAACTTACGGGACTCGATTGAGACATCGTGAAATAGAGTTATTGCCCATTTTGCAAAACTTCGCGACAACTTGAGCAAAAAAGCCAAAAAAGGTCAAAACCCGTGTCGGTAGTCCGAGATACAACACAAACACACACATAGCACAGCGTGGGTATTGAACCGTGTTCTGACTTACGAAACTCGATTCCGACATCACGGAGACCGAGTTATCGCCCGGTTTGCAAAACTCCACAACAACAACAAAAAAGCGAAAAAATATCCCAAAACCCGCATCGGTAGTCCGAGCATACCGCATGCAAACACCGCGCCTGGCAGCGGCGTGGGTATTGAACCGTGTTCTGACTTACGGAACCGATTCGGACATCTGGAGACCTGGTTATCGCCCGGTTAGGCAAAACTTCGACAACTTAGGCAAAAAGACAAAAAAGAGCCCAAAACCGAATCGGCCGTCCGAGCATACACGCGAAACACCGCGCATGCACCGGCGTGGGTATTGAACCGCGTGTTACAACTTATGGAACTCGATTCCAACATCTGAGGAGGCAGAGTTATCGCCCACTTTGCAAAACTTCAGCGACAACAGGCAAAATGCGAAAAAAGTGCCCAAAACCCGCATCGGTAGTCCGAGCATCACTTGAAACACACATAGCACCACGTAGATATTGAACCGTGTTACTGACTTACGGGACTCGATTAGACATCGTGAACCCAAGTTATCGTCCGGTTGCAAAACTTCGCCAACAACTTGGGCAAAAAGCGAAAAAAGAGCCCAAAACCCGCATCGGTGTCCGAGCATACCGTAAACACACACATAGCACCTCGTGGGTATTGAACCGCGTGTTCTGACTTACGGGACTCGATTCCGACATCACGGAGACAGAGTTATCGCGCCTTGTTTGCAAAACTTCACAACACTTACAGGCAAAAAAGCGAAAAAGCCCAAAACCCGCGCCGGTAGTCCGAGCGCCACGCAAACACACACACACGCAGCACCGGTAGGTATTAAACCGTGTTACAACTTACGGGACTCGATTCCGACATCGGAACCGAGTTATCGCCCGGTTGCAAAACTTCAATAACAACTTAAAAGAAAAAGCGAAAAAAAGAGTCCAAAACCCGCATCGGGCGTCCGAGCATACGCAAACACACATAGCATAGCACCGTGGTATTGAACCGTGTTACAACTTACGAAACTTCGATTCGACATCTGGAGACCAGAGTTATCGCCCGGTTTGCAAAACTTCGACAACAACTTAAAAGCAAAAAGCGAAAAAGAGCCCAAAACCGCATCGGTCGTCCAGGCATACACACAAACACACACATAGCACCGCGTAGGTATTGAACCGCGTGTTACAACTTACGGAACTCGATTCCGAATGATCACGGAGACCGAGTTATCGCCCAATTTGCAAAACTTCGACAACAACTTAGGCAAAAAAGCGAAAAAAGAGCCCAAAAACCGCATCGGTAGTCAAACGCCGCCTTGAAACACACACATAGCACCAGCGTGTAGGTATTGAACCGTGTTACAACTTACGGAACTCGATTCCAACATCACGGAGCCAGAGTTATCGCCCAGTTTGCAAAACTTCAACAACAACGGGAAAAAAAGCGAAAAAGAGCCCAAAACCCGCATCGGCCGTCCGAGCATCACGCGAAACACACACAGCGTAGCACCACGTGGGTATTGAACCGTGTTACTGACTTACGGGACTCGATTCCGACATCGGAGAACGAGTTATCGCCCGGTTTGCAAAACTTCGACAACAACTTAGGCAAAAAGCGAAAAAGAGCCCAAAACCGCGCCGGCCGTCAGAGCATACACGAAACACACACGCATAGCACCAGCGTGGGTATTGAACCACGTGTTCTGACTTACGAAACTTCGATTCCGACATCAGGAACCGAGTTATCGCCCGGTTTGCAAAACTTCAGCAACAACTTGGCAAAAAAAGCGAAAAAAGAGCCCAAAACCGCGCGGACGTCGTCAGAGCATACCACAAACACACATAGCACCGCGTAGGTATTGAACACGTGTTACAACTTACGGAACTCGATTCCGACATCACGGAGACCAGAGTTATCGCCCGTTTGCAAAACTTCGACAACATTTAGGCAAAAAGCGAAAAAGCCCGAAAAAGAGCCCAAAACCGCGCGTCCGTCCGAGCATACGCATAACACACACATAGCACCGCGTAGGTATTGAACCGTCTTACAACTTCGGAACTCGATTCCGAGCATCTGAGAGGCCGAGTTATCGCCCGGTTGCAAAACTTCGACAACAACTTGCAAAAAAGCGAAAAAAGAGCCCCAAAACCGCATCGGTAGTCCGAGCATACGTAAACATCGCAGCACCACGGCGTGGGTATTGAACCGCGTGTTACAACTTACGGAACTCGATTTCCAACATCTGAGAGACGAGTTATCGCCCACTTTGCAAAACTTCAGCAACAACTTAGGCAAAAAGCGAAAAAAGCCCCCGAAAACCGCATCGGTAGTCCGAGCATCCGCCTGAACACACACATAGCACCACGTGGGTATTGAACCGCGTTACAACTTACGGGACTCGATTCCGACATCACGAGAGACCGAGTTATCGCCCGGTTTGCAAAACTTCATGACAACTTGGGGCAAAAAGCGAAAAAGAGCCCAAAACCGCGTCGGCCGTCCGAGCGCCACCACGCAAACACCGCGCATAGCACCCAGCGTAGGTATTGAACCGCGTGTTACAACTTACGAAACTTCGATTAGACATCACGGAGCCGAGTTATCGCCCGGTTTGCAAAACTTCGACAACAACTTGGGCAAAAAGCGAAAAAGAGCCCAAAACCCATCGGTAGATCCGAGCATACCGCAAACACACACATAGCACAGGTAGGTATTGAACCGTGTTACAACTTACGGGACTTCGATTAAAACAGACGAGAGCCGAGTTATGCCCAAATTGCAAAACTTCATGACAACTTGGGAAAAAAGCGAAAAAGAGCTCAAAACCGCATCGGTAGTCCAAGCATACCACGCAAACACACACATAGCACTTTGTAGGTATTAGACATGTGTTACAACTTACGGAACTCGATTCCGACATACAGAGACCGAGTTATCGCCCCGTTTGTAAAACTCAACAACATTTAGGCAAAAAGCGAAACAAGAGCCCAAAACCCGCATCGGTAGTCAGAGCATACGCAAACACACACATAGCACCAGCGTGGGTATTGAACCGCGTGTTACAACTTACGGAACTCGATTCCGACATCACGAAGACCAGAGTTATCGCCCGGTTGCAAAACTTCAATGACAACTTAGGCAAAAAAAGCGAAAAAGAGCCCAAAACCGCATCGGTAGTCCGAGGCATACGCGAAACACACACATATAGCAGCGTGGGTATTGAACCGTGTTACAACTTACGGGACTCGATTCCGACATCACGGAGACCAGAGTTATCGCCCGATTTGCAAAACTTCGCGACAACTTAAGGCAAAAAGCGAAAAAAAGCCCAAAACCGCATCGGTAGTCCGAGCATACGCAAACACACACATAGCACAGTGGGTATTAAACCGCGATGTTACAACTTACGGGACTCGATTCCGACATCTGAGAGCCGAGTTATCGCCCGATTTTGCAAAACTTCGACAACAACTTGGGCAAAAAGCGAAAAAGAGCCCAAAACCGCGTCGGTAGTCCGAGCGCCGCGAAAAACACACATAGCACGGCGTGGGTATTGAACCGTGTTCTGACTTACGAAACTCGATTCCGACATCACGGAGACCAGAGTTGTTATCGCCCGGTTGCAAAACTTCGACAACAACAAGCGTAAAAGCGAAAAAGAGCCCAAAACCGCATCGGTAGTCCGAGGCATCGCCCGCGCAAACACACACGCCAGCACGCGCGTGGGTATTGAACCGTGTTACAACTTACGGAACTCGATTCGGACATCTGGAGACCTAGTTATCGCCCGGTTTGCAAAACTTCGACAACAACAGGCAAAAAAGCGAAAAGAGCCCCAAAACCGCGTCGGCCGTCCGAGCATACGCAAAACCACACGCGTAGCACCGCGTGGGTATTGAACCGTGTTCTGACTTACGGAACTCGATTCAACATCTGGAGACCGAGTTATCGCCCACTTTGCAAAACTTCGACAACAACACGGGCAAAAAAGCGAAAAAGCCCCAAAACCGCATCGGTAGTCCGAGCATCGCAAAACACACATAGCACCGCGTAGGTATTGAACCGTGTTACAACTTACGGGACTTCGATTCCGACATCGTGAGACCGAGTTATCGCCCGGTTTGCAAAACTTCATGACAACAGACAAAAAAAGCGAAAAAGAGCCCAAAACCCCGCGTCGGTGGTCGAGGCATACCGAAACACACACATAGCACCTCGTAGGTATTAGACCGCGTTTCTGACTTACGGGGACTCGATTCCGACATCGGAGACCGAGTTATCGCCCGGTTGCAAAACTTCGAACAACAACTTGCAAAAAAGCGAAAAAGAGCCC
Source organism: Panax ginseng (assembly GCA_020205605.1). Taxonomy (NCBI): domain Eukaryota; kingdom Viridiplantae; phylum Streptophyta; class Magnoliopsida; order Apiales; family Araliaceae; genus Panax; species Panax ginseng. The sequence continues at coordinate 80,193,258 of CM035137.1, read as the reverse complement.
AAAACCCGCGTCGGTAGTCCGAGCATCCGCGCAAACACACATAGTAGCACCGCGTGGGTATTGAACCGTGTGTTCTGACTTACGGAACTCGATTCGAACATCACGGAGATCGAGTTATCGCCCACTTTGCAAAACTTCAACAACAACTTGGGCAAAAAGCGAAAAAATAGCCCAAAACGCGTCGGTAGTCCGAGCGCCACAAACAACACACACATAGCTTGGTGGGTATTAACCGTGTGTTACAACTTACGGAACTCGATTCCGACATCACGGAGACCGAGTTATCGCCCGGTTTGCAAAACTTCGACAACAACTTAGGCAAAAAGCGAAAAAGCCCAAAACCCAAAACCGCATCGGTAGTCCGAGCATACGAAAACACACACATAGCACCAAGTAGGTATTGAACCGTGTTCTGACTTACGGGACTCGATTCCGACATCATCGGAGACCAGGGTTATCGCCGGTTTGCAAAACTTCAAGCCAGAGACAACAACTTGGCAAAAAAGCGAAAAAGAGCCCAAAACCCGCGTCGGTAGTCCGAGCATACGCGAACACACACATAGCACCGCGTGGGTATTGAACCGTGTTACAACTGACTTACGATTCGATTCCGACATCACGAGAGACAGAGTTATCGCCCGGTTGCAAAACTTCGACAACAACTTGGGCAAAAAAGCGAAAAAGAGCCCAAAACCGCGCCGGCCGTCCGAGCGCCCGCGAACACACACATAGCACCGCGTAGGTATTGAACCGTGTTACAACTTACGAAACTCGATTCCAGACATCACGAGAGAGTTATCGCCCGGTTTGCAAAACTTCGACAACAACTTAGGCAAAAAAGCGAAAAAGAGCCCAAAACCCGCATCGGTAGTCCGAGCGCATACCGCAAACACACGCGCATAGCACCGCGTGGGTATTGAACACGTGTTACAACTTACGGAACTCGATTCCGACATCACGGAGACCGAGTTATCGCCCGGTTTGCAAAACTTCGACAACAACTTAGGCAAAAAGCGAAAAAAAGAGCCCAAAACCGCATCGGCCGTCCGAGCATACGCGAAAACACACAGCATAGCACCGCGTGGGTATTGAACCGTGTTACAACTTACGGAACTCGATTCCGACATCGGAGACAGAGTTATCGCCCGGTTGCAAAACTTCAGCAAAAAGAGCCCCACTTAAAAAAAAAACGAAAAAAGAACCAAAACCGCGTCGGTAGTCCGAGCATGCCTTACGCAAACACACACATAGCACCGCGTGGGTATTGAACCGCGTTTACTGACTTACGGGACTCGATTCCGACATCACGGAGACCGAGAGTTATCGCCCGGTTGCAAAACTTCAAAACTTCAATGACAACAGGCAAAAAGCGAAAAAAGAGCCCAAAACCCGCGTCGGCCGTCCGAGGCATACGCGAAACACACGCATAGCACACGCGTGGGTATTGAACCGCGTTACAACTTACGAACTTCGATTCCGACATCACGGAGGCCAGAGTTATCGCCCGGTTTGCAAAACTTCAACAACAACAGGCAAAAAGACGAAAAAGAGCCCAAAACCGCGCGTCGGTAGTCCGAGCATACGCGAAACACACACATAGCACCGCGTGGGTATTGAACCGCGTGTTACAACTTACGGGACTCGATTCCGACATCGGGAGACCAGAGTTATCCCAATTGCAAAACTTCATGACAACAACTTAAAAAAAAAGCGAAAAAGAGCCCAAAACCGCGCGGTAGTCAAGCATACCTGAACACACACATAGCACCGCGTGGGTATTGAACCGTGTTCTGACTTACGAAACTTCGATTCCGAACATCACGGAGACGAGTTATCGCCCGGTTGCAAAACTACGCCCAACAACTTAGGCAAAAAGCGAAAAAGAGCCCAAAACCCGCATCGGTAGTCAGAGCATACGCAAACACACACATAGCACCGCGTAGGTATTGAACCGTGTTCTGACTTACGGAACTCGATTCCAGACATCACGGAGACCGAGTTATCGCCCGGTTTGCAAAACTTCAACAACAACAGGCAAAAAAGCGAAAAAAAGCCCCAAAACCCGCATCGGTAGTCCGAGCATACGCGAACACACACATAGCACCAGGTAGGTATTGAACCGTGTTTCAATTACGAACTCGATTCAGACATCTGGAGCCGAGTTATCGCCCGTTTGCAAAACTTCAACAACAACTTGGCAAAAAGCGAAAAAAGTGCCCAAAACCCGCGTCGGTGTCCGAGCGACCGCAAACACACACATAGCACCAGCGTGGGTATTGAACCGTGTTACTGACTTACGAAACTCGATTCCGACATCACGGAGACCAGAGTTATCGCCCGGTTTGCAAAACTTCGAACAACAACAGGCAAAAAGCGAAAAAGAGCCCAAAACCCCGCATTGGCCGTCCGAGCATACGAAAACACACACGCATAGCACCGCGTGGGTATTGAACAAGCGTTACAATTCTGAAACTTCGATTTTGACATCACGGAGAAGAGATATCGCCCGGTTTGCAAAACTTAACAACATTTAAAGCAAAAAAGCGAAAAAAGAGCCCAAAACCCGCATCGTCCGTCCGATACCACACCGAAACACACATAGCACCGTAGGTATTGAACCGTGTTACAACTTACGGGACTCGATTCCGACATCGGAGGAGACCAAGTTATCGCCCAATTGCAAAACTTCATGACAACTTTACAAAAAAAACGAAAAAAGCCCAAAACCCGCATCGGTAGTCAAACATGCCACAAACACACACATAGCACCGCGTAGGTATTAGACACGTGTTACAAATTACGGAACTCGATTCCGACATACAGAGACCGAGTTATCGCCCAGTTTGCAAAACTCAACAACATTTAAGAAAAAAGCCAAAAAAGAGTCCAAAACCCGCATCGGACGTCCGAACGCCATGAAAACACACACATAACACCACATGGGTATTAGACATGTGTTACAACTTACGAAACTCGATTCCGACATACGGAGACCGAGTTATCGCCCAGTTTGTAAAACTCGCCAACAATTAGGCAAAAAGCCAAAAAAGATCCCAAAACCGCATCGGTAGTCAGAGCATACGCGCGAAACACACACATATAGCACGGCGTGGGTATTGAACCGTGTTTCAACTTACGAAACTTCGATTCAACATCACGGAGACCAGAGTTATCGCGCTGGTTGCAAAACTCAACAACATTTAGGCAAAAAGCCAAAAAAGAGCCCAAAACCCGCATCGGCCGTCTGAACGCCACGCAAAAACACACATAGCACCGAGTAGGTATTAGACACGTGTTACAACTTACGGGACTAGATTCCGACATACGGAGACCTAGTTATCGCCCAAATTGCAAAACTTAACAACACTTAGGCAAAAAGCCGAAAAAGAGCCCAAAACCCGCATCGGCCGTCCAAATACCACACAAACACACACATAGCACCGCGTAGGTATTAGACACGTGTTACAACTTACGGAACTCGATTCCGACATCACGAGACCGAGTTATCGCCCGGTTTGCAAAACTTCGACAACAACTTAGACAAAAAAGCGAAAAAAATGCCCAAACCCGCGCCGGACGTCCCAGCATACGCGAAACACACATAGCACCGCGTGGGTATTGAACCGTGTTACAACTTACGGGACTCGATTCCGACATCACGGAGACCGAGTTATCGCCCGGTTTGCAAAACTTCGCCAACAACTTAACAGCAAAAAGCGAAAAAAAAAGCCAAAAGCAGCGCGTCGGTAGTCCGAGCATACCACATGAAAACACACACATAGCACCGAGTGGGTATTAAACCGCGTTTCTGACTTACGGGACTCGATTCCGACATCGGAGACCGAGTTATCGCCCACTTTGCAAAACTTCAGCAATAACTTAGGCAAAAAAGTGCGAAAAAAGAGCCCAAAACCCGCATCGGCGGTAGTCCGAGATGCCACGCAAACACACGCATAGCACGCGTGGGTATTGAACCGTGTTCTGACTTACGGAACTCGATTCAAACATCACGGAGACCGAGTTATCACCCGGTTTGCAAAACTTCAGCAACAACAGGCAAAAATCCGAAAAAAGCCCAAAACACGCATCGGTAGTCCGAGCGCCGCGCGTAAACACACACATAGCACCACGTGGGTATTGAACCGTGTTACAACTTACGGGACTCGATTCCGACATCTGGAGGCGAGTTATCGCCCGGTTGCAAAACTTCGCCAACAACTTAGGCAAAAAAGCGAAAAAGTGCCCAAAACCCGCATCGGTAGTCCGAGGCATACGCAAACACCGCGCGTAGCACCGGCGTGGGTATTGAACCGTGTTCTGACTTACGAAACTTCGATTCCGACATCTGAGAGACCGAGTTATCGACCGGTTGCAAAACTTCGACAACAACAGACAAAAAAGCGAAAAGAGACCCAATCGGTCTCCGTATGTCGAATTGAGTTCTTTAAGTTGTAACACGTGTCTAATACCTCTGTGATGCTTATTTGTGTGTTTGTGTATGGCGTTGAACTGGCCGTAGATGCGGGTTTTGGGCTCTTTTCGCCTTTTTGCCCGTTGTTGTTAAGTTTTGCAATTTATTTAGGCGATACCTCGGTCTCCGTTTAGTGAAATCGAGTCCCGTAAGTTGTAACACGTGTCTAATACCTACTCGGTGCTATGTGTGTTTTTGCGTGGCGTTCGGACGGCCGATGCGGGTTTTGGGCTCTTTTTTGGCTTTTTGCCTAAATGTTGTTGAGTTTTGCAAACTAGGGCGATAACTCGGTCTCCGTATGTTAGAATCGAGTTTCGTAAGTTGTAACGCGTGTCTAATACCTACGCGGTGCTATGTGTGTGTTTGCGTGGCGTTCGGACGGCCGATGCTGGTTTTGGGATCTTTTTTGGCTTTTTGCCTAATTGTTGGCGAGTTTTACAAACTGGGCGATAACTCGGTCTCCGTATGTCGGAATCGAGTTTCGTAAGTTGTAACACATGTCTAATACCCATGTGGTGCTATGTGTGTGTTTTCATGGCGTTCGGACGGCCGATGCGGGTTTTGGACTCTTTTTCGGCTTTTTTCCTAAGTGTTGTTGAGTTTTGCAAACTGGGCGATAACTCGGTCTCTGTATGTCGGAATCGAGTTCCGTAATTTGTAACACGTGTCTAATACCTACGCGGTGCTATGTGTGTGTTTGTGTTGTGTTTGGACGGCCGATGCGGGTTTTGTGCTCTTTTTTGGTTTTTTGCGTAAGTGTTGGCGAGTTTTGCAATTTGGGCGATACCTTGGTCTCCGTCATCGGAATCGAGTCCCGTAAGTTGTAACACGTGTCTAATACCTACTCGGTGCTATGTGTGTGTTTGCGTGGCATTCGGACGGACGATGCGGGTTTTGGGCTCTTTTTTGGCTTTTTGCCTAAATGTTGTTAAGTTTTGCAAACTGGGCGATATCTCGGTCTCCGTATATGTCGAAATCGAGTTTACGTAAATTGTAACGCGTGTTCAATACCTCTGGCGGTCTTATCGTGTGTTTTAAATGGCGCTTTCAGACTGACCCAATCTTGCGATTTTAGCCTCTCTTTTGGCTTTTTTGCCAAAAGTGTTGTTGAGTTTTTGCAAGCCCGGCCATAACTTTCGGTCTCGTATGTCGAGAATCGAGTTTCGTAAGTTGTAACACGTGTCTAATACCTACACGGTGCTATGTGTGTGTTTGTGTGGCGTTCGGACGGCCGATACGGGTTTTGGGCTCTTTTTTGGCTTTTTGCCTAAGTGTTGGCGAGTTTTGCAAAATGGGCAATAACTCGGTCTCCGTATGTCGGAATCGAGTCCCGTAAGTTGTAACACGTGTTTAATACCTACTCGGTGCTATGTGTGTGTTTGCGTGGCGTTCGGACGGCCGATGCGCGTTTTGGGCTTTTTTTCGCTTTTTTCTGTTGAAGTGTTGGCGAAGTTTTGCAAAGCTGGGCAATAACTTTCGGTCTCCGTATGTCGGAATCGAGTCCCGTAAGTTGTAACACGTGTTTAATACCTACGCGGTGCTATGTGTGTGTTTATGTGGTATTTTGACGGCCGATGCGGGTTTTGGGCACTTTTTCGGCTTTTTGCCTAAATGTTGTTGAGTTTTGCAAACGGGGCGATAACTCGGTCTCCCGTATGTCTCAATCGAGTTAAATGTAAGTTGTAACACGTGTCTAATACCTCTGGCGATGCTATGTTTGTGTTTGTGTGGTATTTGGACTGACCGATCGGGTTTTGGGCTCTTTTTACTTTTTGCCTAATTGTTGTTAAGTTTTGCAATTTGAAATATAACTTTCGGTCTCCGTATGTCGAATCGAGTTCCGTAAGTTATAACACGTGTCCTAATACCCACAGCGATTACTATGTGTGTGTTTATGTGGTATTTTGACGGCCGATGCGGGTTTTGGGCACTTTTTCGGCTTTTTGCCTAAGTGTTGTTGAGTTTTGCAAACTGGGCGATAACTCGGTCTCCGTATGTCAGAATCGAGTTCCGTATTGTAACACGTGTCTAATACCTACTCGGTGCTATGTGTGTGTTTGCGTGGCGTTCGGACGGCCGATGCGCGTTTTGGGCTTTTTTTTGGCTTTTTGCCTAAGTGTTGGCGAGTTTTGCAAACTGGGCGATAATTCGGTCTCCGTATGTCGGAATCGAGTCCCGTAAGTTGTAACACGTGTCTAATACCTACTCGGTGCTATGTGTGTGTTTGCGTGGCGTTGGGACGTCCGATGCGGGTGTTGGGCTCTTTTTCGGCTTTTTGTCTAAGTGTTGTTGAGTTTTGCAAACTGGGCGATAACTCGGTCTCCGTATGTCGGAATCGAGTTCCGTAAGTTGTAACACGTGTCTAATACCTACGCGGTGCTATGTGTGTGTTTGTGTGGCGTTTAGACGGCCGATGCGGGTTTTGGGCTCTTTTTCGGCTTTTTGCCTAAGTGTTGTTAAGTTTTGCAATTTGGGCGATACCTCGGTCTCCGTCTGTCGGAATCGAGTCCCGTAAGTTGTAACACGTGTCTAATACCTACTCGGTGCTATGTGTGTGTTTGCGTGGCGTTCAGTAACGGCCGATGCGGGTTTTGGGCTCTTTTTTGGCTTTTTGCCTAAATGTTGTTGAGTTTTGCAAACTAGGCGATAACTCGGTCTCCGTATGTTGGAATCGAGTTTCGTAAGTTGTAACACGTGTCTAATACCTACGCCGTGCTATGTGTGTGTTTGCGTGGCGTTCGGACGGCCGATGCTGGTTTTGGGATCTTTTTTGGCTTTTTGCCTAATTGTTGGCGAGTTTTACAAACTGGGCGATAACTCGGTCTCCGTATGTCGGAATCGAGTTTCGTAAGTTGTAACACATGTCTAATACCCATGTGGTGCTATGTGTGTGTTTTCATGGCGTTCGGACGGCCGATGCGGGTTTTGGACTCTTTTTCGGCTTTTTTCCTAAGTGTTGTTAGTTTTGCAAACTGGGCGATAACTCGGTCTCCGTATGTCGGAATCCAGTCCCGTAAGTTGTAACACGTGTCTAATACCAACTCGGTGGTATGTGTGTGTTTGCGCGTGTTTGGACGGTAGAATCGCGGTTTTGGGCTCTTTTTCGGCTTTTTGCCTAAGTGTTGTTAAGTTTTGCAAACTGGGCGATAACTCGGTCTCCGTATGTCGGAATCGAGTTCCGTATTGTAACACGTGTCTAATACCTACTCGGTGCTATGTGTGTGTTTGCGTGGCGTTCGGACGGCCGATGCGCGTTTTGGGCTTTTTTTTGGCTTTTTGCCTAAGTGTTGGCGAGTTTTGCAAACTGGGCGATAACTCGGTCTCCGTATGTCGGAATCGAGTCCCGTAAGTTGTAACACGTGTCTAATACCTACTCGGTGCTATGTGTGTGTTTGCGTGGCGTTGGGACTGCCGATGCGGGTGTTGGGCTCTTTTTGACTTTTTATAAGTGTTGTTGAGTTTTGCAAACTAAGCGATAACTTTCGGTCTCCGTGTATGCTCTTAATTGAGTTCTTTAAGTTGTAACACGTGTCATACATACCTCTGGCGGTCTATGTGTGTGTTTTTGTGTGGCGCCTTGAGAATGGTCGATCACGGTTTTGGGCTCTTTTTCGGCTTTTTGCCTAAGTGTTGTTAAGTTTTGCAATTTGGGCGATACCTCGGTCTCCGTTTGTCGGAATCGAGTCCCAATTTTTTAAGTTTACTATTTTCAGATTTTAGTAGAAAAAAACTTTAATAAAAATTTTATAGAAAACTACATCATTTTATTAAGTAGCCAATGCCTTAAATTACCTTTCTCCATATATATATACAATGATCAATAGCATCTATTTGTTATTGATCAAAAATTGACAAATAACATCTCTACCTTGTGTTACAATTATGAATGGCTTGGATTAAAAGAAAAGCACAACCTTCCGCTAGTCATTCTAGCGGACTGAATTAAAAAAAAATTAGACAAAAATGCCCCAGTTAACCTAGTCAATGTGTGATTTTATTTGAATTAATTAGAATGATTAGCGGATAAGTCTAATTCTTATTTTCATAACTTGGCCAGAATCATCATGACCACATGACGAGGTATTGCCAAAGCAGATATTATATTTTCATGAGTCCTTCTAGGAGGACATTTTTCTAGTGACCTTTTTTTTTGGGTTTTTTGGTTTTTTTTTGTAGTACCTTCCAAAAAATATGTAGTATTTATTTCAATTGGAATTTTTACAGAAAATAATTTTTTAGGTGTAATTTGGATACATACAAGAAACAGGTTTGTACAGACTGTACAGACCCTATTTCTTGTATGTATCTAAATTATATCTAAAATACTATATTTTATAAAAATTCCAGTTAAAATAAATATTAGACATTTTTTGAGAGGTAATACAAAAAATAAATAAATAAAAAGGGTCACTAGAACAATGTCCCCCTAGACTTATTGTATTTTCATATGCTGCCACTGTCATACTTTTGTTCTCGACCATGTTCCACAGCTCCAAAGACTGCACACGTGGTTCAGATATAATATTAGTAAAGATCTGAGATTTCATTCATGTTTACTAGTAAAAAAGCAAAAACACGGCATAGAAAAAGGTCATCATGCCACTACATCTTGGCATTTATTGATTGTACCAAGGGAGCACCAACGCTAAATGCAAGTCATTTCTGACCTTCAAAGATGTCGTTACCAATAACAGTGATCTGGTACAGATTCAATAATCACAGCAACACCATGGGAAGTTGTTAGAACTTGAGGGTATAATCGATAATTGATGGCATTACCAATAATAGTGACCCGGTATCTATTATATAAAAGCAGAAGGAGAGAGAAATACATAAGTGTCACATCCCGTCGTGACTCTGTCGTTCCCCTCATTTCAAATTTCAAACCCTCTATCTCTCTCTCTTCTTACACACACAACTGAGATATAACACGGAGCTTGAAAAACACAAATAAAAAATGCAGAGATAAACGTGAAGCAGAAGAAGAAGTTGAAGAGAGAAAAACGAGATCAACACACGGCACCACGTCGTCTTGATCGACTTCCTTAGCACTCTTCTTGGCTTTCCTCGCGGCTCACGAAGTCTAAAACCTTCTACTCTTGTCTCTCCTCTTCCTCGGCACACATCGTGTTGATCAACTTCCCTACGGACGAAAGATCTAAGACCTTCTCCTCTTGGCTCTCCTCTTCCTCGGCACCTTAATTAGGTCGTGCTGATCGACTTCCCTACGGACGAGATTTCGATACCCACCAGCCCACTGGTCATTTTTGTAACGGAAGAATCCACGTCGAATATCTTGGTATTTCTTCAATTTCAGTTTGGTTTCTTACAAAATGTATGAAATTTTAGGAGAAATAAGAACCCATTGTCTTAGGGTTTAGCTTTATTGAGTTTATGGGGTTCTTGATTTGGTTGAATCTGAATTTTTTGAAATTTTCATTTTTAAGGTTTCTTTTGATTGGTTTAATGTTTACATTTATGTTTCTTGGTTATACTTATGCGGTTCAGAATTGGGTATCAATAAATTAACCTGTTTTTTTCCCTTTGGGTATAATGTGATATTTTGAATTTGATCGGTCGATTAATCTGTTAACTCTGTTCTTACCAATACACTTAACTTATGTTTTTTGAATGGGTGGGTAAGTTAACTTTTCTCATTATTAATAAGCTTGGTATGTTGAATTTTAAAGCCTTGATAACCTTACTTTTTCCACTACCCATGCGGATGTCCGGTTCTTGAGTATCTCAATTTTTTGAATTGTCATTAGTATTTGGAGAACTTTGTTGTGTATTGATTTTAACAATGGCTTAAATCATTTAACAAAATGTCTCTAAGAGTTCAAGTAAGTTTTAATATAAGAACCACAATGTTCAAGGATTTTTTTGATGGGATAGCATAAATGATTTAGAATTTTTCTTTTGGGTATTGCCATGTTAAACATGATTCACTTACATAAGTGTATCTCAAAATAGTTTTCCCACTTCCAATCATTTTGGCCTCTTTATTTCTGAGTTTTTACTTGTGTGGCATTTGACATTAGATCATTGATGTCTTCATCAATCGATTGTCTTGGGTTCTGATTGTTTTGAAATTGGTGGGGTTGCGAGAGGCTTGGGAAGTCGAGGAAAGTATCAAGCGATTTTGTGTATTGGAGGCGTGGTATGATTTTGTTTGGTTTGTCACTTATCGAGAAGAAAAATGATTTTGTTTCGGCATATCTACTTTTGAGAATGGTGGAAAATTTATAAGGTTGGTTTATGATCTATCTCATGTAGCTTAATGTGTTTCCTTTCTCGGCATGATAGCTTAATATATATATATATATATATATATATATATATATATATATATATGATCATTAAATTACCATTTGGTAATCATTTATGATAAGTTAAAAGTGCCATTTGAATTACATGTGTGATAATTATGTATCAGACATACTATTTTTAATTATTTTTTGTGGCTAAACAATGTACTTTCTTCTAAGGTTCTATGTTGTCTTAATTGGTTTCAATTTCATGCTCTTGATCTTTGTGATAATCCTTTGAATCAGGTTTGTTGCATGCGTACATAAATTATGTTGAAGCATGAGAAAGGTATGGTAGTACCACTTCTACTATTTCACATAGTAGTTTTCCATAGCTATTTGTATGTTGGGGTTTTAATATTTCCCAAAGGAATGTAAAGGTGGGAAAAAATACAAAGAAAAAAAGTTTATAGAAAATATAAATTTGTAGAATTTGGACAATTTTGAACATAATAGGAAAGGATTAAATCTGAGAAAAGATGAAAAGTATTAGATCCACAAATCGACACCCAGTCTAAAATTATTAGGAATTTGATGGGATAACATAAATGATTTTTTTTGTAAGGTAATGTAAGGTAATGAGTGGTAATGAGTGGTAATGTAAGGTTTTTTTTTGAAAATTATGCCTATGGAAGGATGTTGTTCTCTTCTGAATCCTTTTTTAGGGTTTTAGTTTTGATGGGTCGAGGTGTAATATGGTTTACGAGGCCTTCAAAATTTCAGTGGTAAGTTGTTTGGTTTATGTTTATAACGGTTTGATCTGTTGTAGTTTGGTGTTGCAATTTTTGTCTTGAGGTATCATGTGCCCATTTCTTTGTTTTGAAAATTTGATAGTGGATAATTGTGGTTTAGTTATGTGTCATTGTTTGGATGCTTCTTGGCTCACTTGAATATTTTTCATTTATTATTACTTTTCATATAGCTCGAATTTGAATATGAACTACTGATGCGTGAGAGAACAAATTGTTGGCTAAGTTTAAAGACAATTTATCTTGATAAATTGAAGGATTATTATAGAAAGAAGGCATTTAATTAAAGGATCTATGTCTATTGTCTTCAAGTGAGGAAGTTCTCTAGGATTATGTTTTTATATTTACCATTGAATTGATCTTTTTATCTTAGTAAATGAATCCCCCAATCTGAGATTGATAGCTGTTGGCATCTAGCATAAAGGTTAATCTGGGCCTTTCTTCTCCATATCTTTCACTTCCTCAAAGTTACTTGTGGTCACTTTGCTTCTAAACTATATACATGAGGTTATTACTGCGATGAATCTGATTTTTGAACTTTTCCCTCTTCTTACTAAGCTTAGGATGTTCCTTTTTAAGTAGTCTGAAATTTATCCTATACATTGGCGTTTCTTTTAGTCCTACCTTTAGGAGTCTTGAGTTTTGATAGTGGTGGTTCTGAGCATTTTGCTTGAGGATTTTAGAACACATAATTGTCTAAATGCATGTACTAATTGTGTGTTTTCTTGCTTGGGACATTAATTAGTTTCTCGTGTCTAAATGCATGAACTTTGGAGATGACTATTAAAGATTTAGAAGTTTCTAAACATTTACACGCATTTATTTCGATACAAGTCCTTTGCATGTATGTGCTTTGTAAGAAAGGGAAATTGAATGGTAACTTTTGAATATCACTTAGCATAGTAGGTTACAAAGATTTTTTTTGGCGTCCCAAAAAGTAAGTAAGTTAATACTACTTACGGACAATTGATATATTAGATTTTCAAAATCACAAACCTTGATATATTCTTTGTTGTCATTGTAATGCTACATAACTAAAAAGAATTATATGGTTAATTCTTTGTTGTCATATATTTCTTGTTATTATACAAAGTGCACGGTTTTTAAATTTATTTCATTTGAAGTTGTGATAGAAACAAATTTTAAGTATTTGAGTGAGCGAAAAAGAAGAGGAGGGAGTTTTCCTTCACAATTTTTGAGAGTTTAGGATGGAAAGCATTGGCATATATTCTCACCCAAAGGTGATGACCTTAACCATATTTCCATACTTGCAATTTAATATATATACACACATACATTTATTTTCTTGTTGTTCAATATATTAATTTTACCAATTGTCTGCTCCAAATTAATCGTTTTTGTTGGGTCATCATTTTCGATACTGAGGTTAACTGGTGTTCACAAAGATAACCCTTTTTTGTTGATTGTCAGTGTCTACCTAAAAGGTGGGGCAAATGGTTATGATTTCAAATTAGTTAAAAGATGGACTACCCAAAGGAAGTTAGGATATTGCCTTACTGAGCGTGACAAGGTAAAATTTTTGTTTTCACTATATTTCTTAGTTCCCCGTTTGTTTCATTGAAATGAATGTTTATTTGTAAAATCGTCATTCTTATTTTTAGATATTTGTCCTATCCACAAAGAAACACATTGGTGCTTAGCGATTATTAACAAGAAAGATGAAAAGTTCCGATATCTTGATTCACTCGAAGGAATGGACAAGCAAGTAATGAAAATCTTGGTATGTTATTCACTCATGCTTTAATACGGCCAAGTACACTAGCTAGAATTTTGTAGCCTAAGTCATGTGATATTGCTCACCCTTTTGATAGATTTAATTGACAAAGATTTATAGGTGTTTAGTAAATTTAAATCTGAATTGTGCCATATTGTTGTTGTTTTGGCTCTTTTTTCATTGAAAATTTTTTGCTAAGTGTTGTTGAGTTTTGCAAAGTAAGCTGGCGATAACTTTCGGTCTCCGTATGTCGAATCGAGTTTACGTAAGTTGTAACTGCGTGTCTAATACCTACTGGTTGCTATGTGTGTGTTTGCGTGGCGTTCGGACGGCCGATCTCGGGTTTTGGGCTCTTTTTGGCTTTTTGCTAAGTGTTGTTGAGTTTTTTTGCAAAGTGGCGATAACTTTCGGTCTCCGTATGTTGGAATCGAGTTCGTAAGTTATAACACGTGTCTAATACCTACTAGCGGTTGCTATGTGTGTGTTTGTGGCGTTGCGTTGAATGACGATCGTCTGAGTTTTGGGCTCTTTTTGGCTTTTTGCCTAAGTGTTGTTGAGTTTTGCAAAGCTGGGCGATAACTTTCGGTCTCCGTATGTCGGAATCGAGTTCGTAAGTTATAACACGTGTCTACTAATACCTACTGTGGTGCTTATGTGTGTGTGTTTTGTGTGGCGTTCGGATGACCGATCTGGGGTTTGGGCTCTTTTTTGGCTTTTTTGCTAAGTGTTGTTGAGTTTTGCAAAGCTGGCGATAACTTCGGTCTCCGTATGTCGGAATCGAGTTTAAGTAAGTTATAACACGTGTCTAATACCTCTACCGATTGCTATGTGTGTGTTTTGCGTGGCGTTCGGACGGCCGATCTGGGTTTTGGGCTCTTTTTGGCTTTTTTGCTAAAGTGTTGTTGAGTTTTGCAAAGCTGGCGATAACTTTCGGTCTCCGTATGTCGGAATCGAGTCCGTAAGTTGTAACTGCGTGTCTAATACCTCTGGCGGTGCTATGTGTGTGTTTTTTGCGTGGCGTTCGGACGGCCGTCTGGGTTTTGGGCTCTTTTTGGCTTTTTGCTAAGTGTTGTTGAGTTTTTGCAAAGCTGGCGATAACTTCGGTCTCCGTATGTCGGAATCGAGTTACGTAAGTTGTAACACGTGTCTAATACCTACTGGCGGTGCTATGCGTGTGTTTTTGTGTGGCGTTGGACGGACGACGATCTGGTTTTGGGCTCTTTTTGGCTTTTTGCTGAGTGTTGTTGAGTTTTGCAAAGCTGGGCGATAACTTCGGTCTCCGTATGTCGAATCGAGTCCGTAAGTAAGTTATAACACGTGTCTAATACCTACTCGGTGCTATGTGTGTGTTTGTGTGGCGTTGGGCGTTGGACCGATCACGGGTTTTAGGCTCTTTTTGACTTTTTGCACTAAGTGTTGTTGAGTTTTGCAAAGCTGGCGATAACTTTCGGTCTCCGTATGTCGAATCGAGTTTAAGTAAGTTATAACAGCGTGTCTAATACCTACTGCGATGCTATGTGTGTGTTGTTATGTGGCGTTGAGACGGCGATCTGGGTTTTGGGCTCTTTTTCGGCTTTTTGCCTAAGTGTTGTTGAGTTTTGCAAACTGGGCGATAACTCGGTCTCCGTATGTCGGAATCGAGTTTCGTAAGTTGTAACGCGTGTCTAATACCTACTCGGTGCTATGTGTGTGTTTGCGTGGCGTTCGGACGATGACGTCTGGGTTTTGGGCTCTTTTTGGCTTTTTGCACAAAGTGTTGTTGAGTTTTGCAAAGTGGGCGATAACTTTCGGTCTCCGTATGTCGGAATCGAGTTTAAATAAGTTGTAACTGCGTGTCTAATACCTACCTCGGTGCTATGTGTGTGTGTTTGCGTGGCGTTCGGACGGACCGATCTGGGTTTTAGGCTCTTTTTGGCTTTTTGCTAAAGTGTTGTTGAGTTTTGCAAAGCTGGGCGATAACTTCGGTCTCCGTATGTCGGAATCGAGTTCGTAAGTTGTAACGTGTGTCTAATACCTACTGGGTGCTATGTGTGTGTTTTGCGTGGCGTTGGACGACCGATCTGGGGTTTTGGCTCTTTTGGCTTTTTTACTAAGTGTTGTTGAGTTTTGCAAAGCTGGCGATAACTTTCGGTCTCCGTATGTCGGAATCGAGTCCGTAAGTTGTAACACGTGTCTAATACCTACTCGATTACTATGTGTGTGTTTTGCGTGGCGTTGGATGACCGATCTGGTTTTGGGCTCTTTTTGGCTTTTTGCTTAAGTGTTGTTGAGTTTTGCAAAGCTGGGCGATAACTTCGGTCTCCGTATGTCGAATCGAGTTTTTTGGTTTTTGCGTAAGTTGTAACGTGTGTCTAATACCTACTGTGGTGCTATGTGTGTGTGTTTTTGCGTGGCGTTCGGATGGCCGATCTTGGTTTTGGGGCTCTTTTTGGCTTTTTGCTAAAGTGTTGTTGAGTTTTTGCAAATTGGGCGATAACTTTCGGTCTCCGTATGTATCGAATCGTCGAGTTACGTAAGTTGTAACACGTGTCTAATACCTACTGTGATTGCTATGTGTGTGTTTGCGTGGCGTTCGGATGGCCGATATGGGTTTTGGGCTCTTTTTCGGCTTTTTTGCCTAAGTGTTGTTGAGTTTTTTGCAAAGCTGGGCGATAACTTTCGGTCTCCGTATGTCGGAATCGAGTCCGTAAGTTGTAACATGTCTAATACCTACTCGTGGTGCTATGTGTGTGTGTTTTGCGTGGCGTTCGGATGGCCGATCTTGGTTTTGGGCTCTTTTTGGCTTTTTGCTAAGTGTTGTTGAGTTTTGCAAAGCTGGCGATAACTTTCGGTCTCCGTATGTTGAATCGAGTTTAAGTAAGTTGTAACGATGTCTAATACCTCTGTGATTGCTATGTGTGTGTTTTTGTGGCGTTAGAGATGGTCGATCTGGGTTTTGGGCTCTTTTTGGCTTTTTACTAAGTGTTGTTGAGTTTTGCAAATTGAGGCGATAACTTCGGTCTCCGTATGTCGAATCGAGTCCGTAAGTTGTAACGTGTGTCTAATACCTACTGTGGTGCTATGTGTGTGTTTGCGTGGCGTTGGACGGCCGATCTCGGGTTTAGAGCTCTTTTTGGCTTTTTTGCCTAAGTGTTGTTGAGTTTTGCAAAGCTGGCGATAACTTTCGGTCTCCGTATGTCGAATCGAGTTTAAATAAGTTGTAACACGTGTCTAATACCTACTGTGATTGCTATCGTGTGTGTTTTTGTGGCGTTCGGACGGCCGTCTGGGGGTTTTGGGCTCTTTTTGACTTTTTTACTGAAGTGTTGTTGAGTTTTGCAAAGCTGGCGATAACTTTCGGTCTCTGTATGTCGAAATCGAGTTTAAATAAGTTTAACTGCGTGTCTAATACCTCTGGCGGTGCTATGTGTGTGTGTTTGCGTGGCGTTCGGACGACGGCCGATCTGGGTTTTGGGCTCTTTTGGCTTTTTGCTAAGTGTTGTTGAGTTTTTGCAAAGCTGGGCGATAACTTTCGGTCTCCGTATGTCGAATCGAGTTTACGTAAAAGTTGTAACTACGTGTCTAATACCTACTGCGGTGCTATATGTGTGTGTTTGCGTGGCGTTAGGACGGACCGATCACGGGTTTTGGGCTCTTTTTTCGCTTTTTTGCTAAGTGTTGTTGAGTTTTTGCAAATTGGGCGATAACTTCGGTCTCCGTATGTCGAATCGAGTTTTAAAGTAAGTTGTAACTGCGTGTCTAATACCTACTCGATTGCTATGTGTGTGTTTGTGTGGCGTTCGGACGGTCGATCTGGGTTTTGGCTCTTTTTGACTTTTTGCTAAGTGTTGTTGAGTTTTTTGCAAAGCTGGCGATAACTTTCGGTCTCCGTATATGTCGAATCGAGTCCGTAAGTTGTAACACGTGTCTAATACCTACTTTGGTGCTATGTGTGTGTTTGCGTGGCGTTGGACGACCGTCTGGGGTTTTGGGCTCTTTTTCGGCTTTTTACTAAGTGTTGTTGAGTTTTGCAAAGCTGGCGATAACTTTCGGTCTCCGTATGTCGAAATCGAGTTTAAATAAGTTGTAACTGCGTGTCTAATACCTACTCGATGTGCTATGTGTGTGTGTGTGTGTGTTTGCGTGGCGTTCGGACGGCCGATCTCGGGTTTTAGGCTCTTTTGGCTTTTTTGCCTAAGTGTTGTTGAGTTTTTGCAAAGTGGGCGATAACTTTCGGTCTCCGTATGTCGAATCGAGTTCCGTAAGTTATAACTAGCGTGTCTAATACCTACTGCGGTGCTATGTGTGTGTGTTTGTTTGGCGTTCGGACGGCCGTCTTGGTTTTGGGCTCTTTTTGGCTTTTTGCTAAGTGTTGTTGAGTTTTGCAAAGCTGGGCGATAACTTTCGGTCTCCGTATGTCGAATCGAGTTCCGTAAGTTGTAACTGCGTGTCTAATACCTACTGCGGTCTATGTGTGTGTTTTGCGTGGCGTTCGGACGATGGATCTGGGTTTTGGGCTCTTTTTGGCTTTTTACTAAGTGTTGTTGAGTTTTGCAAAGCTGGGCGATAACTTTCGGTCTCCGTATGTCGAATCGAGTTCGTAAGTTGTAACACGTGTCTAATATACTACTACGGTGCTATGTGTGTGTGTTTGCGTGGCGTTGAGACGACCGATCACGGTTTTGGGCTCTTTTTTGGCTTTTTGCCTAAAGTGTTGTTGAGTTTTGCAAAGCGAGGCGATAACTTTCGGTCTCCGTATGTCGAATTCGAGTTCGTAAAGTAAGTTGTAACACGTGTCTATTACCTACGCGTTGCTATGTGTGTTTTTGGGTGGCGTTCAGACGACCGATACGGGTTTTGGGCTCTTTTTTGGCTTTTTGCCTAAGTGTTGTTGAGTTTTACAAAGCTGGCGATAACTTTCGGTCTCCGTATGTCGAATCGAGTTTAAATAAGTTGTAACAACGTGTCTAATACCTACCTCAGTGGTGCTATGCTATGTGTGTTGCGTGCGTGGCGTTTCGGATGGCCGATCTTGGTTTTGGGCTCTTTTTGGCTTTTTGCTGAAGTGTTGTTGAGTTTTTGCAAAGTGGGCGATAACTTTCGGTCTCCGTATGTTGGAATCGAGTTAAAGTAAGTTGTAACGAGTTCGTGTCTAATACCTCGTGGTGGTGCTATGTGTTTGTTTTGCGTGGCGTTCGGACGATGGAATCTTAGGGTTTTGGGCTCTTTTTGTCTTTTTGCTAAGTGTTGTTGAGTTTTGCAAAGTGGGCGATAACTTTCGGTCTCCGTATGTTGGAATCGAGTTTTAATAAGTTGTAACTGCGTGTCTAATACCTCTGTGGTCTATGTGTGTGTGTTTGTATGGCGTTCGGACGGACCGATCTGGGTTTTGGGCTCTTTTTCGGCTTTTTGCCTAAGTGTTGTTGAGTTTTGCAAACTGGGCGATAACTCGGTCTCCGTATGTCGGAATCGAGTTTCGTAAGTTGTAACACGTGTCTAATACCTACGCGGTGCTATGTGTGTATTTTCATGGCGTTCGGACGGGCGATGCAGGTTTTGGGCTCCTTTTCGGCTTTTTGTCTAAGTGTTGTTGAGTTTTGCAAACTGGTCGATAACTCGGTCTCTGTATGTCGGAATCGAGTTTCCTAAGTTGTAACACGTGTCTAATACCTACGCGGTGCTATGCGTGGCGTTCGGACGGCCGATTTGGGTTTTAGGCTCTTTTGACTTTTTGCTGAAAGTGTTGTTGAGTTTTTGCAAGTGGCGATAACTTTCGGTCTCCGTATGTTGGAATTGAGTTACGTAAGTTGTAACTGTGTGTCTAATACCTACTGCGGTGCTATCGTGTGTGTTTGTGTTAACGTTCGGACGGCCGTCTGGGTTTGGGCTCTTTTTGGCTTTTTGCTAAGTGTTGGCGAGTTTTGCAAAGCTGGCGATAACTTCGGCCTCCGTATGTCGGAATCGAGTTTAAATAAGTTGTAACATGTAACGTGTAATACCTACTCGATGCTATGTGTGTGTTTGTTTGGCGTTGACGGCCGTGTGGGTTTTAGGCTCTTTTTGGCTTTTAGCTAAGTGTTGTTAAGTTTTGCAAAGCTGGCGATAACTTTCGGTCTCCGTATGTCGGAATCGAGTCCGTAATTATAGCAGCGTGTCTAATACCTACGAGGTGCTATGTGTGTGTTTTTGTGTGGCGTTCGGACGCCCGTCTGGGTTTTGGGCTCTTTTTGACTTTTTGCTAAGTGTTGTGAGTTTTGCAAACTAAGGCGATAACTTTCGGTCTCCGTATGTATGTCGAATCGAGTCCGTAAGTTGTAACACGTGTGTCTAATACCTCGTGGTGCTATGTGTGTGTTTACGTGGCGTTGGACGGCCGATCACGAGTTTTGGGCTCTTTTAACTTTTTGCTGAAAGTGTTGTTGAGTTTTGCAAAGTGGGCGATAACTTTCGGTCTCCGTATGTCGAATCGAGTTTAAGTAAGTTATAACTGCGTGTCTAATACCTCAGTGGTTATATCGTGTGTTTTAATGGCGTTCGGACGGCCGATCTGGGTTTTGGGCTCTTTTTGGCTTTTTGCTAAGTGTTGTTGAGTTTTGCAAAGTGGGCGATAACTTTCGGTCTCCGTATGTCGAATCGAGTCCGTAAGTGTAGCAGCGTGTCTAATACCTCACGAGTGCTATGTGTGTGTTTTAGCGTGGCGTTGGACGCGATCTGGGTTTTGAGCTCTTTTTGACTTTTTTGCCTAAGTGTTGTTGAGTTTTTGCAAACTGGGCGATAACTCGGTCTCCATATGTCGGAATCGAGTCCCGTAAGTTGTAACACGTGTCTAATACCTACTCGGTACTATGTGTGTGTTTGCGTGGCGTTCGGACGGCCGATGCGGGTTTTGGGCTCTTTTTCGGCTTTTTGCTTAAGTGTTGTTGAGTTTTGCAAACTGGGCGATAACTCGGTCTTCGTATGTCAAAATCAAGTTTCGTAAGTTGTAACACATGTGGAATACCTACGCGGTGCTATGTGTGTGTTTGCGTGGCGTTCGGACTGCCGATGTTGGTTTTGGGCTCATTTTTGTCTTTTTACCTAAGTGTTGTTGAGTTTTGCAAATTGGGCGATAACTCGGTCTCTGTATGTCTGAATCGTGTTCCGTAAGTTGTAACATTTGTCTAACACCTACGCGGTGCTATGTGTGTGTTTGTGTGGCGTTCGGACGGCCGATGCGGATTTTGGGCTCTTTTTCGGCTTTTTGCCTAAGTGTTGGCGAGTTTTACAAACTGGGCGATAACTCGGTCTCCGTATGTCGGAATCGAGTACCGTAAGTTGTAACACGTATCTAATACCTACTTGGTGCTATGTGTGTGTTTGCGTGGCGTTGAGACGGCCGTCTGGGTTTTAGGCTCTTTTAGGCTTTTTGCTAAATTGTTGTTGAGTTTTGCAAACTAAGCGATAACTTTCGGTCTCCGTATATCGAATCGAGTTTAAATAAGTTGTAACACGTGTCTAATACCCATGTGGTGTTATGTGTGTGTTTTTCATGGCGTTGAGACGGCCGGATCACGGGTTTTGGACTCTTTTACCTTTTTTTAAAGTGTTGTTGAGTTTTGCAAACTGGGCGATAACTCGGTCTCCGTATGTCGGAATCGAGTCCCGTAAGTTGTAACACGTGTCTAATACTTACGCGGTGCTATGTGTGTGTTTGTGTGGCGTTCGGACGGCCGATGCGGGTTTTGAGCTATTTATCGGCTTTTTACCTAAGTGTTGTTGAGTTTTGCAAACTGGGCGATAAGTCGGTCTCCGTATGTCCGAATCGAGTTCCGTAAGTTGTAACACGTGTCTAATACCTACGCGGTGCTATGTGTGTGTTTGTGTGGTGTTTGGACGGCCGATGCGGGTTTTGGGCTCTTTTTTGGCTTTTTGCCTAAGTGTTGTTGAGTTTTGCAAACTGGGCGATAAGTCGGTCTCCGTATGTCCGAATCGAGTTCCATAAGTTGTAACACGTGTCTAATACCTACGCGGTGCTATGTGTGTGTTTGCGTGGTGTTCGGACGGCCGATGCGGGTTTTGGGCTCTTTTTCGGCTTTTTGTCTAAGTGTTGGCTAGTTTTGCAATTTGGGCGATAACTCGGTCTCCGTATGTCGGAATCGAGTACCGTAAGTTGTAACACGTGTCTAATACCTACTCGGTTCTATGTGTGTGTTAATAATGGAGTTCAAAGGTTTTATAATGGAAGTTAGGGTTTTATCTTAAGTTTATCTAAGCAATACAATTACAAATTACATAAATTAAATAAGGAAATACAAAATTTAATTGTTTTTACCTGTCGAATATGTGGTGGGAAGATGTTTGCCAAGACAACTGCACACACGCGGATGGCCTCCTCCCGTACTACGGCCATGAGGTCGTCAACGGCAGCTGTAGGATCGATAGAGCCGTGGACAACGATAATGAATGATTATGTAGTGGATGATTTTATTAAGTTAATAATATTTTAGTTTTTTGTATTTTTGCCATTATTTGCTATGGGGACATTGAGCCAGCCAGGTACACAAAAAGAATGTCAAATTTTGATTTGACAACAATATAATTCGTTACCAAAGCATTGAACAAGTTTTAATATAGCAACAATTTTTTATACATTTAGCAACAAATTTTCGTTGCTAATGGCATTAAAAATATAATATTTGGTAACGAAAAATTAACCTAATAACAACGGATATGATATTGTTGCTAATACTAAAATAAAAGGTAACATTTTTTATCGTTGCAAATCATATCAACTTGCACATATAAAGAAACGGCAACATATAATGTAGTTCTTCTAATCGGCGACTTTAATTCTTTATTAAAAATAACCGGTGATAAACATTTTAGTTCTTGATTCGATTATAATGTCGTTGCCAAATAATATAATCGACAGCGAAAATCGTTGCTAAAAAAGTTACATTCATGAAAAACCAACCTTAAGCAACAATTTTCATAATTTCTTTGCAGCGAAAATGTTGTTGCAAAATGGTGTCGATTACAGCGAAAATGCATGATCGTTGCAAAAAAAAAAAGTTCATTTAGTTGCCAATTAGCGAGGCTTTTGCAGCGAAATGGGGTTTTAACAACAAAATTTTAATTATTACGCAACAATACATTTTGTTGCTAAAGGATCGATGTCTCTGTCGAAAGCCAAATTTACGTTGCAAAATATATTACTTTTGGCAGCGAAAAAAATCGTTCGTTCTTGGAACAATTAGCAGCGCGCTCATTCTTGACGAAAACACAACAACGATAAAGTCGTTGCCAAAACCCTTTAGTAATGAAATTTGGCACCTTTAGCAATGAAAATCGGTTGTTGATGAAGCCCCATTTTTTTGTAGTGAATAAGGGATTTGGAGGGTGTCTGGTCCCTTGACAAAGAACTAGTCCTTATGTCACCCTTTGTTGCTCGAAGGGGTATTCATAATGGATCACTTCTCAATTTTTTGGGTTAGCTTTGGTGGTTGTCTGCTCAAGGTTTTGAAGTCGGGTTCTCGACATTTGCCCAGTTGGAATAAAGAAAAGAAGAAATCAAGGGTGGGAGGAGCACCTGTACTTTATAATAGAAGGCGATGAAGTCAATAGTGTTGATGTAGGAATTTGACACCAGTTGGCGCGAAGCTGATGCAAATAAACCCTAGTAGGGTAATGATGAAGGCGTGCAGAGGGAGCCAAATCCCCTTCTCCAAAAGTGTAAGGTGCATGGCAGTCCAATTGTTGGTTCTATGGTACATCCGATCGGTGGCGGAAGGGGCTTTGAGCTGGTGGGTGACTGGGATTTGATGGTTTTCTCGGATTGTAGCAAGGTTTGTTTCGGTGATATGGGATGGAGTGTTTGCGTGGGGGAATTTGGTTTCGTTGGAGTGTTCTCGGGCCATTTTTTGGAAATTCAACTCTGTTTTGGACGATTTGGAGGTCTGGGGGGCTGAGCGAGTGGTAATGGTGGTGAAGGTGGTGGATTCGGTGGCACAGGCGGTGGCAATGGTCTAGGGATTGATGGTAGAGGATGTGGAAGCAGTTACTGGCAATGCAAGAATGGATGAAAGTGAGAAGGTTCTTGAGAAAGGGTTGACATAAAAGTGCATGATATCATCAAATTGAAACTTTTTAAAATTATTTCATTTCGGGATATTGCACCATCAATTCCAACAATTGTAGATTCTTGCTCAGCCATGCCCTCCCACTTTTTTTGTTTCTCTTTTGCAGTTACTGAACCTTCCCTTAACCCTATCTTTAGCAAATAATTCTTCCAAGCGATCATAATGGTAGATGAGATCAATGACATCTGTTGAATTATATCATACTACATAACCTAAATGTCAAGTGCATGCGTCATAGCCTCAAAATCTGAATCTTTGTAATAAAAATCTCAATCTTGTTATTATGGCCTTTCTTTTCACGAACTAGCTTGTGCAAAGGCCATACTTTTCGAAACTCCACCAATTTGGAATAATGAAATTGTCAAATTGATGATAGGTGTAGTGATAGTCTCATTGCGGTGAGATAACTAAATCTTCATGTGGAAAACATAAATCGATTACGATAAATATTATGAAAATAGAGTGATCACCTCCTCTCTAATTCGATTGATATGTTGTCAACTTGGATGCGATTATCTTGAACAAACTCAAAAATAAGAAGGCAAGCACACTAAGACTAACTTTGACTGACTTGCCACTTGCCACAATCAAACATAAACAAGTTGTCCTTCAAATTTTCTCCCGATTATTATTAAAAACCACTTATTCACTTTAGGGTTATATACATTTGTCGGGATTATGATGGATTATAATCCGAATACTATTAATCTTAAAATTAAATAGTCTTAGTCATATGTTTGTTTTTTATGGGATTATTCATGAAATAACTTAAAACAATCTCATGTTATTTTTGTTTTTTTTCATGATTAATTAAAGTATTGGATAAAAAAATATTGTTTGAACTATTATACCCTTATTAATAATAACATATTTTAAACTTGTTTACTCTAAATAAACATATAATTATAATGGAGTTGATTTCTAAAAAAATAATTATTTAAAAAGTCATAGAAATACATTTGAATGCTACTAAAACATTTAACTAGTCTAACAGATTAATAATAATATATCAGATTATTATGTTATGTTTGTTATTATTATTTAATAATAATAGATTATTTGAGACTATTATGTTATGTTTGTTATAATATGATTATTATTATTATAAGTTTAAATATTATAACAGATTATTTGAGATTATTATGTTATGTTTGTTATAATAAGAGATTATTATTACAATGAAAATCTTATTTTTAGTATGAACTTTAGTCTCAATACTGCTGAGACGTCATTTCCAACGTCTTACAATGAAAATCTTATTTTGATCACTTTAGTCAAAATTTGTTTCTATAAAAAAAAAAGAAGATAGTTTGAGAAATTGATAAAATAGGATATTATGATCATTTTAAAAAAAAAAGGTTGAGGTTAATTTTATCTAGCAATTTTAGTCCTAAATGGTAGAGATTGTAATAACGGGTAGAATATGGTATTAAATAGTCCCTTATATTAAGTCATTTTTAATCCTTGATCTAATAGTCCCAAACTCAAATTTAAAAACAAACAAGACACTTGAAATTAATATTCCTATATCAAGTGTAATCTTTGCAAACTAACATGGCCCTAATTTTTCAAGAAAACATAAATAATAGATTTAAGTGTGTAGTACTAGTAGTGTTACCTCTTGTTTACCCCTACCAAAGGTCTATCGAGGGGCGTTGGTATATTGCCTCATCCTCCTCAATCTGATCCCCGTCTTTCTTTCTAGAAGGGAGGAAGAAAAGTCGATGAGTGTAAATATCTATTAAATAACGTCGAAATTCATAATTCCACAAACCTTACAAACAAATTGTCAAGAAGTCTATCACGCTTTATCAGCTTAGGTTTAGTAGATAAAAATAAATTGGGAATATATGTTATAATTTAAAATTTATTATATTGAAAGTTAAAAATAATATGGGAATTACAAAAATAATACTTATTCCAATTTATTTTTCGTCCAAATCAGGTCAATTTTGGGCGAAAAACTTTGGCAGGAAGAGTGACCAAGTTTTATATCAATTTCTTTTCTTTTATGTTTATTAAAAAGCTCAAAAACATAGGAATTGAAAAGAAAACTTAAATTTTTCGTCTATTTCTTTTTTTTTTCTGTCCATTTTAAAACTAAGAAACAGTGTGTAAGTTCTAGAGATCTAAGATTTTGTTGACCCAATTTTTTAAGTTTACTATTTTCAGATTTTATTAGAAAAAAACTTTAATAAAATTTTTATAGAAAACTACATCATTTTATTAAGTAGCCAATGCCTTAAATTACCTTTCTCCATATATATATATTTATATATATATATATACAATGATCAATAGCATCTATTTGTTATTGATCAAAAATTGACAAATAACATCTCTACCTTGTGTTACAATTATGAATGGCTTGGATTAAAAGAAAAGCACAACCTTAAGCTAGTCATTCTAGCGCGAATTTGAATTAAAAAAAAAGACAAAAATGCCCCGATTAACTTTAGTCGATGTGTGATTTTATTTGATCCGCTAGAATGATTAGCGGATGAATCTAATTCTTATTTTCATAACTTGACCAAAACTATCATGACCACATGACGAGTATATTGCCAAAGCGAAATTATATTTTCATGAGTCCTTACAGGAGGACATTTTTCTAGTGACCTTTTTTTTTTGTTTTTGACCTTTTTTTTTATTTTTGGAATTTTGCATTTATTGATTGTACCAAGGGGAGCACCAACGCTAAATGCAAGTCATTTCTGACCTTCAAAGATGTCGTTACCAATAACAGTGATCTGGTACAGATTCAATAATCACAGCAACTCCATGGGAAGTTGTTAGAACTTGAGGGTATAATCGATAATTGATGGCATTACCAATAATAGTGACCCGGTATCTATTATATAAAACAGAGCAGAGAGAGAAATACATAAGTGTCACATCCCCACGTCAGCAGCTCTGTCATTCCCCTCATTTCAAATTTCAAACCCTCTATCTCTCTCTCTTCTTACACACACAACTGAGATATAACACGGAGCTTGAAAAACACAAATAAAAAATGCAGAGATAAACGTGAAGCAGAAGAAGAAGTTGAAGAGAGAGAAACACGAGATCAACACACGGCACACGTCGTGCTGATCGACTTCCCTTGGCACTCTTCTTGGCTTTCCTCGCGGCACACGAAGTCTAAAACCTTCTACTCTTGTCTCTCCTCTTCCTCGGCACACATCGTGCTGATCAACTTCCCTACGGACGAAAGATCTAAGACCTTCTCCTCTTGGCTCTCCTCTTCCTCGGCACCTTAATTAGGTCGTGCTGATCGACTTCCCTACGGACGAGATTTCGATACCCACCAGCCCACTGGTCATTTTTGTAACGGAAGAATCCACGTCGAATATCTTGGTATTTCTTCAATTTCAGTTTGGTTTCTTACAAAATGTATGAAATTTTAGGAGAAATAAGAACCCATTGTCTTAGGGTTTAGCTTTATTGAGTTTATGGGGTTCTTGATTTGGTTGAATCTGAATTTTTTGAAATTTTCATTTTTAAGGTTTCTTTTGATTGGTTTAATGTTTACATTTATGTTTCTTGGTTATACTTATGCGGTTCAGAATTGGGTATCAATAAATTAACCTGTTTTTTTCCCTTTGGGTATAATGTGATATTTTGAATTTGATCCAGTCTGATTAATCTGTTAACTCCTGTTGCTACCCAATACACTTAACTTATGTTTTTTGAATGGGTGGGTAAGTTAACTTTTCTCATTATTATTAACTGGGTATGTTGAATTTTAAAGCGCAATAACCTTACTTTTTTCCACTACCCATGCCAGATGTCCGGTTACTGAGTATCTCAATTTTTTTGAATTGTCATTAGTATTTGGAGAACTTTGTTGTGTATTGATTTTAACAATGGCTTAAATCTGTTTAACAAAATGTCTCTAAGAGTTCAAGTAAGTTTTAATATAAGAACCACAATGTTCAAGGATTTTTTTGATGGGATAGCATAAATGATTTAGAATTTTTCTTTTGGGTATTGCCATGTTAAACATGATTCACTTACATAAGTGTATCTCAAAATAGTTTTCCCACTTCCAATCATTTTGGCCTACTGTTACAGTTTTTACTTGTGTGGCATTTGACATTAGATCACTGATGTCTTCATCAATCAGATTGTGCGGGTTCCTGATTGTTTTGAAATTGGTGGGGTTGCAGAGAGGCTTGGGAAGTCAGGAAAGTATCAAGCGATTTTGTGTATTGGAGCTGTGGTATGATTTTGTTTCAGTTTGTCACTTATCAAGAAGAAAAATGATTTTGTTTCGGCATATCTACTTTTGAGAATGGTGGAAAATTTATAAGGTTGGTTTATGATCTATCTCATGTAGCTTAATGTGTTTCCTTTCTCGGCATGATAGCTTAATATATATATATATATATATATATGATCACTTAAATTACCATTTGGTAATCATTTATGATAAGTTAAAAGTGCCATTTGAATTACATGTGTGATAATTATGTATCAGACATACTATTTTTTAATTATTTTTTGTGGCTAAACAATGTACTTTCTTCTAAGGTTCTATTTTGTCTTAATTGGTTTCAATTTCATGCTCTTCAGTACTGTGATAATCCCACTGAATCAGTTTGTTGCATGCGTACATAAATTATGTTGAAGCATGAGAAAGGTATGGTGGTACCACTTCTACTATTTCACATAGTAGTTTTCCATAGCTATTTGTATGTTGGGGTTTTAATATTTCCCAAAGGAATGTAAAGGTGGGAAAAAAATACAAAGAAAAAAAGTTTATAGAAAATATAAATTTGTAGAATTTGGACAATTTTGAACATAATAGGGAAAGGATTAAATACAAGAAAAGATGAAAAGTATTAGATCCACAAATCTGACACCCAGTCTAAAATTATTGGGAATTTGATGGGATAACATAAATGATTTTTTTTGTAAGGTAATGTAAGGTAATGAGTGGTAATGTAAGGTAATGAGTGGTAATGTAAGGTTTTTTTTTTTGAAAATTATGCCTATGGAAGGATGTTGTTCTCTTTCTGAATCCTTTTTAGGGTTTTAGTTTTGATGGGTCAAGGGTGTAATATGGTTTCTGAGGCCTTCAAAATTTCAGTGGTAAGTTGTTTGGTTTTATGTTTATAACAGTTTGATGCAACTGTAGTTTGGTGTTGCAATTTTTGTCTTGAGGTATCATGTGCCCATTTCTTTGTTTTTGAAATTTGATAGTGGATAATTGTGGTTTAGTTATGTGTCATTGTTTGGATGCTTCTTGGCTCACTTGAATATTTTTCATTTATTATTACTTTTTCATATAGCTCAGAATTTGAATATGAACTACAGTACGTGAGAGAAAAAATTGTTGGCTAAGTTTAAAGACAACTGTCTTGATAAATTGAAGGATTATTATAGAAAGAAGGCATTTAATTAAGGGATCTATGTCTATTGTCTTCAAGTGAGGAAGTTCTCTAGGATTATGTTTTTTATATTTACCATTGAATTCAGTCTTTTTATCTTAGTAAATGAATCCCCCAATACAGGATTGATAACTGTTGGCATCTAGCATAAAGGTTAATACAGGCCTTTCTTCTCCATATCTTTCACTTCCTCAAAGTTACTTGTGGTCACTTTGCTTCTAAACTATATACCGCAAGGTTATTACTGCAGTAGATCTGAATTTTCAGAACTTTTCCCTCTTACTACTCGCTTAGGATGTTCCTTTTTCGTAGTGCAGAAATTTATCCTATACATTGACGTTTCTTTTAGTCCTACCTTTAGGAGTCTTGAGTTTTGATAGTGGTGGTTACGAGCATTTTGCTTCAGGGATTTTAGAACACATAATTGTCTAAATGCATGTACTAATTGTGTGTTTTACTGCTTGGGACATTAATTAGTTTCTCGTGTCTAAATGCATGAACCTGGAGATGACTATTAAAGATTTAGAAGTTTCTAAACATTTACCTGCATTTATTTCAGTACAAGTCACTGCATGTATGTGCTTTGTAAGAAAGGGAAATTGAATGGTAACTTTTGAATATCACTTAGCATAGTAGGTTACAAAGATTTTTTTTGACGTCCCAAAAAGTAAGTAAGTTAATACTACTTACGGACAATTGATATATTAGATTTTCAAAATCACAAACCTTGATATATTTACTGTTGTCATTGTAATGCTACATAACTAAAAGAATTATATGGTTAGTTACTGTTGTCATATATTTACTGTTGTGTACAAAGTGCCTGGTTTTTAAATTTATTTCATTTGAAGTTGTGATAGAAACAAATTTTAAGTATTTGAGTGAACGAAAAAGAAGAGGAGGGAGTTTTCCTTCACAATTTTTGAGAGTTTAGGATGGAAAGCATTGGCATATATTCTCACCCAAAGGTGATGACCTTAACCATATTTCCACACTTGCAATTCAATATATATACACACATACATTTATTTTCTTGTTGTTCAATATATTAATTTTACCAATTGTCTGCTCCAAATTAATCGTTTTTGTTGGGTCATCATTTTCGATACTGAGGTTAACTGGTGTTCACAAAGATAACCCTTTTTTGTTGATTGTCAGTGTCTACCTAAAAGGTGGGGCAAATGGTTATGATTTCAAATTAGTTAAAAGATGGACTACCCAAAGGAAGTTAGGATATTGCCTTACTGAGCGTGACACGGTAAAATTTTTGTTTTCACTATATTTCTTAGTTCCCCGTTTGTTTCATTGAAATGAATGTTTATTTGTAAAATCGTCATTCTTATTTTTAGATATTTGTCCCTATCCACAAAGAAACACATTGGTGCTTAGCAGTTATTAACAAGAAAGATGAAAAGTTCCAGTATCTTGATTCACTCAAAGGAATGGACAAGCAAGTAATGAAAATACTGGTATGTTATTCACTCATGCTTTGTCTGGCCAAGTACACTAGCTAGAATTTTGTAGCCTAAGTCATGTGATATTGCTCACCCTTTTGATAGATTTAATTGACAAAGATTTATAAGTGTTTAGTAAATTTAAATCTGAATTGTGCCATATTGTTGTTGCTTTTATCATATTTACTATTTACCTAGCTAACTGTGTTTGGTATCGGTGTTTTGGTATTTGTTATTTGCTTCCAAAACATCATATTTAAATTTAAACATCATACTCTTAGGTCCCAAAAATTTAAATTTATCAACTCAGATATTTATTTGTGTTCTACCTCTAATTACACAAATATACGAATTCTAACTTAATATTGGAATGCTCAAATATCAAGTCTATATTTAATGTGTTCTACCCCTATCTTTATAGTGTCATGTGATTGTAAAGACCTTTTCTTTAAATTACTCTTTCGTTTGAATGTGTTGGATGTTACGTGATTTTAAAGTTCTTATCTTCAAAAATTTAATTATGAAATTCTGTTGGAACTTGGTTTTTCATTGAAAAATAAGTTCCTAAAAATATGTTACTCCACTTTTATATAGTAAGACTGTGAGAGTCCCATTTGTCCTTTTTTACCCTTTTCCTTGCACCTTGATTTTGAGTTTTTAAAACTTAGGAAATGAATTCCCATGTTGGTAATTTGAGTTTTGCAAACTGGGCGATAACTCGGTCTCCGTATGTCAGAATCGAGTTTCGTAAGTTGTAACGCGTGTCTAATACCTACGCGGTGCTATGCGTGTGTTTGCGTGGCGTTCAGACGGCCGATGCGTGTTTTGGGCTCTTTTTCGGCTTTTTGCCTAAGTGTTGTTGCGCTTTGCAAACTGGGCGATAACTCGGTCTCCGGATGTCGGAATCGAGTCCCGTAAGTTGTAACGTGTGTCTAATACCTACGTGGTGCTATGTGTGTGTTTGCGTGGTGTTCGGATTGCCGATGCGGGTTTTGGGCTCTTTTCGGCTTTTTGCCTAAGTGTTGTTGAGTTTTGCAAAGTGGGCGATAACTCGGTCTCCGTATGTTTGAATCGAGTTCCGTAAGTTGTAACACGTGTTTAATACCTACGGTGCTATGCGTGTGTTTTTGCGTGGCCTTCTAAGGCCGTCTGCGGTTTTGGGCTCTTTTTTGTCTTTTTGCCTAAGTGTTGTTGAGTTTTGCAAACTGGGCGATAACTCGGTCTCCGTATGTCTGAATCGTGTTGCGTAAGTTGTAACACGTGTCTAACACCTATGCGGTGCTATGTGTGTGTTTGCGTGGCGTTCGGACGGCCGATGCGGGTTTTGGGCTCTTTTTCGGCTTTTTGCCTAAGTGTTGGCGAGTTTTGCAAACTGTGCG
This sequence comes from Panax ginseng, assembly GCA_020205605.1. Taxonomy (NCBI): domain Eukaryota; kingdom Viridiplantae; phylum Streptophyta; class Magnoliopsida; order Apiales; family Araliaceae; genus Panax; species Panax ginseng. The sequence continues at coordinate 80,161,672 of CM035137.1, read as the reverse complement.
ATAACTCGGTCTCCATATGTCGGAATCGAGTGCCGTAAGTTGTAACACGTGTCTAATACCTACGCGGTGCTATGCGTGTGTTTTGTGCTCTTTTTCGGTTTTTTGCGTAAGTGTTGGCGAGTTTTGCAATTTGGGCGATACCTCGGTCTCCGTCTGTCGGAATCGAGTCCCGTAAGTTGTAACACGTGTCTAATACCTACTCGGTGCTATGTGTGTGTTTGCGTGGCATTCGGACGGACGATGCGGGTTTTGGGCTCTTTTTTGGCTTTTTGCCTAAATGTTGTTAAGTTTTGCAAACTGGGCGATATCTCGGTCTCCGTATGTCAAAATCGAGTTTCGTAAATTGTAACGCGTGTCTAATACCTACACCGTGCTATGCGTGTGTTTGCGTGGCGTTCAGACGGCCAATGCCGGTTTTGGGCTCTTTTTCGGCTTTTTGCCTAAGTGTTGTTCAGTTTTGCAAACTAGGCGATAACTCGGTCTCCGTATGTCGGAATCGAGTTTCGTAAGTTGTAACACGTGTCTAATACCTATGCGGTGCTATGTGTATGTTTCCGTGGCTTTCGGACAACCGATGCGGGATTTGGGCACTTTTTCGGCTTTTTGCCTAAGTGTTGTTGAGTTTTGCAAACTGGGCGATAAATCGGTCTCCGTATGTCGGAATCGAATCCCGGAAGTTGTAACACGTGTCTAATACCTACTCGGTGCTACGTGTGTGTTTGCGTGGCGTTCGGACGGCCGATGCGGGTTTTGGGCACTTTTTCGGCTTTTTGCCTAAGTGTTGTTGAGTTTTGCAAACTGGGCGATAACTCGGTCTCCGTATGTCGGAATCGAGTTCCGTATTGTAACACGTGTCTAATACCTACTCGGTGCTATGTGTGTGTTTGCGTGGCGTTCGGACGGCCGATGCGGGTTTTGGGCTCTTTTTTGGCTTTTTGCCTAAGTGTTGTTGAGTTTTGCAAACGGGGCGATAACTCGGTCTCCGTATGTCGGAATCGAGTTCTGTAAGTTGTAACACGTGTCTAATACCTACGCAGTGCTATGCGTGTGTTTGTGTGGCGTTTGGACGGCCGATGCGGGTTTTGGGCTCTTTTTCGGCTTTTTTCCTAAGTGTTGGCGAGTTTTGCAATTTGGGCAATACCTCGGTCTCCGTCTGTCGGTATCGACTCCCGTAAGTTGTAACACGTGTCTAATACCTACTGGGTGTTTGCGTGGCGTTCGGACGGCCGATGCGGGTTTTGGGCTCTTTTTGGCTTTTTGCCTAAGTGTTGTTGAGTTTTGCAAACTGGGCGATAACTCGGTCTCCGTATGTCAGAATCGAGTTTCGTAAGTTGGAACACGTGTCTAATACCTACGCGGTGCTATGCGTGTGTTTGCGTGGCGTTCAGATGGCCGAAGCGGGTTTTGGGCTCTTTTTCGGCTTTTTGCCTAAGTGTTGGCGAGTTTTGCAAACTGGGCGATAACTCGGTCTCCGTATGTCGGAATCGAGTCCCGTAAGTAGTAACGTGTGTCTAATACCTACGTGGTGCTATGTGTGTGTTTGCGTGGCGTTCGGACGGCCGATGCGGGTTTTGGGCCCTTTTTTGTCTTTTTGCCTAAGTGTTGTTGAGTTTTGCAAACTGGGCGATAACTAGGTCTCCGTATGTCTGAATCGTGTTCCGTAAGTTGTAACACGTGTCTAATACCTACGCGGTGCTATGCGTGTGTTTGCGTGGCGTTCGGACGGCCGATGCGGGTTTTGGGCTCCTTTTCGGCTTTTTGTCTAAGTGTTGTTGAGTTTTGCAAACTGGGCGATAACTCGGTCTCTGTATGTCGGAATCGAGTTCCGTAAGTTGTAACACGTGTCTAATACCTACGCGGTGCTATGTGTGTGTTTGCGTGGTGTTCGTAAGGTCGATGCGGGTTTTGGGCTCTTTTTCGGCTTTTTGCCTAAGTGTTGGCGAGTTTTGCAAACTGAGCGATAACTCGGTCTCCGTATGTCGGAATCAAGTACCGTAAGTTGTAACACGTGTCTAATACCTACTTGGTGCTATGTGTGTGTTTGCGTGGCGTTCGGACGGCCGATGCGGGTTTTGGGATCTTTTTCGTCTTTTTGCCTAAGTGTTGTTGAGTTTTGCAAATTGGGCGATAACTCGGTCTCCGTATGTCAGAATCGAGTTTCGTAAGTTGTAACACGTGTATAATACCTACTCAGTACTATGTGTGTGTTTGTTTGGCGTTCGGACGGCCGATACGGGTTTTGGGCTCTTTTTCGGCATTTTGCCTAAGTGTTGTTCAGTTTTGCAAACTGGGCGATAACTCGGTCTCCGTATGTCGGAATCGAGTCCCGAAAGTTGTAACACGTGTCTAATACCTACTCGGTGCTACGTGTGTGTTTGCGTGGCGTGCGGACGACCGATGCGGGTTTTGGGCACTTTTTCGGCTTTTTGCCTAAGTGTTGTTGAGTTTTGCAAACTGGGCGATAACTCGGTCTCCGTATGTCGGAATCGAGTTCCGTAAGTTGTAACACGTGTCTAATACCTACGCAGTGCTATGCGTGTGTTTGCGTGGCGTTCGGACGGCCGATGCGGGTTTTGGGCTCCTTTTCGGCTTTTTGTCTAAGTGTTGTTGAGTTTTGTAAACTAGGCGATAACTCGGTCTCTGTATGTCGGAATCGAGTTCCGTAAGTTGTAACACGTGTCTAATACCTACGCGGTGCTATGTGTGTGTTTGCGTGGTGTTCGTAAGGTCGATGCGGGTTTTGGGCTCTTTTTCGGCTTTTTAACTAAGTGTTGGCGAGTTTTGCAAACTGAGCGATAACTCGGTCTCCGTATGTCGGAATCAAGTATCGTAAGTTGTAACACGTGTCTAATACCTACTCGGTGCTATGTGTGTGTTTGCGTGGCGTTCGGACGGCCGATGCGGGTTTTGGGCTCTTTTTTGGCTTTTTGCCTAAATGTTGTTGAGTTTTACAAACGGGGCGATAACTCGGTCTCTGTATGTCGGAATCGAGTTCCGTAAGTTGTAACACATGTCTAATACCTACAAAGTGCTATGTGTGTGTTTGTGTGGCGTTTGGACGACCGATGCGGGTTTTGGGCTCTTCTTTGGCTTTTTGCCTAAGTGTTGTTGAGTTTTGCAAACTGGGCGATAACTCGGTCTCCGTATGTCAGAATCGAGTTTCGTAAGTTGGAACACGTGTCTAATACCTACGCGGTGCTATGCATGTGTTTACGTGGCGTTCAGATGGCCGATGCGGGTTTTGGGCTCTTTTTCGGCTTTTTGCCTAAGTGTTGGCGAGTTTTGCAAACTGGGCGATAACTCGGTCTCCGTATGTCGAAATCGAGTCCCGTAAGTTGTAACACGTGTCTAATACCTACGTGGTGCTATGTGTATATTTGCGCGGGCGCCTTACGACACCGATGCGGGTTTTGGGCCCTTTTCGGCTTTTTGCCTAAGTGTTGTTGTTGAGTTTTGCAAAGTGGGCGATAACTCGGTCTCCGTATGTTGGAATCGAGTTCCGTAAGTTCTAACACGGTTCAATACCTACGCTACGCGGCGCGCGCGTTTGTTCACAGATGCGCTCTGACTACCGATTCGGGTTTTGGGCTCTTTTTTGTCTTTTTGCCTAAGTGTTGTTGAGTTTTGCAAACTGGGCGATAACTAGGTCTCCGTATGTCTGAATCGTGTTCCGTAAGTTGTAACACGTGTCTAATACCTACGCGGTGCTATATGTGTATTTTCATGGCGTTCGGACGGCCGATGCAGGTTTTGGGCTCTTTTTCCGCTTTTTGTCTAAGTGTTGTTGAGTTTTGCAAACTGGGCGATAACTCGGTCTCCGTATGTTGGAATCGAGGTTCGTAAGTTGTAACACGTGTCTAATACCTACGCGGTGCTATGCGTGTGTTTGTGTTGCGTTCGGACGACCGATGCGGGTTTTGGGCTCTTTTTCGGCTTTTTGCCTAAGTGCTGGCGAGTTTTGCAAACTGGGCGATAACTCGGCCTCCGTATGTCGGAATCGAGTTTCGTAAGTTGTAACATCGCGTTCAATACCTACGCTGCTATGCGTGTGTTTGTGTTTGCGTCGGACGGCCGATGCGGTTTTGGGCTCTTTTTCGCTTTTTGCCCTAGTTGTTGTTAAGTTTTGCAACCTGGGCGATAACTCTCGGCCTCCGTATGTCGGAATCGAGTTTCGTAAGTTGTAACACGTGTCTAATACCTACTCAGTGCTATGTGTGTGTTTGTTTGGCGTTCGGACGGCCAATGTGGGTTTTGGGCTCTTTTTCGGCTTTTAGCCTAAGTGTTGTTAAGTTTTGCAAACTGGGCAATAACTCGGTCTCCGTATGTCGGAATCGAGTCCCGTAATTGTAACGCGTGTCTAATACCTACGAGGTGCTATGTGTGTGTTTGTGTGGCGTTCGGACGCCCGATGCGGGTTTTGGGCTCTTTTTCGGCTTTTTGCCTAAGTGTTGACGAGTTTTGCAAACAAGGCGATAACTCGGTCTCCGTATGTCGGAATCGAGTCCCGTAAGTTGTAACACGTGTCTAATACCTACGTGGTGCTATGTGTGTTTACGTGGCGCCGGACGGCCGATGCGGTTTTGGTCTCTTTTTCGTTTTTTTGCCTAAGTGTTGTTGAAGTTTTGCAAAGTGGGCGATAACTCGGTCTCCGTATGTCGGAATCGAGTCCCGTAAGTTGTAACACGGTTCAATACCCACGCCACGCGCTATGCGTGTGTTTGCGTGGCGCCTGGACGCCCGATGCGGGTTTGGGCTCTTTTTTCGCTTTTTGCCTGTTGTTGGCGAAGTTTTGCAAAAGTGGGCGATAACTCTGGCTCCGTATGTCTAATCGAGTCCCGTAAGTTGTAACGCGTGTCTCAATACCCACGAGGTGCTATGTGTGTTTGCGTGCCTCGGACGCCCGATGCGGGTTTTGAGCTCTTTTTCGCTTTTTTGCCTTGTCATTGGCAAGTTTTGCAAACTGGGCGATAACTCGGTCTCCATATGTCGGAATCGAGTCCCGTAAGTTGTAACACGGTTCAATACCTACTTGGTACTATGTGTGTGTTTTGCGTGATGCTCGGACGGCCGATGCGGGTTTTGGGGCTCTTTTTCGCTTTTTTGCTTAAGTTGTCATGAAGTTTTGCAAACTGGGCGATAACTCGGTCTTCGTATGTCAAAATCAAGTTTCGTAAGTTGTAACACATGTGGAATACCTACGCGGTGCTATGTGTGTGTTTATGCGTGCGTGCCTGACCACCGATGTCGGTTTTGGGCTCTTTTTTTTGTCTTTTTTACCTAAGTTGTTGTCGAAGTTTTGCAAATCACGATAACTCTGGCTCTCGTATGTCCGAATCGTGTTCCGTAAGTTGTAACATTTGTTCAACACCCACGCTGTGCTATGTGTGTTTTTGTGGCGCTCGACTACCGATGCGGATTTTGGGCTCTTTTTCGCTTTTTGTTGTCATGGCGAGTTTTACAAACTGGGCGATAACTCGGTCTCCGTATGTCTGAATCGAGTACCGTAAGTTGTAACACGTATCTAATACCTACTTGGTGCTATGTGTGTTCATGCGTGGCGCCTCGGACTACCGATGCGGTTTTGGGCTCTTTTTCTCGCTTTTTGCCTAATCATTGTCGAAGTTTTGCAAACCAGCGATAACTCGGCCTCCGTATGTCTAATCGAGTTTCGTAAGTCAACACGGTTCAATACCCATGTGGTGTTATGTGTGTGTTTTCATGGCGTTCGGACGACCGATGCGGTTTTGGACTCTTTTTCTGCTTTTTTCCTAAGTGTTGTTGAGTTTTGCAAACTGGGCGATAACTCGGTCTCCGTATATCGGAATCGAGTCCCGTAAGTTGTAACACGTGTCTAATACTTACGCGGTGCTATGTGTGTGTTTGTGTGGCGTTCGGACGGCCGATGCGGGTTTTGAGCTATTTATCGGCTTTTTACCTAACTGTTGTTGAGTTTTCAAACTGGGCGATAAGTCGGTCTCCGTGTGTCCGAATCGAGTTCCGTAAGTTGTAACACGTGTCTAATACCTACGCGGTGCTATGTGTGTGTTTGTGTGGTGTTTGGACGGCCGATGCGGGTTTTGGGCTTTTTTCGCTTTTTGCCTGTTGTTGTCGAGTTTTGCAACCGGGCGATAAGTCGGTCTCCAGATGTCCGAATCGAGTTCCATAAGTCAGAACACGTGTTCAATACCTACGCGGCTGCTATGTGTGTGTTGCATGGTGTTCTTGACTACCGATGCGGTTTTGGGTTCTTTTTCGGCTTTTTGTCTAAGTGTTGGCTAGTTTTGCAATTTGGGCGATAACTCTGGTCTCCGTATGTCGGAATCGAGTACCGTAAGTTGTAACACGTGTCTAATACCTACTCGGTTCTATGTGTGTGTTAATAATGGAGTTCAGAGGTTTTATAATGGAAGTTAGGGTTTTATCTTAAGTTTATCTAAGCAATACAATTACAAATTACATAAATTAAATAAGGAAATACAAAATTTAATTGTTTTTACCTGTCGAATATGTGGTGGGAAGATGTTTGCCAAGACAACTGCACACACGCGGATGGCCTCCTCCCGTACTACAGCCATGAGGTCGTCAACGGCAGCTGTAGGATCGATAGAGCCGTGGACAACGATAATGAATGATTATGTAGTGGATGATTTTATTAAGTTAATAATATTTTAGTTTTTTGTATTTTTGCCATTATTTGCTATGGGGACATTGAGCCAGCCAGGTACACAAAAAGAATGTCAAATTTTGATTTGACAACAATATAATTCGTTACCAAAGCATCGAACAAGTTTTAATATAAAGAACAATTTTTATACATTTAGCAACAAATTTTCGCTATAATGGCATTAAAAATATAATATTTGGTAACGAAAAATTAACCTAATAACAACTGGATATGATATTGTTGCTAATACTAAAATAAAAGGTAACATTTTTTTTATCGCTGCAAAATCATATCAACTTGCACATATAAAGAAATCTAAGAATATATAATGTCGCTGCTAATCGACGACTTTCGTCATATTATTAAAAATAACCAAAGAATAAACATTTTCGCTGTCGATTCAAGATAATGTCGCTACAAATAATATAATCAAGAACGAAAATCGCTATAAAAAAAGTTTACATTCCGCAAGAATCTAAACCAACCTTAGGCAACAATTTTCATAATTTATCGCAAACGAAAAATGTCGTTGCAAAATGAGTGTCAATTGCAAACGAAAATGCATAATCGCTGCAAAAAAAAAGAGTTCATTTCGCTGCCAATTAGCGTGCTTTTGCAACGAAATGGGGTTTTTAGCAACAAAATTTAATTATTCTCGCAACATTACATTTTGTTACTAAAGGATCGATGTCTCTCAGACGAAAGCCAAATTTCGCTGCAAAAATGTATTACTTTTGGCAACGAAAAAATATACGCTCGTCATGGAACAATTAGCAACGCTTCATTGCAAGAACGAAAGACACAACGACAAAGAAAGTCGCTACAAAACCCTTTAGTAATGAAATTTGGCACCTTTAGCAATGAAAATCTCATTGTTGATGAAGCCCCATTTTTTTGTAGTGAATAAGGGATTTGAGGGTGTCCGTCCTCGACAAAGAACTAGTCCTTATGTCACCCTTTGTTGCTCGAAGGGGTATTCATAATGGATCACTTCTCAATTTTTTGGGTTAGCTTTGGTGGTTGTCTGCTCAAGGTTTTGAAGTCGGGTTCTCGACATTTGCCCAGTTGGAATAAAGAAAAGAAGAAATCAAGGGTGGGAGGAACGCCTGCTTTATAATAGAAGGCGATGAAGTCAATAGTGTTGATGTAGGAATTTGACACCAGTTGGCGCGAAGCTGATGCAAATAAACCCTAGTAGGGTAATGATGAAGGCGTGCAGAGGGAGCCAAATCCCCTTCTCCAAAAGTGTAAGGTGCATGGCAGTCCAATTGTTGGTTCTATGGTACATCCGACGGCATGGCTAGGGGGGCTTGAAATGGTGGGTGACCGGATTTGATGGTTTTCTGATCAGAAGGGTTTGTTTTGATTGATATGGGATGGAGTGTTTGCGTGGGGGAATTTGGTTTCGTTGGAGTGTTCTCGGGCCATTTTTTGGAAATTCAACTCTGTTTTGGACGATTTGGAGGTCTGGGGGGCTGAGCGGGTGGTAATGGTGGTGAAGGTGGTGGATTCTGGGGCACAAAGCAAGGGCAATGGTCTAGGGATTGATGGTAGAGGATGTGGAAGCAGTTACTGGCAATGCAAGAATGGATGAAAGTGAGAAGGTTCTTGAGAAAGGGTTGACATAAAGTCGCCAATATCATCCAAATTGAAACTTTTTAAAATTATTTCATTTCGGGATATTGCACCATCAATTCCAACAATTGTAGATTCTTGCTCAGCCATGCCCTCCCACTTTTTTTGTTTCTCTTTTGCAGTTACTGAACCTTCCCTTAACCCTATCTTTAGCAAATAATTCTTCCAAGCGATCATAATGGTAGATGGGATCAATGACATCTGTTGAATTATATCATACTACATAACCTAAATGTCAAGTGCATGCGTACATAGCCTCAAAATGCAGATACTGTAATAAAAAATCTCAATCTTGTTATTATGGCCTTTCTTTTCACGAACTAGCTTGTGCAAAAGGCCATACTTTCAGGCTCCACCAATTTGGAATAATGAAATTGTCAAATTGACAATAGGTGTAGTGATAGTCTCATTGCCAGTAGATAACTAAATCTTCATGTGGAAAACATAAATCAGATTCTGATAAATATTATGAAAATAGAGTGATCACCTCCCTCTAATTCAAAGAATGTTGTCAACTCTGGGTCCGATTGTATCAAATAAGTCTCAAAATAAGAAGGCAAACGCACTAAGACTAACCTGCAACTTGCCACAATCAAACATAAACAAGTTGTCCCTTCAAATTTTCTCCCCAGTTATTATTAAAAACCCTTATTCACTAGGGTTATGTCTGTTTGTCGGGATTATGATGGATTATAATCCGAATACTATTAATCTTAAAATTAAATAGTCTTAGTCATATGTTTGTTTTTTATGGGATTATTCATGAAATAACTTAAAACAATCTCATGTTATTTTTGTTTTTTTCATGATTAATTAAAGGATTGGATAAAAAAATATCGTTTGAACTATTATACCCTTATTAATAATAACATATTTTAAACTTGTTTACTCTAAATAAACATATAATTATAATGGAGTTGATTTCTAAAAAAATAATTATTTAAAAAGTCATAGAAATACATTTGAATGCTACTAAAACATTTAACTAGTCTAACAGATTAATAATAATATAACAGATTATTATGTTATGTTTGTTATTATTATTTAATAATAACAGATTATTTGAGACTATTATGTTATGTTTGTTATAATAACATATTATTATTATTATAAGTTTAAATATTATAACAGATTATTTGAGATTATTATGTTATGTTTGTTATAATAAGAGATTATTATTACAATGAAAATCTTATTTTTAGTATGAACTTTAGTCTCAATACTGCTGAGACGTCATTTCCAACGTCTTACAATGAAAATCTTATTTTGATCACTTTAGTCAAAATTTGTTTCTATAAAAAAAAAGAAGATAGTTTGAGAAATTGATAAAATAGGATATTATGATCATTTTAAAAAAAAAAAGGTTGAGGTTAATTTTATCTAGCAATTTTAGTCCTAAATGGTAGAGATTGTAATAACGGGTAGAATATGGTATTAAATAGTCCCTTATATTAAGTCATTTTTAATCCTTGATCTAATAGTCCCAAACTCAAATTTAAAAACAAACAAGACACTTGAAATTAATATTCCTATATCAAGTGTAATCTTTGCAAACTAACATGGCCCTAATTTTTCAAGAAAACATAAATAATAGATTTAAGTGTGTAGTACTAGTAGTGTTACCTCTTGTTTACCCCTACCAAGGTCTATCGAGGACGTTGGTATATTGCCTCATCCTCCTCAATCTGATCCCCGTCTTTCTTTCTAGAAGGGAGGAAGAAAAGTCGATGAGTGTAAATATCTATTAAATAACGTCGAAATTCATAATTCCACAAACCTTACAAACAAATTGTCAAGAAGTCTATCACGCTTTATCAGCTTAGGTTTAGTAGATAAAAATAAATTGGGAATATATGTTATAATTTAAAATTTATTATATTGAAAGTTAAAAATAATATGGGAATTACAAAAATAATACTTATTCCAATTTATTTTTCGTCCAAATCAGGTCAATTTTGGGAGAAAAACTTTGGCAGGAAGAGTGACCAAGTTTTATATCAATTTCTTTTCTTTTATGTTTATTAAAAAGCTCAAAAACATAGGAATTGAAAAGAAAACTTAAATTTTTCGTCTATTTCTTTTCTTTTCTGTCCATTTTAAAACTCAGAAACAGTGTGTAAGTTCTAGAGATCTAAGATTTTGTTGACCCAATTTTTTAAGTTTACTATTTTCAGATTTTATTAGAAAAAAACTTTAATAAAAATTTTATAGAAAACTACATCATTTTATTAAGTAGCCAATGCCTTAAATTACCTTTCTCCATATATATATATATATATATATATATATATATATATATATACAATGATCAATAGCATCTATTTGTTATTGATCAAAAATTGACAAATAACATCTCTACCTTGTGTTACAATTATGAATGGCTTGGATTAAAAGAAAAGCACAACCTTCCGCTAGTCATTCTAGCGGACTGAATTAAAAAAAAATTAGACAAAAATGCCCCAGTTAACCTAGTCAATGTGTGATTTTATTTCGGTCCGCTAGAATGATTAGCGGATGAGTACCAATTTCTTATTTTCATAACTTGACGAAACTGTCATGACCCTGTGACAGGGTATTGCCAAAGCAGAAATTATATTTTCATGAGTCCTTCTAGGAGGACATTTTTCTAGTGACCTTTTTTTTTTTTTTTTTGCACACATCGTCTTCGATCAACTTCCCTACTTGACGAAAGATCTAAGACCTTCTCCTCTTGGCTCTCCTCTTCCTAAGACCTTAATTAGGTCGTCTTGATCGACTTCCCTACTTGACGAGATTTCGATACCCACCAAATTTCAATCGGTCATTTTTGTAACTAAGAATCCACGTCCGAATATCTTGGTATTTCTTCAATTTCATTTGGTTTCTTACAAAATGTATGAAATTTTAGGAGAAATAAGAACCCATTGTCTTAGGGTTTAGCTTTATTGAGTTTATGGGGTTCTTGATTTGGTTGAATCTGAATTTTTTGAAATTTTCATTTTTAAGGTTTCTTTTGATTGGTTTAATGTTTACATTTATGTTTCTTGGTTATACTTATGCGGTTCGTAATTGGGTATCAATAAATTAACTTTGTTTTTTCCTTTGGGTATAATGTGATATTTTGAATTTGATCCATCCGATTAATCTGTTAACTCCTGTTGCTACCCAATACACTTAACTTATGTTTTTTGAATGGGTGGGTAAGTTAACTTTTCTCATTATTATTAACTGGGTATGTTGAATTTTAAAGCGCAATAACCTTACTTTTTTCCACTACCCATGCCAGATGTCCGGTTACATCGAGTATCTCAATTTTTTTGAATTGTCATTAGTATTTGGAGAACTTTGTTGTGTATTGATTTTAACAATGGCTTAAATGTTAACAAAATGTCTCTAAGAGTTCAAGTAAGTTTTAATATAAGAACCACAATGTTCAAGGATTTTTTTGATGGGATAGCATAAATGATTTAGAATTTTTCTTTTGGGTATTGCCATGTTAAACATGATTCACTTACATAAGTGTATCTCAAAATAGTTTTCCCACTTCCAATCATTTTGGCCTACTGTTACAGTTTTTACTTGTGTGGCATTTGACATTAGATCATCGATGTCTTCATCAATCGATTTGTCTTGGGTTCTGATTGTTTTGAAATTGGTGGGGTTCTTGAGAGAGGCTTGGGAAGTCGAGAAAGTATCAAGCGATTTTGTGTATTGGAGCGTGGTATGATTTTGTTTCATTTGTCACTTATCAAGAAGAAAAATGATTTTGTTTCTAAGATATCTACTTTTGAGAATGGTGGAAAATTTATAAGGTTGGTTTATGATCTATCTCATGTAACTTAATGTGTTTCCTTTCTCGGCATGATAGCTTAATATATATATATATATATATATATATCACTTAAATTACCATTTGGTAATCATTTATGATAAGTTAAAAGTGCCGTTTGAATTACATGTGTGATAATTATGTATCAGACATACTATTTTTTAATTATTTTTTGTGGCTAAACAATGTACTTTCTTCTAAGGTTCTATTTTGTCTTAATTGGTTTCAATTTCATGCTCTTCAGTACTGTGATAATCCCACTGAATCAGTTTGTTGCATGCGTACATAAATTATGTTGAAGCATGAGAAAGGTATGGTGGTACCACTTCTACTATTTCACATAGTAGTTTTCCATAGCTATTTGTATGTTGGGGTTTTAATATTTCCCAAAGGAATGTAAAGGTGGGAAAAAAATACAAAGAAAAAAAGTTTATAGAAAATATAAATTTGTAGAATTTGGACAATTTTGAACATAATAGGGAAAGGATTAAATACAAGAAAAGATGAAAAGTATTAGATCCACAAATCTGACACCCAGTCTAAAATTATTGGGAATTTGATGGGATAACATAAATGATTTTTTTGTAAGGTAATGTAAGGTAATGAGTGGTAATGTAAGGTAATGAGTGGTAATGTAAGGTTTTTTTTTTTGAAAATTATGCCTATGGAAGGATGTTGTTCTCTTTCTGAATCCTTTTTAGGGTTTTAGTTTTGATGGGTCAAGGGTGTAATATGGTTTCGAGGCCTTCAAAATTTCAAAGGTAAGTTGTTTGGTTTTATGTTTATAATGATTTGATGCAACCTTGTAGTTTGGTGTTGCAATTTTTGTCTTGAGGTATCATGTGCCCATTTCTTTGTTTTTGAAATTTGATAGTGGATAATTGTGGTTTAGTTATGTGTCATTGTTTGGATGCTTCTTGGCTCACTTGAATATTTTTCATTTATTATTACTTTTTCATATAGCTCAGAATTTGAATATGAACTACAGTACGTGAGAGAACAAATTGTTGGCTAAGTTTAAAGACAACTGTCTTGATAAATTGAAGGATTATTATAGAAAGAAGGCATTTAATTAAGGGATCTATGTCTATTGTCTTCAAGTGAGGAAGTTCTCTAGGATTATGTTTTTTATATTTACCATTGAATTCAGTCTTTTTATCTTAGTAAATGAATCCCCCGATGCAGGATTGATAACTGTTGGCATCTAGCATAAAGGTTAATCTGAGCCTTTCTTCTCCATATCTTTCACTTCCTCAAAGTTACTTGTGGTCACTTTGCTTCTAAACTATATACCGTAAGGTTATTCTGCGATGAGATCTGAATTTTGAACTTTTCCCTCTTACTACTCGCTTAGGATGTTCCTTTTTCAGTAGTCTGAAAATTTATCCTATACATTGACGTTTTCTTTTAGTCCTACCTTTAGGAGTCTTGAGTTTTGATAGTGGTGGTTACGAGCATTTTGCTTCAGGGATTTTAGAACACATAATTGTCTAAATGCATGTACTAATTGTGTGTTTTACTGCTTGGGACATTAATTAGTTTCTCGTGTCTAAATGCATGAACCTGGAGATGACTATTAAAGATTTAGAAGTTTCTAAACATTTACCTGCATTTATTTCAGTACAAGTCACTGCATGTATGTGCTTTGTAAGAAAGGGAAATTGAATGGTAACTTTTGAATATCACTTAGCATAGTAGGTTACAAAGATTTTTTTTGACGTCCCAAAAAGTAAGTAAGTTAATACTACTTACGGACAATTGATATATTAGATTTTCAAAATCACAAACCTTGATATATTTACTGTTGTCATTGTAATGCTACATAACTAAAAGAATTATATGGTTAATTCTTTGTTGTATATTTTTCTTTATTGTGTACAAAGTGCCTGGTTTTTAAATTTATTTCATTTGAAGTTGTGATAGAAACAAATTTTAAGTATTTGAGTGAACGAAAAAGAAGAGGAGGGAGTTTTCCTTCACAATTTTTGAGAGTTTAGGATGGAAAGCATTGGCATATATTCTCACCCAAAGGTGATGACCTTAACCATATTTCCACACTTGCAATTCAATATATATACACACATACATTTATTTTCTTGTTGTTCAATATATTAATTTTACCAATTGTCTGCTCCAAATTAATCGTTTTTGTTGGGTCATCATTTTCGATACTGAGGTTAACTGGTGTTCACAAAGATAACCCTTTTTGTTGATTGTCGGTTGTCACCTAAAAGGTGGGGCAAATGGTTATGATTTCAAATTAGTTAAAAGATGGACTACCCAAAGGAAGTTAGGATATTGCCTTACTGAGCGTGACAAGGTAAAATTTTTGTTTTCACTATATTTCTTAGTTCCCCGTTTGTTTCATTGAAATGAATGTTTATTTGTAAAATCGTCATTCTTATTTTTAGATATTTGTCCCTATCCACAAAGAAACACATTGGTGCTTAGCAGTTATTAACAAGAAAGATGAAAAGTTCCAGTATCTTGATTCACTCAAAGGAATGGACAAGCAAGTAATGAAAATACTGGTATGTTATTCACTCATGCTTTGTCTGGCCAAGTACACTAGCTAGAATTTTGTAGCCTAAGTCATGTGATATTGCTCACCCTTTTGATAGATTTAATTGACAAAGATTTATAGGTGTTTAGTAAATTTAAATCTGAATTGTGCCATATTGTTGTTGCTTTTATCGTATTTACTATTTACCTAGCTAACTGTGTTTGGTATCGGTGTTTTGGTATTTGTTATTTGCTTCCAAAACATCATATTCTTAGGTCCCAAAAATTTAAATTTATCAACTCAGATATTTATTTGTGTTCTACCTCTAATTACACAAATATACGAATTCTAACTTAATATTGGAATGCTCAAATATCAAGTCTATATTTAATGTGTTCTACCCCTATCTTTATAGTGTCATGTGATTGTAAAGACCTTTTCTTTAAATTACTCTTTCGTTTGAATGTGTTGGATGTTACGTGATTTTAAAGTTCTTATCTTCAAAAATTTAATTATGAAATTCTGTTGGAACTTGGTTTTTCATTGAAAAATAAGTTCCTAAAAATATGTTACTCCACTTTTATATAGTAAGACTGTGAGAGTCCCATTTGTCCTTTTTTACCCTTTTCCTTGCACCTTGGTTTTGAGTTTTTAAAACTTAGGAAATGAATTCCCATGTTGGTAATTTGAGTTTTGCAAACTGGGCGATAACTCGGTCTCCGTATGTCAGAATCGAGTTTCGTAAGTTGTAACGCGTGTCTAATACCTACGCGGTGCTATGCGTGTGTTTGCGTGGCGTTCAGACGGCCGATGCGGGTTTTGGGCTCTTTTTCGGCTTTTTGCCTAAGTGTTGTTAAGCTTTTTGCAAACTGGGCGATAACTCGGTCTCCGTATGTCGGAATCGAGTCCCGTAAGTTGTAACGTGTGTCTAATACCTACGTGGTGCTATGTGTGTGTTTGCGTGGCGTTCGGACGGCCGATGCGGGTTTTGGGCTCTTTTCGGCTTTTTGCCTAAGTGTTGTTGAGTTTTGCAAAGTGGGCGATAACTCGGTCTCCGTATGTTGGAATCGAGTTCCGTAAGTTGTAACACGTGTCTAATACCTACGCGGTGCTATGCGTGTGTTTGCGTGGCGTTCGGACGGCCGATGCGGGTTTTGGGCTCTTTTTTGTCTTTTTGCCTAAGTGTTGTTGAGTTTTGCAAACTGGGCGATAACTCGGTCTCCGTATGTCTGAATCGTGTTGCGTAAGTTGTAACACGTGTCTAATACCTACGCGGTGCTATGTGTGTGTTTGCGTGGCGTTCGGACGGCCGATGCGGGTTTTGGGCTCTTTTTCGGCTTTTTGCCTAAGTGTTGGCGAGTTTTGCAAACTGGGCGATAACTCGGTCTCCATATGTCGGAATCGAGTCCCGTAAGTTGTAACACGTGTCTAATACCTACGTGGTGCTATGTGTGTGTTTGCGTGGCGTTCGGATGGCCGATGCTGGTTTTTGGCTATTTTTTGACTTTTTGCCTAAGTGTTGACGAGTTTTACAAACTGGGCGATAACTCGGTCTCCGTATGTCGGAATCCAGTCCCGTAAGTTGTAACACGTGTCTAATACCAACTCGGTGGTATGTGTGTGTTTGCGTGACGTTCGGACGGCCGATGCGGGTTTTGGGCTCTTTTTCGGCTTTTTGCCTAAGTGTTGTTAAGTTTTGCAAACTGGGCGATAACTCGGTCTCCGTATGTCGGAATCGTGTTGCGTAAGTTGTAACACGTGTCTAACACCTACGCGGTGGTATGGTGTGTTTGCGTGGCGTTCGGACGGCCGATGCGGGTTTTGGGCTCTTTTTCGGCTTTTTGCCTAAGTGTTGTTGAGTTTTACAAACTGGGCGATAACTCGGTCTCCATATGTCGGAATCGAGTACCGTAAGTTGTAACACGTGTCTAATACCTATTCGGTGCTATGTGTGTGTTTGCGTGGCGTTCGGACAGCCGATGCGGGTTTTGGGCACTTTTTCGGCTTTTTGCCTAAGTGTTGTTTAGTTTTGCAATCTGGGCGATAACTCAGTCTCCATATGTCGGAATCGAGTTCCGTAAGTTGTAACACGTGTCTAATACCTACGCCGTGCTAAGTGTGTGTTTGTGTGGTGTTTGGACGGCCAATGCTGGTTTTGGGCTCTTTTTCGGCTTTTTGCCTAAATGTTGGCGAGTTTTGCAATTTGGGCGATACCTCGGTCTCCGTCTGTCGGAATCGAGTCCCGTAAGTTGTAACACGTGTCTAATACCTACTTGGTGCTATGTGTGTATTTGCGTGGCGTTCGGATGGCCGATGCGGGTTTCGGGCTCTTTTTTGGCTTTTTGCCTAAGTGTTGTTGAGTTTTGCAAACTGGGCGATAACTCAGTCTCCGTATGTCCATAAGTTGTAACACGTGTCTAATACCTACGCGGAGCTATGTGTGTGTTTGCGTGGCATTCGGACGGCCGATGTTGGTTTTGGGCTCTTTTTTGGCTTTTTGCCTAAGTGTTAACGAGTTTTACAAACTGGGCGATAACTCGGTCTTTGTATGTCGGAATCGAGTCCCGGAAGTTTTAACACGTGTCTAATACCTACTCAGTGCTATGTGTGTGTTTGTTTGGCGTTCAGACGGCCAATGCGTGTTTTGAGCTCTTTTTCGGCTTTTTGCCTAAGTGTTGTTGAGTTTTGCAAATCAGCGATAACTCGATTCGTATGTCGGAATCGAGTCCCGTAAGTTGTAACGCGTGTCTAATACCTACCAGGTGCTATGCGTGTGTTTGCGTGGCGTTCGGACGCCCGATGCGGGTTTTGGGCTCTTTTTCGGATTTTTGCCTAAGTGTTGGCGAGTTTTGCAAACTAGGCGATAACTCGGTTTCCGTATGTCGGAATCGAGTCCCGTAAGTTGTAACACGTGTCTAATACCTACGTGGTGCTATGTGTGTGTTTACGTGGCGTTCGAGACGGTACCGATCTGGTTTAGGCTCTTTTCGGCTTTTGCTTAAGTGTTGTTGAGTTTTGCAAAAGTGGCTATAACTTTCGGTCTCCGTATGTCGAAATCGAGTTCCGTAAGTTGTAACACGTGTCTATTATCTACGCGGTGCTATGCGTGTGTTTACATGGCGTTCGGACGGCCAATGTGGGTTTTGGGCTCTTTTTCGGCTTTTTACCTATGTGTAGGCGA
Source organism: Panax ginseng (assembly GCA_020205605.1). Classification (NCBI taxonomy): domain Eukaryota; kingdom Viridiplantae; phylum Streptophyta; class Magnoliopsida; order Apiales; family Araliaceae; genus Panax; species Panax ginseng. The sequence continues at coordinate 80,143,881 of CM035137.1, read as the reverse complement.
GTTTTGCAAACTGGGCGATAACTCGGTCTCCATATGCCTAATCGAGTCTGCGTAAGTTATAACACGTGTCTAATACCTACTCGGTACTATGTGTGTGTTTGCGTGGCGTTCGGACGGCCGATGCGGGTTTTGGGCTTTTTTTCGGCTTTTTGCTTAAGTGTTGTTGAGTTTTGCAAACTGGGCGATAACTCGGTCTCCGTATGTCGAAATCGAGTTTCGTAAGTTGTGACACGTGTCTAACACCTACGCGGTGCTATGTGTGTGTTTGCGTGGCGTTCGAACGGCCGATGCGGGTTTTGGGCTCTTTTTTGTCTTTTGCCTAAATGTTGTTGAGTTTTCCAAACTGGGCGATAACTCGGTCTCTGTATGTCTGAATCGTGTTCCATAAGTTGTAACATGTGTCTAACACCTACGCGGTGCTATGTGTGTGTGTTTGCGTGGCGTTGAGACGGCCGATCGGATTTTTGGGCTATTTTTCCTTTTTGCCTAAGTGTTGGCGAGTGTTGCAAACTAGCGATAACTTCGATCTCCGTATGTCGAATCCGAGTTTAAATAAGTTGTAACGTGTTTAATACCTATGTGGTGCTATGTGTGTGTTTTCATGGCGTCGGACTACCGATCGGGTTTTGGACTCTTTTTCGGCTTTTTGCCTAACTGTTGTTGAGTTTTGCAAACTAGGCGATAACTCGATCTCCGTATGTCGGAATCCAGTTTCGTAAGTTGTAACACGTGTTTAATACCTATGTGGTGCTATGTGTGTGTTTTCATGGCGTTCGGACGGCCGATGCGGGTTTTGGACTCTTTTTCGGCTTTTTGCCTAACTGTTGTTGAGTTTTGCAAACTGGGCGATAACTCGGTCTCTGTATGTCGGAATCAAGTTCCGTAAGTTGTAACGCGTGTCTAATACTTACGCGGTGCTATGTGTGTGTTTGTGTGGCGTTCGGACGGCCGATGCGGGTTTTGGGATCTTTTTCGGTTTTTTACCCAAGTGTTGTTGAGTTTTGCAAACTGGGCGATAACTCGGTCTCCGTATGTCGGAATCGAGTTCCGTAAGTTGTAACACGTGTCTAATACCTACGTGGTGCTATGTGTGTGTTTGCGTGGCGTTCGGACGGCCGATGCGGGTTTTGGGCTCTTTTTCGGCTTTTTGCCTAAGTGTTGTTGAGTTTTGCAAACTGGGCGATAACTCGGTCTCCGTATGTCGGAATCGAGTTTCGTAAGTTGTAACACGTGTCTAATACCTACGCGGTGCTATGTGTGTTTGTGTGGCGTTCGGACGGCCGATGCGGATTTTTGGCTCTTTTTCTGCTTTTTGCCTAAGTGTTGGCGAGTGTTGCAAACTAGGCGATAACTCGATCTTCGTATGTCGGAATCCGCTTTTGTAAGTTGTAACACGTGTCAATACCTATGTGGCGCTATGTGTGTGTTTTTTCATGGCGTTCGACGGCCGATCTGAGTTTGGACTCTTTTTCGGCTTTTTGCCTAACTGTTGTTGAGTTTTGCAAACTGGGCGATAACTCGGTCTCTGTATGTCGGAATCAAGTTCCGTAAGTTGTAACACGTGTCTAATACCTACGCGGTGCTATGTGTGTGTTTGCGTGGTGTTCGGACGGCCGATGCGGGTTTTGGGCTCTTTTTCGGCTTTTTGCCTAAGTGTTTGCGAGTTTTTGCAATTTGGGCGATAACTCGGTCTCCGTATGTCGGAATCGAGTACCGTAAGTTATAACACATGTTCAATACCTATTCGGTTCTATGTGTGTGTTAATAATGGAGTTCAGGGGTTTTATAATGGAAGTTAGGGTTTTATCTTAAGTTTATCTAAGCAATACAATTACAAATTACATAAATTAAATAAGGAAATACAAAATTTAATTGTTTTACCTTTCGAATATGTGGTGGGAAGATGTTGGCCAAGACAATTGCACACGGATGGCCTCCTCCGTACTACTGACCCACGAGGTCGCCAATCTGGCGGTGTGGGATCGATAAGAGCCGTGGACAACCTCCTCGAGCTACCGGTGATAGATCCGCACGCTGCGTGATGGTGCGCTTCGACCGCACAACACCGCCGCCATGCCCCTCTAGGATCCATGGGAAGAAGTCGCCGGATAATGAAGGGTCGGCGCCCGATCCACTCGCCACCGCTTCCTCCAGTGGGTGGGCGTCGCCGAGATCTCGCAGCGAGACTAGGTTGTAAGCTGGGACATGGGGAATGCCCACAACTCTACCCTTCTTCGGTCCCCCCGTAGCCTGCAGCTAGTCCTCTATCTCCTTGTCTTGCGTGTAGACTCGCTCTACTAGAGTGTCACCTCTCTCGGCCGCTTAGTAAGTGTGCAAACTGAGCGATAACTCGGTCTCCGTATGTCAGAATCGAGTTCCATAAGTTGTAACACGTGTCTAATACCTACGCGGTGCAATGTGTGTGTTTGCGTGGCGTTCGGACGGCTAATGCGGGTTTTGGGCTTTTTTTGGCTTTTTCGCCTTTGTGTTGGCGAGTTTTGCAACCGGGCAATAATTCGGGCTTTCGTATGTCTGAATCGAGTCCCGTAAGTTATAACGCTGTCTTCAATATTTACGCTTGCTATGTGTGTGTTTTTGTGTATGGCGTTGGACAAATTGATGCGGGTTTTGGGATCTTTTTCGGTTTTTACCTAAGTGTTGTTGAGTTTTGCAAATCGGGCGATAACTTTCGGTCTTCGTATGTCGGAATCGAGTCCCGTAAGTTATGTAACGCGTGTCTAATACCTACCAAAGTGCTATGTGTGTGTTTGCGTGGCGTTCGGATGCCTGGCGCGGGTTTTGGGCTCTTTTTCGATTTTTGCCTAAATGTTGGCGAGTTTTGCAAAGCGGGAGATAACTTTCGGTTTCCGTATGCTGGAATCGAGTTCCGTAGTTGTAACGCGTGGTTCAATACCTACGTGGTGCTATGTGTGTGTCTCCGTGGTGTTCAGACGGCCGATGCGGGTTTTGGGCTCTTTTCGGCTTTTTGCCTAAGTGTTGTTGAGTTTTGCAAAGTGGGCTACGACTTCGGTCTCCGTGATGTCGAAATCGATACAAGTAAGTTGTAACACGTGTCATTATCTACGCCGTGCTATCGTGTGTTTACGTGGCGCGTCGGACGGCAATGTGGGTTTTGGGCTCTTTTTCGGCTTTTTACCTATGTGTAGGCGAGTTTTGCAAACTGGGCGATAACTCGGTCTCCATATGCCGGAATCGAGTACCGTAAGTTATAACACGTGTCTAATACCTACTCGGTACTATGTGTGTGTTTGCGTGGCGTTCGGACGGCCGATGGGCTTTTTTCGGCTTTTTGCTTAAGTGTTGTTGAGTTTTGCAAACTGGGCGATAACTCGGTCTCCGTATGTCGAAATCGAGTTTCGTAAGTTGTGACACGTGTCTAACACCTACGCGGTGCTATGTGTGTGTTTGCGTGGCGTTGGACTGGCCGATCTGGTTTTGGGCTCTTTTTGTCTTTTGCCTAAATGTTGTTGAGTTTTCCAAACTGGCGATAACTTCGGTCTCTGTATGTCCTAATCGTGTTCCATAAGTTGTAACATGTGTCTCAACACCTGGCGGTGCTATGTGTGTGTTTTAGCGTTGCGTTCGGCATCTACCGATGCGATTTTGGGCTATTTTTCGCTTTTTGCCTAAGTGTTGGCGAGTGTTGCAAACTAGGCGATAACTTCGATCTCCGTATGCCGAATCCGGTTTAAGTAAGTTGTAACGTGTTTAATACCTATGTGGTGCTATGTGTGTTTTCATCATGGCGTTGGACTACCGATGCGTTTTTGGACTCTTTTTGACTTTTTTTGCTTCAAATCGTGTTGAGTTTTGCAAACTAGGCGATAACTTTCGATCTCCGTATGCCTCGGAATCCAGCCGTAAGTAAGTTGTAACACGTGTTTAATACCTATGTGGTGCTATGTGTGTGTTTTCATGGCGTTCGGACGGCCGATGCGGGTTTTGGATAATTTTTTGGCTTTTTGCCTAACTGTTGTTGAGTTTTGCAAAGTGGGCGATAACTTTCGGTCTCTGTATGTCGAATCAAGTTCCGTAAGTTATAACGCGATGTCAATACTTACGCTGGTGCTATGCGTGTGTTTGTGTGGCGCCTGACCGCCAATGTGGGTTTTGGGCTCTTTTTCGACTTTTTACCTATGTGTGGCGAGTTTTGCAAAGCGGGCGATAACTTTGGTCTCCATATGCCTAATCGAGTAATAAGTTATAACACGTGTTCAATACCTACTCGGTACTTATGTGTGTGTTTTGCGTGGCGTTCGGACGGCCGATGCGGTTTTGGGCTTTTTTTCGCTTTTTGCTTAAGTGTTGTTGAGTTTTTGCAAACCGGCGATAACTCTCGGTCTCCGTGTGTCGAAATCGAGTTTCGTAAGTTGTGACACGTGTTCAACACCTACGCTGATGCTATGTGTGTGTTTAAGCGATGCGTCGAATCAACCGATCTTGGGTTTTGGGCTCTTTTTTGTCTTTTGCCTAAATGTTGTTGAGTTTTCCAAACTGGGCGATAACTCGGTCTCTGTATGTCTGAATCGTGTTCCATAAGTTGTAACATGTGTCTAACACCTACGCGGTGCTATGTGTGTGTTTGCGTGGCGTTCAGACGGCCGATGCGGATTTTGGGCTATTTTTCTGCTTTTTGCCTAAGTGTTGGCGAGTGTTGCAAACTAGGCGATAACTCGATCTCCGTATGTCGGAATCCAGTTTCGTAAGTTGTAACGTGTTTAATACCTATGTGGTGCTATGTGTGTGTTTTCATGGCGTTCGGACGGCCGATGCGGGCTTTGGACTCTTTTTCGGTTTTTGCCTAACTGTTGTTGAGTTTTGCAAACTAGGCGATAACTCGATCTCCGTATGTCGGAATCCAGTTTCGTAAGTTGTAACACGTGTTTAATACCTATGTGGTGCTATGTGTGTGTTTTCATGGCGTTCGGACGGCCGATGCGGGTTTTGGACTCTTTTTCGGCTTTTTGCCTAAGTGTTGTTGAGTTTTGCAAACTGGGCGATAACTTTCGGTCTCGTATGTCGGATCAAGTTCCGTAAGTTATAACGCTGTTCAATACTTACGCGGTGCTATGTGTGTGTTTGTGTGGCGCGTTGGACGGTGATCTGGTTTTGGGATCTTTTTCGGTTTTTACCCAAGTGTTGTTGAGTTTTGCAAACTTGGCGATAACTCGGTCTCCGTATGTCGGAATCGAGTTCCGTAAGTTGTAACACGTGTCTAATACCTACGCGGTGCTATGTGTGTGTTTTTGCGTGGCGTTCGGACGGCCGATGCGGGTTTTGGGCTCTTTTTCGGCTTTTTGCCTAAGTGTTGTTGAGTTTTGCAAACTGGGCGATAACTCGGTCTCCGTATGTCGGAATCGATTTAAAAGTTATAACGCGTGTCTAATACTTACGCGGTGCTATGTGTGTGTTTGTGTGGCGTTCTGACGGCCGATGCGGATTTTTGGCTCTTTTTCTGCTTTTTGCCTAAGTGTTGGCGAGTGTTGCAAACTAGGCGATAACTCGATCTTCGTATGTCGGAATCCAGTTTTGTAAGTTGTAACACGTGTCTAATACCTATGTGGCGCTATGTGTGTGTTTTCATGGCGTTCGGACTACCGATCTCTGGTTTTGGACTCTTTTTCGCTTTTTGCCTAATCGTTGTTGAGTTTTGCAAAGCGGCGATAACTTCGGTCTCTGTATGTCGGAATCAAGTTCCGTAAGTTGTAACATCGTGTCTAATACCTCTGGCGCAGCTATGTGTGTGTTTGCGTGGTGTTCGGACGACGATGCGCGGGTTTTGGTCTCTTTTTCGGCTTTTTGCCTAAGTGTGTTGACGAGTTTTGCAATTTGGGCGATAACTCGGTCTCCGTATGTCGGAATCGAGTACCGTAAGTTATAACACATGTTCAATACCTATTCGGTTCTATGTGTGTGTTAATAATGGAGTTCAGGGGTTTTATAATGGAAGTTAGGGTTTTATCTTAAGTTTATCTAAGCAATACAATTACAAATTACATAAATTAAATAAGGAAATACAAAATTTAATTGTTTTACCTGTCGAATATGTGGTGGGAAGATGTTGGCCAAGACAACTGCACACACGCGGATGGCCTCCTCCTCATTACTCTGACCCACGAGGTCGCTAACGCGGTATTGTAGATCGATAGAGCCGTGGACAACCTCCCCGAGCCACCGATGAGATCCGCGACGCGCGATGGTGCGCTGGATCGCACAACACCGCCGCCATGCACCCTCTAGGATCCGCCGGAAGAAGTCGCCGGATAATGAAGGGTCGGCGCTCGATCCACTCGCACCGCTTCCTCCAGCAGGTGGGCGTCATGAGATCTCGCAAATGAGACTAGGTTGTAGGTCGGGACATGGGGAATGCCCACAACTCTACCCTTCTTCTTCGTCCCCCCAGTAGCTGCAGCTTAGTCCTCTATCTCCTCGTCTGCACGTAGACTCGTCTACTAGAGTGTCACCTCTCTCATTCGCTTAGTAAGTGTGCAAACCGAAAGCGATAACTCGGTCTCAGTATGTCGAAATCGAGTTCCATAAGTTGTAACACGTTCAATACCTACGCGCGCAATGTGTGTGTTTGCGTGGCGTTCGGACGGCTAATGCGGGTTTTGGGCTTTTTTTTGGCTTTTCGCCTAAGTGTTGGCGAGTTTTGCAAACTGGGCAATAATTCGGTCTTCGTATGTCGTAATCGAGTCCCGTAAGTTGTAACGCGTGTCTAATACTTACGCGGTGCTATGTGTGTGTTGTGTGTGGCGTTGACTACCGATGCGGTTTTGGGATCTTTTTCGGCTTTTTACCTAAGTGTTGTTCAGTTTTGCAAACCAGGCGATAACTCGGTCTTCGTATGTCGGAATCGAGTACCGTCAGTTGTAAAGCGTGTCTAATACCTACCAGTGCTGTGTGTGTGTTTGCGTGCGTTCGGATGCCCGATGCGGGTTTTGGGCTCTTTTTCGGATTTTTGCCTAAATGTTGGCGAGTTTTGCAAACTGGGAGATAACTCAGTTTCCGTATGCCGGAATCGAGTTCCGTAAGGTGTAACGCGTGTCTAATACCTACGTGGTGCTATGTGTGTGTTTCCGTGGTGTTCGACGCATACCGACGCGGGTTTTGGGCTCTTTTTTCGCTTTTTTGCCTAAGTGTTGTTGAGTTTTGCAAAGTGGGCTATGACTCGGTCTCCGTATGTCGAAATCGAGTTCCGTAAGTTGTAACACGGTTCATTATCTACGCGGTGCTATCGCGTGTTTTACGTATGCGTTGGACGGCCAATGTGGGTTTTGGGCTCTTTTTCGCTTTTTACCTATGTGGCGAGTTTTGCAAATCGGGCGATAACTCTCGGTCTCCATATGCCTAATCGAGTCTGCGTAAGTTATAACACGTGTCTAATACCTACTCGGTACTATGTGTGTGTTTGCGTGGCGTTGGACGGTACCGATGGGCTTTTTTTTCGCTTTTTGCTTAAGTGTTGTTGAGTTTTGCAAACTGGGCGATAACTCGGTCTCCGTATGTCGAAATCGAGTTTCGTAAGTTGTGACACGTGTCTAACACCTACGCGGTGCTATGTGTGTGTTTGCGTGGCGTTCGAACGACCGATGCGGGTTTTGGGCTCTTTTTTATCTTTTGCCTAAATGTTGTTGAGTTTTCCAAACTGGGCGATAACTTCGGTCTCAGATGTCCAATCGTGTTCCATAAGTTGTAACATGTGTTCAACACCTCACGCGGCTGCTATGTGTGTGTTTGCGTGGCGTTCAGACCGGCCGTGCGGATTTTGGGCTATTTTTCTGCTTTTTGCTTAAGTGTTGGCGAGTGTTGCAAACTAGGCGATAACTCGATCTCCGTATGTCGGAATCCAGTTTCGTAAGTTGTAACGTGTTTAATACCTATGTGGTGCTATGTGTGTGTTTTCATGGCGTTCGGACGGCCGATGCGGGTTTTGGATAATTTTTTGGCTTTTTGCCTAACTGTTGTTGAGTTTTGCAAACTAGGCGATAACTCGATCTCCGTATGCCGGAATCCGGTTTAAAGAAGTTGTAACACGTGTTTAATACCTATGTGGTGCTATGTGTGTTTTCATTTCATGGCGTTGACTGTAGATGCGGTTTTGGACTCTTTTTTCGCTTTTTTGCCTAACCTGCTGTTAAGTTTTGCAAACCGGGCGATAACTCTCGGTCTCTGTATGTCTAATCAAGTTCCGTAAGTTATGTAACGCGTGTCTAATACTTACGCGGTGCTATGTGTGTGTTTGTGTGGCGTTCGGACGGCCGATGCGGGTTTTGGGATCTTTTTCGGTTTTTTACCTAAGTGTTGTTGAGTTTTGCAAACTGGGCGATAACTCGGTCTCCGTATGTCGGAATCGAGTTCCGTAAGTTGTAACACGTGTCTAATACCTACTCGGTGCTATGTGTGTGTTTGCGTGGCGTTCGGACGGCCGATGCGGGTTTTGGGCTCTTTTTTGGCTTTTTGCCTAAGTGTTGTTGAGTTTTGCAAAGTGGGCGATAACTCGGTCTCCGTATGTCGGAATCGAATTTCGTAAGTTGTAACGCGTGTCTAATACTTACGCGGTGCTATGTGTGTGTTTGTGTGGCGTTCTGACGGCCGATGCGGATTTTTGGCTCTTTTTCTGCTTTTTGCCTAAGTGTTGGCGAGTGTTGCAAACTAGGCGATAACTCGATCTCCGTATGTCGGAATCCAGTTTTGTAAGTTGTAACACGTGTCTAATACCTATGTGGCGCTATGTGTGTGTTTTCATGGCGTTCGGACTACCGATCTGGGTCTGGACTCTTTTTCGCTTTTTGCTTTGCCATAATTGTTGTCGAGTTTTGCAAACTGGGCGATAACTTTCGGTCTCTGTATGTCGGAATCAAGTTCCGTAAGTTGTAACACGTGTCTAATACCTACGCGGTGCTATGTGTGTGTTTGCGTGGTGTTCGGACGGCCGATGCGGGTTTTTGGCTCTTTTTCGGCTTTTTGCCTAAGTGTTGACGAGTTTTGCAATTTGGGCGATAACTCGGTCTCCGTATGTCGGAATCGAGTACCGTAAGTTATAACACATGTTCAATAACTATTCGGTTCTATGTGTGTGTTAATAATGGAGTTCAGGGGTTTTATAATGGAAGTTAGGGTTTTATCTTAAGTTTATCTAAGCAATACAATTACAAATTACATAAATTAAATAAGGAAATACAAAATTTAATTGTTTTACCTTTCGAATATGTGGTGGGAAGATGTTGGCCAATACAACTGCACACACGCGGATGGCCTCCTCCTCTGCATTACTGACCCATGAGGTCGCCAACGGCAAATTGTAGGATCGATAGAGCCGTGGACAACCTCCTGAGCCAGCTGATAGATCCGCACGCGTGATGGTGCGCCTGACTGCACAACACCGCTCGCCATGCACCCCTCTAGGATCCGCCGGAAGAAGTCGTCGGATAATGAAGGGTCGGCGCCCGATCCACTCGCACCGCTTCCTTCAGTGGGTGGGCGTCGCCGAGATCTCGCAGCTGAGACTAGGTTGTAAGCTGGGACATGGGGAATGCCCACAACTCTACCCTTCTTCGGTCCCCTCAGAGCTGCGCAAGGTCCCTCTATCTCCTCGTCTGCGACGCAGTGTGACTGCTCACTAGAGTGTCACCTCTCTGGCTGCTTCCGTAAGTGTGCAAACTGAGCGATAACTCGGTCTCCGTATGTCAGAATCGAGTTCCATAAGTTGTAACACGTGTCTAATACCTACGCGGTGCAATGTGTGTGTTTGCGTGGCGTTCGGACGGCAAATGCGGGTTTTGGGCTTTTTTTTGGCTTTTCGCCTAAGTGTTGGCGAGTTTTGCAAACTGGGCAATAATTCGGTCTTCGTATGTCGGAATCGAGTCCCGTAAGTTGTAACGCGTGTCTAATACTTACGCGGTGCTATGTGTGTGTTTGTGTGGCGTTCGGACGGCCGATGCGGGTTTTGGGATCTTTTTCGGTTTTTTACCTAAGTGTTGTTGAGTTTTGCAAAGCGGGCGATAACTCTGCGGTCTTCGTATGCTCGGAATCGAGTCCCGTAAGTTGTAACGCGTGTCTAATACCTACCAGGTGCTATGTGTGTGTTTGCGTGGCGTTCGGATGCCCGATGCGGGTTTTGGGCTCTTTTTCGGATTTTTGCCTAAATGTTGGCGAGTTTTGCAAACTGGGAGATAACTCGGTTTCCGTATGCCGGAATCGAGTTCCGTAAGTTGTAACGCGTGTCTAATACCTACGTGGTGCTATGTGTGTGTTTCCGTGGTGTTCAGACGGCCGATGCGGGTTTTGGGCTCTTTTCGGCTTTTTGCCTAAGTGTTGTTGAGTTTTGCAAAGTGGGCTATGACTCGGTCTCCGTATGTCGAAATCGAGTTCCGTAAGTTGTAACACGTGTCTATTATCTACGCGGTGCTATGCGTGTGTTTACGTGGCGTTCGGACGGCCAATGTGGGTTTTGGGCTCTTTTTCGGCTTTTTACCTATGTGTAGGCGAGTTTTGAAAACTGGGCGATAACTCGGTCTCCATATGCCGGAATCGAGTACCGTAAGTTATAACACGTGTCTAATACCTACTCGGTACTATGTGTGTGTTTGCGTATGCGTTGGACTACCGATGCGGTTTTGGGCTTTTTTTCGGCTTTTTGCTTAAGTGTTGTTGAGTTTTGCAAACTGGGCGATAACTCGGTCTCCGTATGTCGAAATCGAGTTTCGTAAGTTGTGACACGTGTCTAACACCTACGCGGTGCTATGTGTGTGTTTGCGTGGCGTTCGGACGGCCGATGCGGGTTTTGGGCTCTTTTTTGTCTTTTGCCTAAATGTTGTTGAGTTTTCCAAACTGGGCGATAACTCGGTCTCTGTATGTCTGAATCGTGTTCCATAAGTTGTAACATGTGTCTAACACCTACGCGGTGCTATGTGTGTGTTTGCGTGGCGTTGAGACCGTGCGTCTGGATTTTGGGCTATTTTTCCGCTTTTGCCTAAGTGTTGGCGAGTGTTGCAAACTAAGCGATAACTTCGGTCTCTGTATGTCGGAATCAAGTTCCGTGAAGTTGTAACGCTGCGTTCAATACTTACAGCGGTGCTATGTGTGTGTGTGTGTGTGGCGTTGACCACGGATGATCACGGGTTTTGGGATCTTTTTCGGTTTTTACCCAAGTGTTGTTGAGTTTTGCAAACCGGCGATAACTTTCGGTCTCCGTATGTCGGAATCGAGTTCCGTAAGTTATAACACGTGTCTAATACCTACTTTCGGTATATGTGTGTGTTTGCGTGATGGCGTTGACTGGCCGATCGGGTTTTGGGCTCTTTTTTGGCTTTTTGCCTAAGTGTTGTTGAGTTTTGCAAAGTGGGCGATAACTCGGTCTCCGTATGTCGGAATCGAATTTCGTAAGTTGTAACGCGTGTCTAATACTTACGCGGTGCTATGTGTGTGTTTGTGTGGCGTTCTGACGGCTGATGCGGATTTTTGGCTCTTTTTCTGCTTTTTGCCTAAGTGTTGGCGAGTGTTGCAAACTAGGCGATAACTCGATCTCCGTATGTCGGAATCCAGTTTTGTAAGTTGTAACACGTGTCTAATACCTATGTGGCGCTATGTGTGTGTTTTCATGGCGTTCGGACGGCCGATGCGGGTTTTGGACTCTTTTTCGGCTTTTTGCCTAACTGTTGTTGAGTTTTGCAAAGTGGGCGATAACTCGGTCTCCGTATGTCGGAATCGAATTTCGTAAGTTGTAACGCGTGTCTAATACTTACGCGGTGCTATGTGTGTGTTTGTGTGGCGTTCTGACGGCCGATGCGGATTTTTGGCTCTTTTTCTGCTTTTTGCCTAAGTGTTGGCGAGTGTTGCAAACTAGGCGATAACTCGATCTCCGTATGTCGGAATCCAGTTTTGTAAGTTGTAACACGTGTCTAATACCTATGTGGCGCTATGTGTGTGTTTTCATGGCGTTGACGGCCGATGCGGGTTTGGACTCTTTTTCGCTTTTTGCCTAACTGTTGTTGAGTTTTGCAAACTGGGCGATAACTCGGTCTCTGTATGTCGGAATCAAGTTCCGTAAGTTGTAACACGTGTCTAATACCTACGCGGTGCTATGTGTGTGTTTGCGTGGTGTTCGGACGGCCGATGCGGGTTTTGGTCTCTTTTTCGGCTTTTTGCCTAAGTGTGTTGACGAGTTTTGCAATTTGGGCGATAACTCGGTCTCCGTATGTCGGAATCGAGTACCGTAAGTTATAACACATGTTCAATACCTATTCGGTTCTATGTGTGTGTTAATAATGGAGTTCAGGGGTTTTATAATGGAAGTTAGGGTTTTATCTTAAGTTTATCTAAGCAATACAATTACAAATTACATAAATTAAATAAGGAAATACAAAATTTAATTGTTTTACCTGTCGAATATGTGGTGGGAAGATGTTGGCCAAGACAACTGCACACACACGGGATGGCTCCTCCGTCTTTACGACCCATGAGGTCGCCAATCAGCACCGTAGGATCGATAGAGCCGTGGACAACCTCCTGAGCCGGCTGATAGATCCGCACGCGTGATGGTGCGCCTGACTGCACAACACCGCTCGCCATGCACCCCTCTAGGATCCGCCGGAAGAAGTCGTCGGATAATGAAGGGTCGGCGCCCGATCCACTCGCACCGCTTCCTCCAGTGGGTGGGCGTCGCCGAGATCTCGCAGCTGAGACTAGGTTGTAAGCTGGGACATGGGGAATGCCCACAACTCTACCCTTCTTCGGTCCCCCTGTAGCCTGCAGCCAGTCCTCTATCTCCTCGTCCGCACGTGTAGACTCGTCTACTAGAGTGTCACCTCTCTGGCTGCTTCCGTAAGTGTGCAAACTGAGCGATAACTCGGTCTCCGTATGTCAGAATCGAGTTCCATAAGTTGTAACACGTGTCTAATACCTACGCGGTGCAATGTGTGTGTTTGCGTGGCGTTCGGACGGCTAATGCGGGTTTTGGGCTTTTTTTTGGCTTTTCGCCTAAGTGTTGGCGAGTTTTGCAAACTGGGCAATAATTCGGGTCTTCGTATGTAAATGAATCGAGTCCCGTAAGTTGTAACGCGTGTGTCAATATACTTACGCGCGGTGCTATGTGTGTGTTTGTGTGGCGTTCGGACGGCCGATGCGGGTTTTGGGATCTTTTTCGGTTTTTTACCTAAGTGTTGTTGAGTTTTGCAAACTGGGCGATAACTCGGTCTTCGTATGTCGGAATCGAGTCCCGTAAGTTGTAACGCGTGTCTAATACCTACCAGGTGCTATGTGTGTGTTTGCGTGGCGTTCGGATGCCGTCTGGGTTTTGGGCTCTTTTTCGGATTTTTGCCTAAATGTTGGCGAGTTTTGCAAACTGGGAGATAACTCGGTTTCCGTATGCCGGAATCGAGTTCCGTAAGTTGTAACGCGTGTCTAATACCTACGTGGTGCTATGTGTGTGTTTCCGTGGTGTTCGAGACACCGATGCGGTTTTGGGCTCTTTTGCTTTTTTGCCTAAGTGTTGTTGAGTTTTGCAAAGTGGGCTATGACTCGGTCTCCGTATGTCGAAATCGAGTTCCGTAAGTTGTAACACGTGTCTATTATCTACGCGGTGCTATGCGTGTGTTTACGTGGCGTTCGGACGGCCAATGTGGGTTTTGGGCTCTTTTTTCGCTTTTTTACCTATGTGTGGCGAGTTTTGAAAAGCTGGCGATAACTCTCGGTCTCCATATGCCTAATCGAGTACCGTCGTAAGTTATAACACGTGTCTAATACCTACTCGGTACTATGTGTGTGTTTGCGTGGCGTTCGGACGGCCGATGCGGGTTTTGGGCTTTTTTTCGGCTTTTTGCTTAAGTGTTGTTGAGTTTTGCAAACTGGGCGATAACTCGGTCTCCGTGTATGTCGAAATCGAAGTTAAGTAAGTTGTGACACGTGTCTAACACCCACGCGGTGCTATATGTGTGTGTTTTTGCGTGGCGTTCGGACGGGCGATCTTGCGGTTTTGGGCTCTTTTTTGTCTTTTGCCTAAATGTTGTTGAGTTTTCCAAACTGGGCGATAACTCGGTCTCTGTATGTCTGAATCGTGTTCCATAAGTTGTAACATGTGTCTAACACCTACGCGGTGCTATGTGTGTGTTTGCGTGGCGTTCAGACGGCCGATGCGGATTTTGGGCTATTTTTCTGCTTTTTGCCTAAGTGTTGGCGAGTGTTGCAAACTAGGCGATAACTCGATCTCCGTATGTCGGAATCCAGTTTCGTAAGTTGTAACGTGTTTAATACCTATGTGGTGCTATGTGTGTGTTTTCATGGCGTTCGGACGGCCGATGCGGGTTTTGGACTCTTTTTCGGCTTTTTGCCTAACTGTTGTTGAGTTTTGCAAACTAGGCGATAACTCGATCTCCGTATGTCGGAATCCAGTTTCGTAAGTTGTAACACGTGTTTAATACCTATGTGGTGCTATGTGTGTGTTTTCATGGCGTTCGGACGGCCGATGCGGGTTTTGGACTCTTTTTCGGCTTTTTGCCTAATCGTTGTTGAGTTTTGCAAAGCTGGCGATAACTTCGGTCTCAGATGTCGAATCAAGTTCCGTAAGTTATAACGCGTGTCAATACTTACGCGGTGCTATGTGTGTGTTTGTGTGGCGTTCGGACGGCCGATCTGGGTTTTTGGGATCTTTTCGGTTTTTACCCAAGTGTTGTTGAGTTTTTGCAAAGCGGGCGATAACTTTCGGTCTCCGTATGTCGGAATCGAGTTCCGTAAGTTGTAACATCGTGTCTAATACCTACTTCGGTTGCTATGTGTGTGTTTTGCGTGGCGTTGAGACTGGCCGTCGCGGGTTTTAGGCTCTTTTTGGCTTTTTGCCTAAGTGTTGTTGAGTTTTGCAAAGTGGGCGATAACTTCGGTCTCCGTATGTCGGAATCGAATTTACGTAAGTTATAACGCGTCTCAATACTTACAGCGGTGCTATGTGTGTGTTTGTGTGGCGTTCGACTACCGATCGCGGATTTTTGGCTCTTTTTCGCTTTTTTGCCTAAGTGTTGGCGAGTGTTGCAAACTAGCGATAACTTCGATCTCCGTATGTCGGAATCCGCTTTTGTAAGTTGTAACACGTGTCTAATACCTATGTGGCGCTATGTGTGTGTTTTCATGGCGTTGGACGGCCGATCTTGGTTTGGACTCTTTTTCGCTTTTTGCCTAATCTTGTTGTTGAGTTTTGCAAAGCTGGCGATAACTTTCGGTCTCAGTATGTCGGAATCAAGTTCCGTAAGTTGTAACACGTGTTCAATACCTACGCGGTGCTATGTGTGTGTTTGCGTGGTGTTGGACGGACCGATGCGGGTTTTTGTCTCTTTTTTTCGCTTTTTGCCTAAGTGTGTTGTGAGTTTTGCAATTTGGCGATAACTTTCGGTCTCCGTATATGTCGAATCG
Source organism: Panax ginseng (assembly GCA_020205605.1). NCBI lineage: Eukaryota > Viridiplantae > Streptophyta > Magnoliopsida > Apiales > Araliaceae > Panax > Panax ginseng. Next base: position 80,128,458 of record CM035137.1, on the reverse strand, counting down.
AGTACCGTAAGTTATAACACATGTTCAATACCTATTCGGTTCTATGTGTGTGTTAATAATGGAGTTCGGGGGTTTTATAATGGAAGTTAGGGTTTTATCTTAAGTTTATCTAAGCAATACAATTACAAATTACATAAATTAAATAAGGAAATACAAAATTTAATTGTTTTACACCGTCGAATATGTGGTGGGAAGATGTTGGCCAAGACAATCGCACACACGCGATAACCTCCTCCTCAGATTCTGACCATGAGGTCGTCAATCTGCATTTGTAGGATCGATAGAGCCGTGGACAACCTCCCGAGCTACCGATAGATCCGCGACGCTGTGATGGTGCGCTTTGACCGCACAACACCGCTTACGCCATGCACCCCTCTAGGATCCGCCGGGAAGAAGTCGCTTGATAATGAAGGGTCGGCGCTTCGATCCACTCGCCGCACCGCTTCCTCCAGGTGGGTGGGCGTCGCCGAGATCTCGCAATTGTTGAGACTAGGTTGTAAGTGCCGGGACATGGGAATGCCCACAACTCTACCCTTCTTGGGCCCCCCGTAGCATGCGGCCAGATCCTCTATCTCCTCGTCCTTGCGTGTAGACTCGTCTACTAGAGTGTCACCTCTCCGTCTTAAGTAAGTGTGCAAACCGAAGCGATAACTTTCGGTCTCCGTATGTCGAAATCGAGTTCCATAAGTTGTAACACGTGTCTATAATACCCACGCTGTGGTGCAATGTGTGTTTGCGTGGCGTTCTCGACGATTAATGCGGGTTTTGGGCTTTTTTTTGGCTTTTCGCCTAAGTGTTGGCGAGTTTTGCAAACTGGGCAATAATTCGGTCTTCGTATGTCGTAATCGAGTCCCGTAAGTTGTAACGCGTGTCTAATACTTACGCGGTGCTATGTGTGTGTTTGTGTGGCGTTCGGACGGCCGATGCGGGTTTTGGGATCTTTTTCGGTTTTTTACCTAAGTGTTGTTGAGTTTTGCAAACTGGGCGATAACTCGGTCTTCGTATGTCGGAATCGAGTCCCGTAAGTTGTAACGCGTGTCTAATACCTACCAGGTGCTATGTGTGTGTTTGCGTGGCGTTCGGATGCCTGTCGCGTTTTGGGCTCTTTTTCGATTTTTGCCTAAATGTTGGCGAGTTTTGCAACCGGGAGATAACTTTCGGTTTCCGTATGCCTAATCGAGTTCCGTAAGTTGTAATCGCGTCGTTCACCTACCCACGTGGTGCTGTGTGTGTTTAGTGGTGTTCGGGACGACCGATCTGGGTTTTAGGCTCTTTTCGCTTTTTGCCTAAGTGTTGTTGAGTTTTTGCAAAGTGGGCTATGACTTTCGGTCTCCGTATGTCGAAATAGAGTTCCGTAAGTTGTAACATCGTGTCATTATCTACGCAGCGGTGCTATCGTTTGTTTATGTGGCGTTCGGACCCGACCATGTGGGTTTTGGGCTCTTTTTCGCTTTTTACCTATGTGTGGCGAGTTTTGCAAACCGAGGCGATAACTTTCGGTCTCCATATGCCTAATCGAGTAAATCGTAAGTTATAACACGTGTCTAATACCTACTCGGTACTATGTGTGTGTTTGCGTGGCGTTCGGACGGTAGATGGGCTTTTTTTTCGCCTTTTTGCTTAAGTGTTGTTGAGTTTTTGCAAAGCTGGCGATAACTTTCGGTCTCCGTGTATGTCGAAATCGAGTTTAAGTAAGTTGTGACACGTGTCTAACACCTACACGGTGCTATGTGTGTGTTTGCGTGGCGTTGGACTGACCGATCGCGTTTTGGGCTCTTTTTGTCTTTTGCCTAAATGTTGTTGAGTTTTCCAAATCTGGCGATAACTTTCGGTCTCAGATGTCCAGATCGTGTTCCATAAGTTGTAACATGTGTCAACACCTACGCAGTGCTATGTGTGTGTTTGCGTGGCGTTCGCACCACCGATCTGGATTTTGGGCTATTTTTACGCTTTTTTGCTAAGTGTTGGCGAGTGTTGCAAACTAAGCGATAACTTCGATCTCCGTATGTCGAATCCGGTTTAAGTCAGAACGTGTTTAATACCTATCTTGGTCTATGTGTGTGTTTTCATGGCGTTCGGACGGCCGATCACGGGCTTTGGACTCTTTTTCGGTTTTTGCCTAACTGTTGTTGAGTTTTGCAAACTAGGCGATAACTCGATCTCCGTATGTCGGAATCCAGTTTCGTAAGTTGTAACACGTGTTTAATACCTATGTGGTGCTATGTGTGTGTTTTCATGGCGTTGGACGGCCGATGCGGTTTTGGACTCTTTTTCGGCTTTTTGCCTAAGCTGTTGTTGAGTTTTGCAAACTGGGCGATAACTCGGTCTCTGTATGTCGGAATCAAGTTCCGTAAGTTGTAACGCGTGTCTAATACTTACGCGGTGCTATGTGTGTGTTTGTGTGGCGTTCGGACGGCCGATGCGGGTTTTGGGATCTTTTTCGGCTTTTTGCCTAAGTGTTGTTGAGTTTTGCAAACTGGGCGATAACTCGGTCTCCGTATGTCGGAATCGAGTTCCGTAAGTTGTAACACGTGTCTAATACCTACTCGGTGCTATGTGTGTGTTTGCGTGGCGTTCGGACGGCCGATGCGGGTTTTGGGCTCTTTTTGGCTTTTTGCCTAAGTGTTGTTGAGTTTTGCAAACTGGGCGATAACTCGGTCTCCGTATGTCGGAATCGAGTTTCGTAAGTTGTAACGCGTGTCTAATACTTACGCGGTGCTATGTGTGTGTTTGTGTGGCGTTCGACTACCGTCACGGATTTTTGCTCTTTTCGCTTTTTGCCTAAGTGTTGGCGAGTGTTGCAAACTGGGCGATAACTCGATCTCCGTATGTCGGATCCGCCAGTAAGTTGTAACGCGTGTCTAATACCTACGCGGTGCTATGTGTGTGTTTTCATGGCGTTCGGACGGCCGATGCGGGGTTTGGACTCTTTTTCGGCTTTTTGCCTAACTGTTGTTGAGTTTTGCAAACTGGGCGATAACTCGGTCTCTGTATGTCGGAATCAAGTTCCGTAAGTTGTAACACGTGTCTAATACCTACGCGGTGCTATGTGTGTGTTTGCGTGGTGTTGGACTGACCGATCTGGTTTTTGGCTCTTTTTCGGCTTTTTGCCTATGTGTTGTGAGTTTTGCAATTTGGGCGATAACTTTCGGTCTCAAGATATCGAATCGAATCGAGTAAAGTAAGTTATAACACATGTTCAATAACTATTCTTGTTTCTATGTGTGTGTTAATAATGGAGTTCGGGGGTTTTATAATGGAAGTTAGGGTTTTATCTTAAGTTTATCTAAGCAATACAATTACAAATTACATAAATTAAATAAGGAAATACAAAATTTAATTGTTTTACACATCGAATATGTGGTGGGAAGATGTTGGCCAAGACAATTTGCACACACACACGGATGGCCTCCTCCGTATTACATCCATGAGGTCGTCAACGACAATTTGTAGGATCGATAGAGCCGTGGACAACCTCTGAGCAGGTGATAGATCCGCTCAGCGTGATGGTGCGCTTTGTTGCTGTGCTTCGCCATGCACCCCTCTAGGATCCGCCGGGAAGAAGTCGTCGGATAATGAAGGGTTTGCTTCGATCCACTCGCACCACTTCCTCCAGGTGGGTGGGCGTCGCCGAGATCTCGCACCGAGACTAGGTTGTAAGTAGGGACATGGGAATGCCCACAACTCTACCCTTCTTGGTCCCCTCAGCTGCGCAAATCAGCCCCTATCTCTCGTCTGCGTGTGTAGACTAAATCTCACTAGAGTGTCACCTCTCTGGTCGCTTAGTAAGTGTGCAAACTGAGCGATAACTCGGTCTCCGTATGTCAGAATCGAGTTCCATAAGTTGTAACACGTGTCTAATACCTACGCGGTGCAATGTGTGTGTTTGCGTGGCGTTCGGACGGCTAATGCGGGTTTTGGGCTTTTTTTTGGCTTTTCGCCTAAGTGTTGGCGAGTTTTGCAAACTGGGCAATAATTCGGTCTTCGTATGTCGGAATCGAGTCCCGTAAGTTATAACGCGTGTCAATATTCTGTGGTCTTGCTGTGTGTGTGTTTGTGTGGCGTTCGGACGGCCGATGCGGGTTTTGGGATCTTTTTCGGTTTTTTACCTAAGTGTTGTTGAGTTTTGCAAACTGGGCGATAACTCGGTCTTCGTATGTCGGAATCGAGTCCCGTAAGTTGTAACGCGTGTCTAATACCTACCAGGTGCTATGTGTGTGTTTGCGTGGCGTTCGGATGCCCGATGCGGGTTTTGGGCTCTTTTTCGGATTTTTGCCTAAATGTTGGCGAGTTTTGCAAACTGGGAGATAACTTTCGGTTTCAGTGCGCTGAATCGAGTTCCGTAAGTCAGTTATGCCGCGTGTCTAATACCTACGTGGTGCTATGTGTGTTTCCGCGTGTGTTCGAATTTACCGTCTTGGGTTTTGGGCTCTTTTTCGCTTTTTGCCTAAGTGTTGTTGAGTTTTGCAAAGTGGGCTATATTTTCGGTCTCCGTATGTCGAAATCGAGTTCCGTAAGTTGTAACACGTGTTCATTATCTCTGGCGATTGCTATCGTGTGTGTTTACGTGGCGTTCGGACGCCCGATGCGGGTTTTGAGCTCTTTTTCGGCTTTTTGCCTAAGTGTTGGCGAGTTTTGCAAACTGGGCGATAACTCGGTCTCCATATGTCGGAATCGAGTCCCGTAAGTTGTAACACGTGTCTAATACCTACTCGGTACTATGTGTGTGTTTGCGTGGCGTTCGGACGGCCGATGCGGGTTTTGGGCTCTTTTTCGGCTTTTTGCTTAAGTGTTGTTGAGTTTTGCAAACTGGGCGATAACTCGGTCTCCGTATGTCGAAATCGAGTTTAAATAAGTTGTGACACGTGTCCTAACACCTCTGCGATGCTATGTGTGTGTTCATGCGTGGCGTTCGGACGGTACCGATCTGGGTTTTGGGCTCTTTTTTTGTCTTTTGCTAAATGTTGTTGAGTTTTCCAAAGCTGGGCGATAACTTTCGGTCTCTGTATGTCCGAATCGTGTTCCATAAGTTGTAACATGTGTTCAACACCTACGCGGTGCTATGTGTGTGTGTTTGCGTGGCGTTCGAATGGCCGTCACGGATTTTGGGCTATTTTTTCGCTTTTTTGCTAAGTGTTGGCGAGTGTTGCAAACTAAGCGATAACTTCGATCTCCGTATGTCGGAATCCGGTTTAAATAAGTTGTAACGTGTTTAATACCTATGTGGTGCTATGTGTGTGTTTTCATGGCGTTGGACTGCCGATCGGGTTTGGACTCTTTTTCGCTTTTTTGCTAACTTGTTGTTGAGTTTTGCAAACTAGCGATAACTTTCGATCTCCGTATGTGTCGGAATCCGGTTTAAGTAAGTTGTAACACATGTCTAATACCCATGTGGTGCTATGTGTGTGTTTTCATGGCGTTCGAACGGCCGATGCGGGTTTGTGACTCTTTTTCGGCTTTTTTCCTAAGTGTTGTTGAGTTTTGCAAAGCTGGCGATAACTTTCGGTCTCTGTATGTGGAATCAAGTTCCGTAAGTTGTTATGCGTAGTGTCAATACTTACGCGATGCTATGTGTGTGTTTTTGTGTGGCGTTGGACTGGCCGATCGGGTTTTGTGCTCTTTTTCGGTTTTTGCCTAAGTGTTGGCGAGTTTTGCAAACTGGGCGATAACTCGGTCTCCGTATGTCGGAATCGAGTTCCGTAAGTTATAACGCGTGTCTAATACCTACGCGGTGCTATGTGTGTGTGTTTGCGTGGCGTTCGGACTGGCCGTCTGCGGTTTTGGGCTCTTTTTGGCTTTTTGCCTAAGTGTTGGTGAGTTTTGCAAACTGGGAGATAACTCGGTCTCCGTATGTCGGAATCGAATTTCGTAAGTTGTAACGCGTGTCTAATACTTACGCGGTGCTATGTGTGTGTTTGTGTGTGCGTTACGCCGACGTCACGGATTTTGGCTCTTTTTACGCTTTTTGCCTAAGTGTTGGCGAGTGTTGCAAACTAAGCGATAACTTCGATCTCCGTATGTCGAATCCGGTTTTGTAAGTTGTAACACGTGTCAATACCTATGTGGCGCTATGTGTGTGTTTTTCATGGCGTTGACTACCGATCTGAGTTTGGACTCTTTTTCGCTTTTTTGCCTAACCTGTTGTTGAGTTTTGCAAAACCGGCGATAACTTTCGGTCTCAGTATGTCTAATCAAGTTCCGTAAGTTGTAACACGTGTTCAATACCTCAGCGGTGCTATGTGTGTGTTTTGCGTGGTGTTCGGACGGCCGATGCGGATTTTGGTCTCTTTTTCGGCTTTTTGCCTAAGTGTGTTGACGAGTTTTGCAATTTGGGCGATAACTCGGTCTCCGTATGTCGAATCGAGTACCGTAAAGTTATAACACATGTTCAATACCTATTCTTGTTCTATGTGTGTGTTAATAATGGAGTTCGGGGGTTTTATAATGGAAGTTAGGGTTTTATCTTAAGTTTATCTAAGCAATACAATTACAAATTACATAAATTAAATAAGGAAATACAAAATTTAATTGTTTTACACAGCCGAATATGTGGTGGGAAGATGTTGGCCAAGACAACAAGCGCACACACGCCGGATGGCCTCCTCCCCAGACTGACCATGAGGTCGTCAACTGGCAATTGTAGGATCGATAGAGCCGTGGACAACCTCCCCGAGCTACCGATAGATCCGCGACGCTGTGATGGTGCGCTTGACCGCACAACACCGCCGCCATGCACCTCTCTGAGGATCCGCCGGAAGAAGTCGTCGGATAATGAAGGGTCGGCGCCCGATCCACTCGCACCGCTTCCTCCAGTGGGTGGGCGTCGCCGAGATCTCGCAGCTGAGACTAGGTTGTAAGCTGGGACATGGGGAATGCCCACAACTCTACCCTTCTTCGGTCCCCCTGTAGCCTGCAGCCAGTCCTCTATCTCCTCGTCCGCACGTGTAGACTCGTCTACTAGAGTGTCACCTCTCTGGCTGCTTCCGTAAGTGTGCAAACTGAGCGATAACTCGGTCTCCGTATGTCAGAATCGAGTTCCATAAGTTGTAACACGTGTCTAATACCTACGCGGTGCAATGTGTGTGTTTGCGTGGCGTTCGGACGGCTAATGCGGGTTTTGGGCTTTTTTTTGGCTTTTCGCCTAAGTGTTGGCGAGTTTTGCAAACTGGGCAATAATTCGGTCTTCGTATGTCGGAATCGAGTCCCGTAAGTTGTAACGCTGTGTCAATATTCTGGCGATGCTATGTGTGTGTTTGTGTGGCGTTGGACTACCGATCGCGGTTTTGGGATCTTTTTCGGTTTTTACCTAAGTGTTGTTGAGTTTTGCAAAGCTGGGCGATAACTTTCGGTCTTCGTATGTCGGAATCGAGTCCGTAAAGTTATAACGCGTGTCTAATACCTACCAGTGCTATGTGTGTGTTTTGCGTGGCGTTCGGATGCCGTCGCGGGTTTTGGGCTCTTTTTCGGATTTTTGCCTAAATGTTGGCGAGTTTTGCAAACTGGGAGATAACTCAGTTTCCGTATGCCGGAATCGAGTTCCGTAAGGTGTAACGCGTGTCTAATACCTACGTGGTGCTATGTGTGTGTTTTCGTGGTGTTCAGACGGCCGATGCGGGTTTTGGGCTCTTTTCGGCTTTTTGCCTAAGTGTTGTTGAGTTTTGCAAAGTGGGCTATGACTCGGTCTCCGTATGTCGAAATCGAGTTCCGTAAGTTGTAACACGTGTCTATTATCTACGCGGTGCTATGCGTGTGTTTACGTGGCGTTCGGACGGCCAATGTGGGTTTTGGGCTCTTTTTCGGCTTTTTACCTATGTGTAGGCGAGTTTTGCAAACTGGGCGATAACTCGGTCTCCATATGCCGGAATCGAGTACCGTAAGTTATAACACGTGTCTAATACCTACTCGGTACTATGTGTGTGTTTGCGTGGCGTTCGGACGGCCGATGGGCTTTTTTTCGGCTTTTTGCTTAAGTGTTGTTGAGTTTTGCAAACTGGGCGATAACTCGGTCTCCGTATGTCGAAATCGAGTTTCGTAAGTTGTGACACGTGTCTAACACCTACGCGGTGCTATGTGTGTGTTTGCGTGGCGTTCGAACGGCCGATGCGGGTTTTGGGCTCTTTTTATCTTTTGCCTAAATGTTGTTGAGTTTTCCAAACTGGGCGATAACTCGGTCTCTGTATGTCTGAATCGTGTTCCATAAGTTGTAACATGTGTCTAACACCTACGCGGTGCTATGTGTGTGTTTGCGTGGCGTTCAGACGGCCGATGCGGATTTTGGGCTATTTTTCTGCTTTTTGCTTAAGTGTTGGCGAGTGTTGCAAACTAGGCGATAACTCGATCTCCGTATGTCGGAATCCAGTTTCGTAAGTTGTAACGTGTTTAATACCTATGTGGTGCTATGTGTGTGTTTTCATGGCGTTCGGACGGCCGATGCGGGTTTTGGATAATTTTTTGGCTTTTTGCCTAACTGTTGTTGAGTTTTGCAAACTAGGCGATAACTCGATCTCCGTATGTCGGAATCCAGTTTCATAAGTTGTAACACGTGTTTAATACCTATGTGGTGCTATGTGTGTGTTTTCATGGCGTTCGGACGGCCGATGCGGGTTTTGGACTCTTTTTCGGCTTTTTGCCTAACTGTTGTTAAGTTTTGCAAACTGGGCGATAACTCGGTCTCTGTATGTCGGAATCAAGTTCCGTAAGTTGTAACGCGTGTCTAATACTTACGCGGTGCTATGTGTGTGTTTGTGTGGCGTTCGGACGGCCGATGCGGGTTTTGGGATCTTTTTTCGGTTTTTACCTAAGTGTTGTTGAGTTTTGCAAACTTGGCGATAACTTTCGGTCTCCGTATGTCGGAATCGAGTTAAATAAGTTGTAACTGCGTGTCTAATACCTACTCGGTGCTATGTGTGTGTTTTGCGTGGCGTTGGACTGGCCGATCGGGTTTTTAGGCTCTTTTTGGCTTTTTGCCTAAGTGTTGTTGAGTTTTGCAAAGTGGGCGATAACTTCGGTCTCCGTATGTCCTAATCGAATTTAAAGTAAGTTATAGCTGCGTCATAATACTTACAGCGGTGCTATGTGTGTGTTTGTGTGGCGTTCGACGGGTAGTCACGCGATTTTGGCTCTTTTTCCGCTTTTTGCCTAAGTGTTGGCGAGTGTTGCAAACTAGCGATAACTTCGATCTCCGTATGTCGGAATCCGGTTTTGTAAGTTGTAACACGTGTCTAATACCTATGTGGCGCTATGTGTGTGTTTTTTCATGGCGTTGGACTGACCGTCAAGTGAGGTTTGGACTCTTTTTACGGCTTTTTGCCTAATTGTTGTTGAGTTTTGCAAAGCTGGCGATAACTTCGGTCTCTGTATGTGAATCAAGTTCCGTAAGTTGTAACACGTGTCTAATACCTACTGCCGGTGCTATGTGTGTGTTTAAGCGTGGTGTTTGAATGGCCGATCTGGTTTTGGCTCTTTTTAGGCTTTTTGCCTATGTGTTGTGAGTTTTGCAATTTGGGCGATAACTTTCGGTCTCAGTATGTCGGAATCGAATCTAGTAAGTTATAACACATGTTCAATAACTATTCGGTTCTATGTGTGTGTTAATAATGGAGTTCAGGGGTTTTATAATGGAAGTTAGGGTTTTATCTTAAGTTTATCTAAGCAATACAATTACAAATTACATAAATTAAATAAGGAAATACAAAATTTAATTGTTTTACCTGTCGAATATGTGGTGGGAAGATGTTGGCCAAGACAACTGCACACACACGGATGGCCTCCTCCCGTACTACATCCATGAGGTCGTCAACGACAGCTGTAGGATCGATAGAGCCGTGGACAACCTCCTGAGCCAGGTGATAGATCCGCTCGCGTGATGGTGCGCCTGACTGCACAACACCGCTCGCCATGCACCCCTCTAGGATCCGCCGGAAGAAGTCGTCGGGATAATGAAGGGTTTGGCGCGCGATCCACTCGCACCACTTCCTCCGGTGGGTGGGCGTCATGAGAGATCTCGCATGGTGAGACTAGGTTGTAAGTGGGACATGGGAATGCCCACAACTCTACCTTCTTCGGTCCCCACAGCAACTGCAGCCAGGTCCCCATCTCCTCGTCATGCGTGTAGACTCGTCTACTAGAGTGTCACCTCTCTGGCTGCTTCCGTAAGTGTGCAAACTGAGCGATAACTCGGTCTCCGTATGTCAGAATCGAGTTCCATAAGTTGTAACACGTGTCTAATACCTACGCGGTGCAATGTGTGTGTTTGCGTGGCGTTCGGACGGCTAATGCGGGTTTTGGGCTTTTTTTTGGCTTTTCGCCTAAGTGTTGGCGAGTTTTGCAAACTGGGCAATAATTCGGTCTTCGTATGTCGGAATCGAGTCCCGTAAGTTGTAACGCGTGTCTAATACTTACGCGGTGCTATGTGTGTGTTTGTGTGGCGTTCGGACGGCCGATGCGGGTTTTGGGATCTTTTTCGGTTTTTTACCTAAGTGTTGTTGAGTTTTGCAAACTGGGCGATAACTCGGTCTTCGTATGTCGAATCGAGTCCGTAAGTTATAACGCGTGTCTAATACCTACCAAAAGCTATATGTGTGTGTTTGCGTGGCGTTCGATGGCCGATGCGGATTTTGGGCTATTTTTCGCGCTTTTTGCTTAAGTGTTGGCGAGTGTTGCAAAACTAGGCGATAACTTTTCGATCTCCGTATGTGTCGAATCCGATTTAAATAAGTTATAACGTGTTTAATACCTATGTGGTGCTATGTGTGTGTTTTTCATGGCGTTCGGACTACCGTCTGGGTTTTGGATAATTTTTGGCTTTTTACCTAATTGTTGTTGAGTTTTGCAAACTAAGCGATAACTTTCGATCTCCGTATGTCGAATCCGGTTTCATAAGTTGTAACACGTGTTTAATACCTATGTGGTGCTATGTGTGTGTTTTTCATGGCGTTGAGACGGCCGTCTGCGTTTTGGACTCTTTTTCGGCTTTTTGCCTAATCATTTGTTAAGTTTTGCAAAGCTGGCGATAACTTTCGGTCTCTGTATGTCGGAATCAAGTTAGTAAGTTATAAGCGTGTCTCAATACTTACGCGGTGCTATGTGTGTGTTTTGTGTGGCGTTCGAGGCCGTCACGAGTTTTGGGATCTTTTTCGGTTTTTACCCAAGTGTTGTTGAGTTTTGCAAAGCCGGGCGATAACTTTCGGTCTTCGTATGTCGGAATCGAGTTCCGTAAGTTATAACACGTGTCTAATACCTACTCGGTGCTATGTGTGTGTGTTTGCGTGGCGTTCAGACGGCCGATGCGGGTTTTGGGCTCTTTTTGGCTTTTTGCCTAAGTGTTGTTGAGTTTTGCAAAGTGGGCGATAACTCGGTCTCCGTATGTCGGAATCGAATTTCGTAAGTTGTAACGCGTGTCTAATACTTACGCGGTGCTATGTGTGTGTTTGTGTGGCGTTACGGCGGTAGATCACGGATTTTGGCTCTTTTTCAGCTTTTTGCCTAAGTGTTGGCGAGTGTTGCAAACTAGGCGATAACTTTCGATCTCCGTATGTCGGAATCCGCTTTTGTAAGTTGTAACACGTGTATCTAATACCTATGTGGCGCTATGTGTGTTGTTTTCATGGCGTTGGACCCGTCGATGCGGGTCTGGACTCTTTTTCGACTTTTTGCCTAATCGCTGTTGAGTTTTTGCAAACCGGGGCGATAACTTTCGGTCTCTGTATGTGAATCAAGTTAAAGTAAGTTGTAACACGTGTCCAATACCTACTGCGGTGCTATGTGTGTGTTTTGCGTGGTGTTGGACTGACCGATCTTGGTTTTTGGCTCTTTTTTCTTTTTGCCTAAGTGTTGTGAGTTTTGCAATTTGGGCGATAACTTTCGGTCTCAGTATGTCGGAATCGAGTAATCGTAAGTTATAACACATGTTCAATAACTATTCTGGTTCTATGTGTGTGTTAATAATGGAGTTCGGGGTTTTATAATGGAAGTTAGGGTTTTATCTTAAGTTTATCTAAGCAATACAATTACAAATTACATAAATTAAATAAGGAAATACAAAATTTAATTGTTTTACCTTTCGAATATGTGGTGGGAAGATGTTGGCCAATACAACTGCACACACGCGGATGGCCTCCTCCCGTACTACAGCCATGAGGTCGTCAACGGCAGCTGTAGGATCGATAGAGCCGTGGACAACCTCTGAGCCGGTGATAGATCATGCACGCGTGATGGTGCGCTTCGATCGCCTGTGCACCGCTTCGCCATGCACCCCTCTCAGGATCCATGGGAAGAAGTCGTCGGATAATGAAGGGTCGGCGCCCGATCCACTCATGCACCTTCGCTTGATGGGTGGGCGTCGCCGAGATCTCGCACCGAGACTAGGTTGTAAGGCGGGACATGGGAATGCCCACAACTCTACCCTTCTTCGTCCCCACAGCTGCGGCCAGATCCTCTATCTCCTCGTCCTTGCGTGTAGACTCGTCTACTAGAGTGTCACCTCTCTGTTTTGCCTTAGTAAGTGTGCAAACCGAGCGATAACTTCGGTCTCCGTATGTCGAGAATCGAGTTCCATAAGTTGTAACACGTGTCAATACCCTCTGCGGTGCAATGTGTGTGTTTGCGTGGCGTTCGGACCAAGAATCTGCGGGTTTTGGGCTTTTTGGCTTTTACGCTTAAGTGTTGGCGAGTTTTGCAAACTGGGAGATAACTCGGTCTCCGTAAGTCGGAATCGAGTCCCGTAATTGTAACGCGTGTCTAATACTTACGCGGTGCTGTGTGTGTGTTTATGTGGCGTTCAGACCGGCCGTCACGGGTTTTAGGATCTTTTTCGGTTTTTACCTAAGTGTTGTTGAGTTTTGCAAAGCTGGCGATAACTTTCGGTCTTCGTATGTCGGAATCGAGTCCGTAAGTTATGTAGCGTGTCTAATACCTACCAGTGCTATGTGTGTGTTTTGCGTGGCGTTCGGATGCCGTCTGCGGGTTTGGGGCTCTTTTCGGATTTTTGCCTAAATGTTGGCGAGTTTTGCAACCGGGAGATAACTTTCGGTTTCCGTATGCCGGAATCGAGTTAAATGAAGTTATGTAGCGTGTCTAATACCTACGTGGTGCTATGTGTGTGTTCCGAAGTGGTGTTCGGACGGCCGATGCGGGGTTTGGGCTCTTTTCGGCTTTTTGCCTAAGTGTTGTTGAGTTTTGCAAAGTGGGCTATGACTCGGTCTCCGTATGTCGAAATCGAGTTCCGTAAGTTGTAACACGTGTCTATTATCTACGCGGTGCTATGCGTGTGTTTACGTGGCGTTCGGACGGCCAATGTGGGTTTTGGGCTCTTTTTCGGCTTTTTACCTATGTGTAGGCGAGTTTTGAAAACTGGGCGATAACTCGGTCTCCATATGCCGGAATCGAGTACCGTAAGTTATAACACGTGTCTAATACCTACTCGGTACTATGTGTGTGTTTGCGTGGCGTTCGGACGGCCGATGCGGGTTTTGGGCTTTTTTTCGGCTTTTTGCTTAAGTGTTGTTGAGTTTTGCAAAGCTGGCGATAACTTTCGGTCTCCGTATGTCGAAATCGAGTTTAAGTAAGTTGTGACACGTGTTCTAACACCCACGCGTTGCTATGTGTGTGTTTAAGTGGCGTTCGGACGGTAAATCTGCGGTTTTGGGCTCTTTTTGTCTTTTGCCTAAATGTTGTTGAGTTTTCCAAAGCTGGCGATAACTTTCGGTCTCTGTATGTCCAGAATCGTGTTCCATAAGTTGTAACATGTGTCTAACACCTCACGCGGTGCTATGTGTGTGTGTTTATGTGGCGTTCGAATGACCGTCGCGGATTTTGGGCTATTTTTCTGCTTTTTGCCTAAGTGTTGGCGAGTGTTGCAAACTAGGCGATAACTCGGTCTCTGTATGTCGGAATCAAGTTCCGTAAGTTGTAACGCGTGTCTAATACTTACGCGGTGCTATGTGTGTGTTTGTGTGGCGTTCGGACGGCCGATGCGGGTTTTGGGATCTTTTTCGGTTTTTTACCCAAGTGTTGTTGAGTTTTGCAAACTGGGCGATAACTTTCGGTCTCCGTATGTCGGAATCGAGTTAAATAAGTTATAACAGTGTCTAATACCTACTCGGTGCTATGTGTGTGTTTTAAATTGGCGTTGGACGACGGCCGTCTGGTTTTGGGCTCTTTTTGGCTTTTTGCCTAAGTGTTGTTGAGTTTTGCAAAGTGGGCGATAACTTTCGGTCTCCGTATGTCGAATCGAATTTACGTAAGTTATGTAGCGTGTCTAATACTTACAGCGGTTGCTATGTGTGTGTGTTTGTGTGGCGTTCGACGGTGATGCGGATTTTGGCTCTTTTTACGCTTTTTGCTAAGTGTTGGCGAGTGTTGCAAACTAGCGATAACTTCGATCTCCGTATGTCGGAATCCGGTTTTGTAAGTTGTAACACGTGTCTAATACCTATGTGGCGCTATGTGTGTGTTTTCATGGCGTTGGACGGCCGTCTGGGGTTTTGGACTCTTTTTCGCTTTTTGCCTAACTTTGTTGTTGAGTTTTGCAAAGTGGGCGATAACTTTCGATCTCCGTATGTCTGGAATCGAATTTACGTAAGTTATAACGCGCGTGTCTAATACTTACAGCGATGCTATGTGTGTGTGTTTGTGTGGCGTTACGGCGGTAGTCTGCGGATTTTTGGCTCTTTTTACGCTTTTTGCCTAAGTGTTGGCGAGTGTTGCAAACTAAGCGATAACTTCGATCTCCGTATGTCGAATCCGGTTTTGTAAGTTGTAACACGTGTCTAATACCTATGTGGCGCTATGTGTGTGTTTTCATGGCGTTGAACTACCGATCTTGGTTTGGACTCTTTTTCGCTTTTTGCCTAACTGTTTGTTGAGTTTTGCAAAGCTGGCGATAACTTTCGGTCTCTGTATGTGAATCAAGTTAAAGTAAGTTGTAACAATATGTCTAATACCTACAGCGGTGCTATGTGTGTGTTTTGCGTGGTGTTGGACGGCCGATCTGGATTTTGGTCTCTTTTTCTTTTTGCCTAAGTGTGTTGTGAGTTTTGCAATTTGGGCGATAACTCGGTCTCCGTATGTCGGAATCGAGTACCGTAAGTTATAACACATGTTCAATACCTATTCGGTTCTATGTGTGTGTTAATAATGGAGTTCAGGGGTTTTATAATGGAAGTTAGGGTTTTATCTTAAGTTTATCTAAGCAATACAATTACAAATTACATAAATTAAATAAGGAAATACAAAATTTAATTGTTTTACACATCGAATATGTGGTGGGAAGATGTTGGCCAAGACAATTTGCACACACGCGGATGGCCTCCTCCAGTCTTACTCTGACCGTGAGGTCGTCAACGGCATTTTGTAGGATCGATAGAGCCGTGGACAACCTCTGAGCCGGTGATAGATCCGCCGCAGCGTGATGGTGCGCTTTGATTGCACAACACCGCTTCGCCATGCACCCCTCTGAGATCCGCCGGGAAGAAGTCGTCGGATAATGAAGGGTCGGCGCCGATCCACTCGCATGCACCTTTCTCCAGTGGGTGGGCGTCGCCGAGATCTCGCACCGTTGAGACTAGGTTGTAGGCGGGACATGGGAATGCCCACAACTCTACCCTTCTTGGGTCCCCGTAGCATGCGGCCAGATCCTCTATCTCCTCGTCCTTGCGTGTAGACTCGTCTCTACTAGAGTGTCACCTCTCTGTCGCTTAGTAAGTGTGCAAACCGAAGCGATAACTTCGGTCTCCGTATGTCGAATCGAGTTCCATAAGTTGTAACACGTGTCTAATACCTCTGTGCGGTGCAATGTGTGTGTTTAAGTGGCGTTCGGACTGACTAATCTGGGTTTTGGGCTTTTTTTGGCTTTTCGCTTTAAGTGTTGGCGAGTTTTGCAAAGCTGGGCAATAATTCGGTCTTCGTATGTCGTGTCGAGTCCGTGTAAGTTATAACGCGTGTGTCTAATACTTACAGCGGTGCTATGTGTGTGTTTGTGTGGCGTTGAGGACGGCCGTCTGCGGGTTTTGGGATCTTTTTCGGTTTTTACCTAAGTGTTGTTGAGTTTTGCAAAGCTGGCGATAACTTTCGGTCTTCGTATGTCGGAATCGAGTCCCGTAAGTTATAACGCGTGTCTAATACCTACCGAGTGCTATGTGTGTGTTTTGCGTGGCGTTCGGATGCCCGTCTGCGGGTTTTGGGCTCTTTTTCGATTTTTTGCCTAAATGTTGGCGAGTTTTGCAAAGCGGGGAGATAACTTTCGGTTTCAGTATCTTAGGAATCGAGTTCCGTAAGTTATAACGCGTGTCTAATACCTACGTGGTGCTATGTGTGTGTTTAAAGTGGTGTTCAGACGGACGTCGATCGGGTTTTGGGCTCTTTTCGCTTTTTGCCTAAGTGTTGTTGAGTTTTGCAAAGTGGGCTATGACTCGGTCTCCGTATGTCGAAATAGAGTTAAATAAGTTGTAACACGTGTCTACATTATCTACGGCGGTGCTATCGTTTGTTTACGTGGCGTTGAATTTGCAATGTGGGTTTTGGGCTCTTTTTCGGCTTTTTACCTGTGTGCGAGGCGAGTTTTGCAAAGCTGGCGATAACTTTCGGTCTCCATATCTTGGAATCGAGTCTGCCGTAAGTTATAACACGTGTCTAATACCTACTAAATTTACTATGTGTGTGTTTTTGCGTGGCGTTGGACGGTAGATGGGCTTTTTTTTCGGCTTTTTGCTTAAGTGTTGTTGAGTTTTGCAAAACTGGCGATAACTTTCGGTCTCCGTATGTCGAAATCGAGTTTAAATAAGTTGTGACACGTGTCTAACACCTACAGTGCTATGTGTGTGTGTTTGCGTGGCGTTCGGACTGACCGATCTGGGTTTTGGGCTCTTTTTGTCTTTTGCCTAAATGTTGTTGAGTTTTCCAAAGCTGGCGATAACTTCGGTCTCTGTATATACGAATCGTGTTCCATAAGTTGTAACATGTGTCTAACACCTACGCGGTGCTATGTGTGTGTTTGCGTGGCGTTCAGACGGCCGATGCGGATTTTGGGCTATTTTTCTGCTTTTTGCCTAAGTGTTGGCGAGTGTTGCAAACTAAGCGATAACTTCGATCTCCGTATGTCGAATCCGGTTTCTAAGTTATAACGTGTTTAATAATACCTATGCGGTGCTATGTGTGTGTTTTCATGGCGTTGGACGGCCGATCACGAACTTTGGACTCTTTTTCGGTTTTTGCTAACTTGTTGTTGAGTTTTGCAAACTAAGCGATAACTTCGATCTCCGTATGTCGGAATCCAGTTTCGTAAGTTGTAACACGTGTTTAATACCTATGTGGTGCTATGTGTGTGTTTTCATGGCGTTCGGACGGCCGATGCGGGTTTTGGACTCTTTTTCGGCTTTTTGCCTAACTGTTGTTGAGTTTTGCAAACTGGGCGATAACTCGGTCTCTGTATGTCGGAATCAAGTTCCGTAAGTTGTAACGCGTGTCTAATACTTACGCGGTGCTATGTGTGTGTTTGTGTGGCGTTGGACGGCCGATGCGGGTTTTGGGATCTTTTTCGGTTTTTACCCAAGTGTTGTTGAGTTTTGCAAACTGGGCGATAACTCGGTCTCCGTATGTCGAATCGAGTTCCGTAAGTTGTAACACGTGTCTAATACCTACTCGGTGCTATGTGTGTGTTTGCGTGGCGTTCGGACGGCCGATTCGGGTTTTGGGCTCTTTTTGGCTTTTTGCCTAAGTGTTGTTGAGTTTTGCAAAGTGGGCGATAACTCGGTCTCCGTATGTCGAATCGAATTTACGTAAGTTATAACGCTGCGTGTCTAATACTTACAGCGGTGCTATGTGTGTGTTTGTGTGGCGTTACGGCGGTAGTCACGGATTTTGGCTCTTTTTACGCTTTTTGCCTAAGTGTTGGCGAGTGTTGCAAACTAAGCGATAACTTTCGATCTCCGTATGTCGAATCCGGTTTTGTAAGTTGTAACACGTGTCTAATACCTATGTGGCGCTATGTGTGTGTTTTTTCATGGCGTTGGACGGCCGATGCAGGGTTTGGACTATTTTTCGGCTTTTTGCCTAACTGTTGTTGAGTTTTGCAAACTGGGCGATAACTCGGTCTCTGTATGTCGGAATCAAGTTCCGTAAGTTGTAACACGTGTCTAATACCTACGCGGTGCTATGTGTGTGTTTGCGTGGTGTTGACCGGCCCGATCGGGTTTTGGCTCTTTTTCGCTTTTTGCCTATGTGTTGTGAGTTTTGCAATTTGGGCGATAACTTCGGTCTCAAGTATGTCGAATCGAGTCACAAGTAAGTTATAACACATGTTCAATAACTATTCGGTTCTATGTGTGTGTTAATAATGGAGTTCGAGGGTTTTATAATGGAAGTTAGGGTTTTATCTTAAGTTTATCTAAGCAATACAATTACAAATTACATAAATTAAATAAGGAAATACAAAATTTAATTGTTTTACCTGTCGAATATGTGGTGGGAAGATGTTGGCCAAGACAACTGCACACACACGGATGGCCTCCTCCCGTACTACATCCATGAGGTCGTCAACGACAGCTGTAGGATCGATAGAGCCGTGGACAACCTCTGAGCGGTGATAGATCCGCTCAGCGTGATGGTGCGCTTTTTGCCTGCACAACACCGCTTCGCCATGCACCCCTCTAGGATCCATGGAAGAAGTCGTCGGATAATGAAGGGTCGGCGCCCGATCCACTCGCACCACTTCCTCCAGTGGGTGGGCGTCGCCGAGATCTCGCAGCTGAGACTAGGTTGTAAGCTGGGACATGGGGAATGCCCACAACTCTACCCTTCTTCGGTCCCCCTGTAGCATGCAGCCAGATCCTCTATCTCCTCGTCCTTGCGTGTGGACTCGTCTACTAGAGTGTCACCTCTCTCATTTGCTTAGTAAGTGTGCAAAGCGAAGCGATAACTTTCGGTCTCCGTATGTCGAATCGAGTTCCATAAGTTGTAACACGCGTGTCAATACCTACGCGGTGCAATGTGTGTGTTTGCGTGGCGTTCGGACGGCTAATGCGGGTTTTGGGCTTTTTTTTGGCTTTTCGCCTAAGTGTTGGCGAGTTTTGCAAACTGGGCAATAATTCGGTCTTCGTATGTCGGAATCGAGTCCGTAAGTTATAACGCGTGTCTAATACTTACAGCGGTGCTATGTGTGTGTGTTGTGTGGCGTTCGGACGGCCGTCTGAGGTTTTGGGATCTTTTTCGGTTTTTACCTAAGTGTTGTTGAGTTTTGCAAAGCTGGCGATAACTTTCGGTCTTCGTATGTCGAATCGAGTCCGTAAGTTATAACGCAGCGTGTCAATACCTACCGGTGCTATGTGTGTGTTTGCGTGGCGTTCGGATGCCCGTCTGGGTTTTGGGCTCTTTTTCGGATTTTTGCCTAAATGTTGGCGAGTTTTGCAAAGCGGGAGATAACTTCGGTTTAGTATCTTGGGAATCGAGTTAAATGAGATTATGCGGCGTGTCTAATACCTACGTGGTGCTATGTGTGTGTTTTAAAGTGGTGTTCGAGACGGCCGATCTCGGGTTTTAGGCTCTTTTTCGGCTTTTTGCCTAAGTGTTGTTGAGTTTTGCAAAGTGGGCTGTATTTCGGTCTCCGTATCAAATCGAGTTCCGTAAGTTGTAACACGTGTCATTATCTCTGGCGGTGCTATCGTGTGTTTACGTGGCGTTCGGACTGACGATGTGGGTTTTGGGCTCTTTTTCGCTTTTTACCTATGTGTGGCGAGTTTTGAAAAGCTGGCGATAACTTTCGGTCTCCATATGCCGGAATCGAGTCACCGTAAGTTATAACACGTGTCTAATACCTACTTTCGGTACTATGTGTGTGTTTTGCGTGGCGTTGGACGGCCGATCACGGGTTTTGGGCTTTTTTTTCTTTTTTTGCTTAAGTGTTGTTGAGTTTTGCAAAGCTGGCGATAACTTTCGGTCTCCGTATGTAAATCGAGTTTAAATAAGTTGTGACACGTGTGTCAACACCTCACGCGGTGCTATGTGTGTGTTTGCGTGGCGTTCGGACTGACCGATCTGGGTTTTGGGCTCTTTTTGTCTTTTGCCTAAATGTTGTTGAGTTTTCCAAAGCTGGCGATAACTTTCGGTCTCTGTATGTCCTGAATCGTGTTCCATAAGTTGTAACATGTGTCTAACACCTCACGCGGTGCTATGTGTGTGTTTTTGCGTGGCGTTCGAGACGGCCGTCTGGATTTTGGGCTATTTTTCGCTTTTTGCTAAGTGTTGGCGAGTGTTGCAAACTAGGCGATAACTTCGATCTCCGTATGTCGGAATCCGGTTTAAATAAGTTATAGCGTGTTTAATACCTATGTGGTGCTATGTGTGTGTTTTTCATGGCGTTGAAGACGGTAGATGCGGGTTTTGGACTCTTTTTTGGCTTTTTGCCTAATCTGTTGTTGAGTTTTGCAAACTAAGCGATAACTTCGATCTCCGTATGTCGGAATCCGGTTTAAATAAGTTGTAACACGTGTTTAATATCTATGTGGTGCTATGTGTGTGTGTTTTCATGGCGTTGGACGGTAAATCTGGGTTTTGGACTCTTTTTCGCTTTTTGCCTAACTTTGTTGTTGAAGTTTTGCAAAGCTGGCGATAACTTTCGGTCTCTGTATGTCGGAATCAAGTTCCGTAAGTTATGTAGCGTGTTCTAATACTTACAGCGATGCTATGTGTGTGTTTTGTGTGGCGTTGGACGGACCGTCTGCGGTTTTGGGATCTTTTTCGGCTTTTTACCTAAGTGTTGTTGAGTTTTGCAAACTGGGCGATAACTCGGTCTCCGTATGTCGGAATCGAGTTCCGTATTGTAACACGTGTCTAATACCTACTCGGTGCTATGCTATGTGTGTGTTTGCGTGGCGTTCGACGGCCGTCTGCGGTTTTGGGCTCTTTTTGGCTTTTTGCCTAAGTGTTGTTGAGTTTTGCAAACTAGGCGATAACTTTCGGTCTCCGTATGTCTAATCGAATTTACGTAAGTTATGTAGCGTGTCTAATACTTACAGCGGTGCTATGTGTGTGTGTTTGTGTGGCGTTACTACCGGACGATCGGATTTTGGCTCTTTTTCCGCTTTTTGCCTAAGTGTTGGCGAGTGTTGCAAACTAGGCGATAACTCGATCTCCGTATGTCGGAATCCAGTTTTGTAAGTTGTAACACGTGTCTAATACCTATGTGGCGCTATGTGTGTGTTTTCATGGCGTTCGGACGGCCGATGCGGGGTTTGGACTCTTTTTCGGCTTTTTGCCTAACTGTTGTTGAGTTTTGCAAACTGGGCGATAACTCGGTCTCTGTATGTCGGAATCAAGTTCCGTAAGTTGTAACACGTGTCTAATACCTACGCGGTGCTATGTGTGTGTTTCCGTGGTGTTCGGACAGCCGATACGGGTTTTGGGCTCTTTTTCGGCTTTTTGCCTAAGTGTGTTGTGAGTTTTTGCAATTTGGGCGATAACTCGTTCTCCGTATGTCGGAATCGAGTCAATCGTAAGTTATAACACATGTTCAATACCTATTCGGTTCTATGTGTGTTAATAATGGAGTTCGGGGGTTTTATAATGGAAGTTAGGGTTTTATCTTAAGTTTATCTAAGCAATACAATTACAAATTACATAAATTAAATAAGGAAATACAAAATTTAATTGTTTTACCTGTCGAATATGTGGTGGGAAGATGTTTGCCAAGACAACTGCACACACGCGGATGGCCTCCTCCCGTACTACAGCCATGAGGTCGTCAACGGCAACTGTAGGATCGATAGAGCCGTGGACAACCTCTGAGCCGGTGATAGATCCGCTTCGCGTGATGGTGCGCTGATTGCCTGCACAACACCGCCGCCATGCACCCCTCTAGGATCCATGGGAAGAAGTCGTCCGGATAATGAAGGGTCGGCGCCCGATCCACTCGCACCACTTCCTCCAGGTGGGTGGGCGTCGCCGAGATCTCGCACCGAGAGACTAGGTTGTAAGGCTGGGACATGGGAATGCCCACAACTCTACCCTTCTTCGGTCCCCACAGCAGCTGCGGCCGAGTCCTCTATCTCCTCGTCTGCTTGCGTGTAGCTGCTAAATCTACTAGAGTGTCACCTCTCTGGTTGCTTTTCGTAAGGTGTGTAAACCGAAGCGATAACTTCGGTCTCAGTATGTCGAATCGAGTTCCATAAGTTGTAACACGTGTCTAATACCTCACACGGTGATTGCAATGTGTGTGTTTAGCGTGGCGTTCGGACGGACTAATCTCGCGGTTTTGGGCTTTTTTTGGCTTTTCGCCGCTTAGTGTTGGCGAGTTTTGCAAAGCTGGGCAATAATTCGGTCTTCGTATGTAAATGTCGAGTCCGTAAGTTATGTAACGCTGCGTGTCTAATACTTACGCGGTGCTATGTGTGTGTTTTGTGTGCGTTCGACCGGCCGTCTGCGGGTTTTGGGATCTTTTTGGTTTTTACCTAAGTGTTGTTGAGTTTTGCAAAGTGGCGATAACTTTCGGTCTTCGTATGTCGGAATCGAGTCCCGTAAGTTGTAACGCGTGTCTATTACCTACCAGTGCTATGTGTGTGTTTTGCGTGGCGTTCGGATGCCCGTCTGCGGTTTTGGGCTCTTTTTCTGATTTTTGCCTAAATGTTGGCGAGTTTTGCAAAGCGGGAGATAACTTTCGGTTTCAGTATGCCTAATCGAGTTCCGTAAGTTAACGCGATGTCTAATACCTACGTGGTGCTATGTGTGTGTTTAAGTGGTGTTCGAGACGGCCGATCGCGGGTTTTGGGCTCTTTTCGCTTTTTTGCCTAAGTGTTGTTGAGTTTTGCAAAGTGGGCTATATTTCGGTTTAGTATGTCGAAATCGAGTTAAATGTAAGTTGTAACACGTGTCATTATCTACGCGGTTGCTATCGTGTGTTTACGTATGCGTTCGGACTGACCAATGTGGGTTTTGGCTCTTTTGACTTTTTACCTATGTGTGGCGAGTTTTGCAAAGCTGGCGATAACTTTCGGTCTCCATATGCCGGAATCGAGTCTGCGTAAGTTATAACACGTGTCTAATACCTACTTTGGTACTATGTGTGTGTTTAAGTGGCTTTTGGACGGCCGATCTTGGGGTTTTGGGCTTTTTTTCGCTTTTTGCTTAAGTGTTGTTGAGTTTTGCAAAGCTGGGCGATAACTTTCGGTCTCCGTATGTCGAAATCGAGTTTAAGTAAGTTGTGACACGTGTCTCAACACCTCTGGCGCTATATGTGTGTTTTGCGTGGCGTTCGGACTGGCCGTCTGAGTTTTGGGCTCTTTTTTGTCTTTTGCCTAAATGTTGTTGAGTTTTCCAAAGCGGGCGATAACTTCGGTCTCTGTATATACGAATCATGTTCCATAAGTTGTAACATGTGTCTCAACACCTCGCGGTGCTATGTGTGTGTTTTTGCGTGGCGTTCGAGACTACCGTCACGGATTTTGGGCTATTTTTACGCTTTTTGCTGAAGTGTTGGCGAGTGTTGCAAACTAAGCGATAACTTCGATCTCCGTATGTCGAATCCGGTTTAAGTAAGTTATAACGTGTTTAATACCTATGTGGTGCTATGTGTGTGTTTTTCATGGCGTTGGACGGCCGTCACGCGGTTTTGGACTCTTTTTCGGCTTTTTGCCTAAGCGTTGTTGAGTTTTGCAAACTAGCGATAACTTTCGATCTCCGTATGTATGGAATCCGGTTTAAATAAGTTGTAACACGTGTTTAATACCTATGTGGTGCTATGTGTGTGTTTTCATGGCGTTCGGACGGCCGATCTGAGTTTGGACTCTTTTTCGCTTTTTGCCTAACTTGTTGTTGAGTTTTGCAAACCGGGCGATAACTTTCGGTCTCTGTATGTCGAATCAAGTTCCGTAAGTTGTAACGCGTCTCTAATACTTCTGTGATTGCTTATATGTGTGTGTGTTTGTGTGGCGTTGGACGGACCGATCGGGTTTTAGGATCTTTTTTCGGTTTTTACCTAAGTGTTGTTGAGTTTTGCAAAGCGAGCGATAACTTTCGGTCTCCGTATGTCGGAATCGAGTTAAAGTAAGTTATAACACGTGTCTAATACCTACTCGGTGCTATGTGTGTGTTTACGTGGCGTTCGATGACCGATCTGAGTTTTGGGCTCTTTTTGGCTTTTTGCCTAAGTGTTGTTGAGTTTTGCAAAGTGGGCGATAACTTTCGGTCTCAGTATGTCGGAATCGAATTTAAATAAGTTATAACGCGTGTATAATACTTACAGCGGTGCTATGTATGTGTGTGTTTGTGTGGCGTTACGATGGCCGATCACGATTTTTGGCTCTTTTCCTTTTTTGCCTAAGTGTTGGCGAGTGTTGCAAACTAGGCGATAACTTCGATCTTCGTATGTGGAATCCGGTTTTGTAAGTTGTAACACGTGTCTAATACCTATGTGGCGCTATGTGTGTGTTTTTCATGGCGTTGGACGGCTGATGCTTGAGTTTGGACTCTTTTTCGGCTTTTTGCCTAATCTGTTGTTGAGTTTTGCAAAGCGGGCGATAACTTTCGGTCTCTGTATGTCTTGATCAAGTTCCGTAAGTTGTAACACGTGTTCAATACCTCTGCTGGTGCTATGTGTGTGTTTTGCGTGGTGTTGGACTGACCAATGTGGGTTTTGGGCTCTTTTTGACTTTTTACCTATGTGTGGCGACTTTTTGCAAAGCGGGCGATAACTCGGTCTCCATATGCCGGAATCGAGTACCGTAAGTTATAACACGTGTCTAATACCTACTCGGTACTATGTGTGTGTTTGCGTGGCGTTCGGACGGCCGATGGGCTTTTTTCGGCTTTTTGCTTAAGTGTTGTTGAGTTTTGCAAACTGGGCGATAACTCGGTCTCCGTATGTCGGAATCCAGTTTTGTAAGTTGTAACACGTGTCTAATACCTACGTGGCGCTATGTGTGTGTTTTCATGGCGTTCGGACGGCCGATGCGGGGTTTGGACTCTTTTTCGGCTTTTTGCCTAACTGTTGTTGAGTTTTGCAAACTGGGCGATGACTCGGTCTCCGTATGTCGAAATCGAGTCTCGTAAGTTGTAACATCGTGTCATTATCTACGCGGTGCTGCGTGTGTTTACGTGGCGTTGGACGGACAATGTGGGTTTTGGGGCTCTTTTTCGACTTTTTACCTATGTGTAGGCGAGTTTTGCAAAGCTGGCGATAACTTCGGTCTCCATATCTGGGAATCGAGTCCGTAAGTTATAACACGTGTCTAATACCTACTCGGTACTATGTGTGTGTTTTTGCGTGGCGTTCGGACGGTAGATGGGCTTTTTTTCGCTTTTTGCTTAAGTGTTGTTGAGTTTTGCAAAACCTGGCGATAACTTCGGTCTCCGTATGTCGAAATCGAGTTTAAATAAGTTGTGACACATGTCAACACCTACTGTGCGGTGCTATGTGTGTGTTTGCGTGGCGTTCGGACGGACCGATCTGGGGTTTGGGCTCTTTTTGTCTTTTGCCTAAATGTTGTTGAGTTTTCCAAAGCGGGCGATAACTTCGGTCTCAGATATACTGAATCGTGTTCCATAAGTTGTAACATGTGTCAACACCTACGCGGTGCTATGTGTGTGTTTTGCGTGGCGTTGAGGCGGCCGATCTGGATTTTGGGCTATTTTTTCCTTTTTGCCTAAGTGTTGGCGAGTGTTGCAAACTAAGCGATAACTTCGATCTCCGTATGTCGGAATCCGGTTTAAATAAGTTATGCGTGTTTAATACCTATGTGGTGCTATGTGTGTGTTTTCATGGCGTTGGACTGGTAGATCACGGGTTTTGGACTCTTTTTCGCTTTTTGCTAACTGTTGTTGAGTTTTGCAAAGCGGCGATAACTTTCGGTCTCTGTATGTCGGAATCAAGTTCCGTAAGTTATAACGCTGTGTCTAAATACTTACAGCGGTGCTATGTGTGTGTTGTGTGGCGTTCGGACGGCCGTCACGGGTTTTGGATCTTTTTTCGGTTTTTTACCTAAGTGTTGTTGAGTTTTGCAAAGCCGGCGATAACTTTCGGTCTCCGTATGTCGGAATCGAGTTAAAGTAAGTTGTAACTGCGTGTCTAATACCTACTTTCGATTGCTATGTGTGTGTTTTAAGTGGCGTTGGACGGCCGATCTGGGTTTTGGGCTCTTTTTGGCTTTTTGCCTAAGTGTTGTTGAGTTTTGCAAAGTGGGCGATAACTTTCGGTCTCCGTATGTCGGAATCGAATTTAAATAAGTTATAACGCGTGTATAATACTTACTACGCGGTGCTATGTGTGTGTTTGTGTGGCGTTACGGCCGTAGTCTGGATTTTGGCTCTTTTTACGCTTTTTGCCTAAGTGTTGGCGAGTGTTGCAAACTAAGCGATAACTTCGATCTTCGTATGTCAATCCAGTTTTGTAAGTTGTAACACGTGTCTAATACCTATGTGGCGCTATGTGTGTGTTTTCATGGCGTTCGGACGGCCGATCTGAGGTTTGGACTCTTTTTGGCTTTTTGCCTAATCGTTGTTGAGTTTTGCAAAGCTGGCGATAACTTTCGGTCTCTGTATGTGGAATCAAGTTCCGTAAGTTGTAACATCGTGTTCTAATACCTACGCGGTGCTATGTGTGTGTTTTGCGTGGTGTTGGACTGACCAATGTGGGTTTTGGGCTCTTTTTGGCTTTTTACCTATGTGTGGCGACTTTTTGCAAACCGGGCGATAACTTCGGTCTCCATATCTGGGAATCGAGTCTCGTAAGTTATAACACGTGTCTAATACCTACTCGGTACTATGTGTGTGTTTAAATGGCGTTGGACGGTAGATGGGCTTTTTTCGGCTTTTTGCTTAAGTGTTGTTGAGTTTTGCAAACTGGGCGATAACTCGGTCTCCGTATGTCGGAATCCAGTTTTGTAAGTTGTAACACGTGTCTAATACCTACGTGGCGCTATGTGTGTGTTTTCATGGCGTTCGGACGGCCGATGCGGGGTTTGGACTCTTTTTCGGCTTTTTGCCTAACTGTTGTTGAGTTTTGCAAACTGGGCGATGACTCGGTCTCCGTATGTCGAAATCGAGTACCGTAAGTTGTAACACGTGTCTATTATCTACGCGGTGCTATGCGTGTGTTTACGTGGCGTTCGGACGGCCAATGTGGGTTTTGGGCTCTTTTTCGGCTTTTTACCTATGTGTAGGCGAGTTTTGCAAACTGGGCGATAACTCGGTCTCCATATGCCGGAATCGAGTACCGTAAGTTATAACACGTGTCTAATACCTACTCGGTACTATGTGTGTGTTTGCGTGGCTTTCGGACGGCCGATGCGGGTTTTGGGCTTTTTTTCGGCTTTTTGCTTAAGTGTTGTTGAGTTTTGCAAACTGGGCGATAACTCGGTCTCCGTATGTCGAAATCGAGTTTAAATAAGTTGTGACACGTGTCTCAACACCCACAGCGGTGCTATGTGTGTGTTTTTCGTGGCGTTGGACTACCGATCTGAGTTTTGGGCTCTTTTTTGTCTTTTGCCTAAATGTTGTTGAGTTTTCCAAAGCTGGCGATAACTTCGGTCTCTGTATATACCCAATCGTGTTCCATAAGTTGTAACATGTGTCTAAACACCTCACGCGGTGCTATGTGTGTGTTCGTGGCGTTAGAATGACCGTCGGATTTTGGGCTATTTTTCGCTTTTTGCTTAAGTGTTGGCGAGTGTTGCAAACTAGGCGATAACTTCGATCTCCGTATGTCGGATCCGGTTTAAATAAGTTATAACGTGTTTAATACCTATGTGGTGCTATGTGTGTGTTTTCATGGCGTTGGACGGCCGTCTGGGTTTTGGACTCTTTTTCGACTTTTTGCCTAACTATTGTTGAGTTTTTGCAAACTAGGCGATAACTTCGATCTCCGTATGTCGGAATCCGGTTTAAATAAGTTGTAACACGTGTTTAATACCTATGTGGTGCTATGTGTGTGTTTTTTCATGGCGTTCGGACGGTACCGTCACGCGGTTTTGGACTCTTTTTCGCTTTTTGCCTAACTTGTTGTTGAGTTTTGCAAAGCTGGCGATAACTTTCGGTCTCTGTATGTCCGGAATCAAGTTCCGTAAGTTATAACGCGTGTTCTAATACTTACGCCGGTGCTATGTGTGTGTGTTTGTGGGCGTTCGGACGGCCGATCACGGTTTTGGGATCTTTTTTTTCGATTTGTTACCTAAGTGTTGTTGAGTTTTGCAAAGCTGGCGATAACTTTCGGTCTCCGTATGCTTGAATCGAGTTAAAATAAGTTGTAACACGTGTCTAATACCTACTCGGTGCTATGTGTGTGTTTGCGTGGCGTTCGGACGGCCGATGCGGGTTTTGGGCTCTTTTTTGGCTTTTTGCCTAAGTGTTGTTGAGTTTTGCAAAGTGGGCGATAACTCGGTCTCCGTATGTCGGAATCGAATTTCGTAAGTTGTAACGCGTGTATAATACTTACGCGGTGCTATGTGTGTGTTTGTGTGACGTTCTGACGGCCGATGCGGATTTTTGGCTCTTTTTCTGCTTTTTGCCTAAGTGTTGGCGAGTGTTGCAAACTAGGCGATAACTCGATCTTCGTATGTCGGAATCCAGTTTTGTAAGTTGTAACACGTGTCTAATACCTATGTGGCGCTATGTGTGTGTTTTCATGGCGTTCGGACGGCCGATGCGGGGTTTGGACTCTTTTTCGGCTTTTTGCCTAACTGTTGTTGAGTTTTGCAAACTGGGCGATAACTCGGTCTCTGTATGTCGGAATCAAGTTCCGTAAGTTGTAACACGTGTCTAATACCTACGCGGTGCT
Organism: Panax ginseng; assembly: GCA_020205605.1. NCBI lineage: Eukaryota > Viridiplantae > Streptophyta > Magnoliopsida > Apiales > Araliaceae > Panax > Panax ginseng. The sequence goes on along the minus strand of CM035137.1, from coordinate 80,099,702 downwards.
ATGTGTGTGTTTGCGTGGTGTTCGGACGGCCAATGTGGGTTTTGGGCTCTTTTTCGGCTTTTTACCTATGTGTAGGCGAGTTTTGCAAACTGGGCGATAACTCGGTCTCCATATGCCTAATCGAGTCTGTAAGTTATAACACGTGTCTAATACCTACTCGGTACTATGTGTGTGTTTGCGTGGCGTTCGGACGGCCGATGGGCTTTTTTCGGCTTTTTGCTTAAGTGTTGTTGAGTTTTGCAAACTGGGCGATAACTCGGTCTCCGTATGTCGGAATCCGATTTTGTAAGTTGTAACACGTGTCAATACCTCACGTGGCGCTATGTGTGTGTTTTCATGGCGTTGGACGGCCGATCTTGAGTTTGGACTCTTTTTCGACTTTTTGCCTAAGCTGTTGTTGAGTTTTGCAACCGCGGGCGATGACTTTCGGTCTCCGTATGTCGAAATCGAAATCTGTAAGTTGTAACACGTGTTCATTATCTACGGCGGTGCTATCGTGTGTTTTACGTGGCGTTCGGACGACCATGTGGGTTTTGGGCTCTTTTTTCGCTTTTTTACCTATGTGTGGCGAGTTTTGCAAAGCTGGCGATAACTTTCGGTCTCCATATGCCGGATCGAGAGTACCGTAAGTTATAACACGTGTCTAATACCTACTCGGTTACTATGTGTGTGTTTGCGTGGCGTTCGGACGGTAGATGGGCTTTTTTTTCGGCTTTTTGCTTAAGTGTTGTTGAGTTTTGCAAGCTGGCGATAACTTTCGGTCTCCGTATGTCGAAATCGAGTTTAAATAAGTTGTGACATCGTGTCTCAACACCTCTGCGGTGCTATGTGTGTGTTTTGCGTGGCGTTGGACTACCGATGCGGGTTTTGGGCTCTTTTTGTCTTTTGCCTAAATGTTGTTGAGTTTTCCAAATGGGCGATAACTTCGGTCTCTGTATATCCAGATCGTGTTCCATAAGTTGTAACATGTGTCTCAACACCTACGCGGTGCTATGTGTGTGTGTTTGCGTGGCGTTGAATGGCCGTCACGCGGATTTTGGGCTATTTTTACGCTTTTTTGCTAAGTGTTGGCGAGTGTTGCAAACTAAGCGATAACTTTCGATCTCCGTATGTCGAATCCGGTTTAAATAAGTTATAACGTGTTTAATACCTATGTGGTGCTATGTGTGTGTTTTCATGGCGTTCGGACGGCCGATGCGGGGTTTGGACTCTTTTTCGGCTTTTTGCCTAACTGTTGTTGAGTTTTGCAAACTAGGCGATAACTCGATCTCCGTATGTCGGAATCCAGTTTCGTAAGTTTTAACACGTGTTTAATACCTATGTGGTGCTATGTGTGTGTTTTCATGGCGTTCGGACGGCCGATGCGGGTTTTGGATAATTTTTTGGCTTTTTGCCTAACTGTTGTTGAGTTTTGCAAACTGGGCGATAACTCGGTCTCTGTATGTCGGAATCAAGTTCCGTAAGTTGTAACGCGTGTCTAATACTTACGCGGTGCTATGTGTGTGTTTGTGTGGCGTTCGGACGGCCGATGCGGGTTTTGGGATCTTTTTCGGTTTTTTACCTAAGTGTTGTTGAGTTTTGCAAACTGAGCGATAACTCGGTCTCCGTATGTCGGAATCGAGTTCCGTAAGTTGTAACACGTGTCTAATACCTACTCGGTGCTATGTGTGTGTTTGCGTGGCGTTCGGACTGGCCGTCTGCGGTTTTAGGCTCTTTTTGGCTTTTTGCCTAAGTGTTGTTGAGTTTTGCAAAGTGGGCGATAACTTTCGGTCTCCGTATATCTCGGAATCAATTTACGTAAGTTATAACGTGTATAATACTTACTGCGGTGCTATGTGTGTGTTTTTCATGGCGTTGAGACGGTAGATCTGAGGTTTGGACTCTTTTTCGGCTTTTTGCCTAACTGTTGTTGAGTTTTGCAAACTGGGCGATAACTCGGTCTCTGTATGTCGGAATCAAGTTCCGTAAGTTGTAACACGTGTCTAATACCTATGTGGCGCTATGTGTGTGTTTTCATGGCGTTCGGACGGCCGATGCGGGGTTTGGACTCTTTTTCGGCTTTTTGCCTAACTGTTGTTGAGTTTTGCAAACTGGGCGATAACTCGGTCTCTGTATGTCGGAATCAAGTTCCGTAAGTTGTAACACGTGTCTAATACCTACGCGGTGCTATGTGTGTGTTTGCGTGGTGTTCGGACGGCCAATGTGGGTTTTGGGCTCTTTTTCGGCTTTTTACCTATGTGTAGGCGACTTTTGCAAACTGGGCGATAACTCGGTCTCCATATGCCGGAATCGAGTACCGTAAGTTATAACACGTGTCTAATACCTACTCGGTACTATGTGTGTGTTTGCGTGGCGTTCGGACTGACGATCTGGGTTTTGGGCTTTTTTCGGCTTTTTGCTTAAGTGTTGTTGAGTTTTGCAAAGGCGGCGATAACTTTCGGTCTCCGTATGTCGAAATCGAGTTTAAATAAGTTGTGACATCGTGTCTAACACCTCTGTGGTGCTATGTGTGTGTTTTAGCGTGGCGTTCGGACTGGCCGATCTGGGTTTTGGGCTCTTTTTTGTCTTTTGCCTAAATGTTGTTGAGTTTTCCAAAGCTGGCGATAACTTTCGGTCTCTGTATATACAGATCGTGTTCCATAAGTTGTAACATGTGTCTAACACCTACGGCGGTGCTATGTGTGTGTTTGCGTGGCGTTGAGACGGCGATCGCGGATTTTGGGCTATTTTTACGCTTTTTGCTAAGTGTTGGCGAGTGTTGCAAACTAAGGCGATAACTCGATCTCCGTATGTGGAATCCGGTTTAAATAAGTTATAACGTGTTTAATACCTATGTGGTGCTATGTGTGTGTTTTCATGGCGTTGGACGGGCCGATCGGAGTTTTGACTCTTTTTCGGCTTTTTGCTAATCTTGTTGTTGAGTTTTGCAAACTAAGCGATAACTTTCGATCTCCGTATGTGGAATCCGGTTTAAATAAGTTGTAACACGTGTCTAATACCCATGTGGTGCTATGTGTGTGTTTTCATGGCGTTCGGACGGCCGATGCGGGTTTTGGACTCTTTTTCGGCTTTTTTCCTAAGTGTTGTTGAGTTTTGCAAACTGGGCGATAACTCGGTCTCTGTATGTCGGAATCGAGTTCCGTAAGTTATAACGCGATGTCTAATACTTACAGCGGTGCTATGTGTGTTTGTGTGTGTGGCGTTGGACGGTAGATCTGAGTTTTGGGATCTTTTTTGGTTTTTACCTAAGTGTTGTTGAGTTTTGCAAAGCTGGCGATAACTTTCGGTCTCCGTATGTCGGAATCGAGTTCCGTAAGTTATAACACGTGTCTAATACCTACGCGGTGCTATGTGTGTGTTTGCGTGGCGTTCGGACGACCGATGCGGGTTTTGGGCTCTTTTTTGGCTTTTTGCCTAAGTGTTGTTGAGTTTTGCAAACTGGGCGATAACTCGGTCTCCGTATGTCGGAATCGAATTTAAATAAGTTATAACGCTGTGTCTCAATACTTACAGCGGTGCTATGTGTGTGTTTGTGTGGCGTTCGACGGCCGTCTGATTTTGGCTCTTTTACGCTTTTTGCCTAAGTGTTGGCGAGTGTTGCAAACTAAGCGATAACTCGATCTCCGTATATGTCGGAATCCGGTTTTGTAAGTTGTAACACGTGTCTAATACCTATGTGGCGCTATGTGTGTGTTTTTTCATGGCGTTGGACGGCCGATCTTGAGTTTTGGACTCTTTTTCGGCTTTTTGCCTAATCTGTTGTTGAGTTTTGCAAAGCTGGCGATAACTTTCGGTCTCTGTATGTCGAACTCAAGTTAGTAAGTTGTAACACGTGTCTAATACCTCACGGTGCTATGTGTGTGTTTGCGTGGTGTTGAATGACGGCCGATCTGGTTTTGGGCTCTTTTGACTTTTTGCCTAAGTGTGTTGACGAGTTTTGCAATTTGGGCGATAACTTTCGTTCTCCGTATGTCGGAATCGAGTACTGTAAGTTATAACACATGTTCAATACCTATTCGGTTCTATGTGTGTGTTAATAATGGAGTTCGGGGGTTTATAATGGAAGTTAGGGTTTTATCTTAAGTTTATCTAAGCAATACAATTACAAATTACATAAATTAAATAAGGAAATACAAAATTTAATTGTTTTACATCGAATATGTGGTGGGAAGATGTTGGCCAAGAACAATTTGCACACACGCGGATGGCCTCCTCCCAGTACTACTGACCATGAGGTCGTCAATCAGCAATTTGTGGGATCGATAGAGCCGTGGACAACCTCCCCGAGCCACCGATAGATCCGCTTTCGGCGTGATGGTGCGCTGATCGCACAACACCGCTCGCCATGCACCCCTCTAGGATCCATGGGAAGAAGTCGTCCGGATAATGAAGGGTCGGCGCCCGATCCACTCGCACCACTTCCTCTAGTGGGTGGGCGTCATGAGATCTCGCAACCGAGACTAGGTTGTAGGCGGGACATGGGGAATGCCCACAACTCTACCCTTCTTGGTCCCACAGCAGCTGCGGCCGATCCTCTATCTCCTCGTCACTTACGTGTGGACTAAATCTACTAGAGTGTCACCTCTCTGTTTTTCGTAAGTGTGCAAACCGACGATAACTCGGTCTCAGTATGTCGAATCGAGTTCCATAAGTTGTAACACGTGTCTCAATACCTACTACGCGGTGCAATGTGTGTGTGTTTGCGTGGCGTTCGGACTGACTAATCTGCGGGTTTTGGGCTTTTTGGCTTTTCGCCTAAGTGTTGGCGAGTTTTGCAAAGCCGGCAATAATTCGGTCTTCGTATGTCGTGTCGAGTCCCGTAAGTTGTAGCGCGTGTCTAAATACTTACAGCGGTGCTATGTGTGTGTTTGTGTGGCGTTCGGACTGTGTCGGGTTTTGGGATCTTTTTGGTTTTTACCTAAGTGTTGTTGAGTTTTGCAAACTGGGCGATAACTCGGTCTTCGTATGTCGGAATCGAGTCCCGTAAGTTGTAACGCGTGTCTAATACCTACCAGGTGCTATGTGTGTGTTTGCGTGGCGTTCGGATGCCCGATGCGGGTTTTGGGCTCTTTTTCGGATTTTTGCCTAAATGTTGGCGAGTTTTGCAAACTGGGAGATAACTCGGTTTCCGTATGCCGGAATCGAGTTCCGTAAGTTGTAACGCGTGTCTAATACCTACGTGGTGCTATGTGTGTGTTTCCGTGGCGTTCGGACGGCCGATGCGGGTTTTGGGCTCTTTTCGGCTTTTTGCCTAAGTGTTGTTGAGTTTTGCAAAGTGGGCTATGACTCGGTTTCCGTATGTCGAAATCGAGTTCCGTAAGTTGTAACATCGTGTCTATTATCTCTGACGGTGCTATCGTGTGTTTACGTGGCGTTGGACTGACCATGTGGGTTTTGGGCTCTTTTTGGCTTTTTACCTATGTGTGGCGAGTTTTGCAAAGCTGGGCGATAACTTTCGGTCTCCATATCTTAGGAATCGAGTACCGTAAGTTATAACACGTGTCTAATACCTACTCGGTACTATGTGTGTGTTTGCGTGGCTTTGAGCGGCCGATGCGGGTTTTGGGCTTTTTTTCGGCTTTTTGCTTAAGTGTTGTTGAGTTTTGCAAACTGGGCGATAACTCGGTCTCCGTATGTCGAAATCGAGTTTAAGTAAGTTGTGACACGTGTCTAACACCTACGCGGTGCTATGTGTGTGTTTGCGTGGCGTTCGGACGGCCGATGGGAGTTTTGGGCTCTTTTTTGTCTTTTGCCTAAATGTTGTTGAGTTTTCCAAACTGGGCGATAACTCGGTCTCTGTATGTCTGAATCATGTTCCATAAGTTGTAACATGTGTTCTAACACCTCTGGCGGTGCTATGTGTGTGTTTGCGTGGCGTTCAGACGGCCGTCTGGATTTTGGGCTATTTTTACGCTTTTTTGCTGAGTGTTGGCGAGTGTTGCAAACTAAGCGATAACTTTCGATCTCCGTATGCCGAATCCGGTTTAAATAAGTTATAACGTGTTTAATACCTATGTGGTGCTATGTGTGTGTTTTTCATGGCGTTGGACGGCCGTCTTGGTTTTGGACTCTTTTTCGGCTTTTTGCTAACTGTTGTTGAGTTTTGCAAACTAAGCGATAACTTCGATCTCCGTATGTGAATCCGGTTTAAATAAGTTGTAACACGTGTTTAATACCTATGTGGTGCTATGTGTGTGTTTTCATAGGCGTTCGGACCGGCCGATCGGGTTTTGGACTCTTTTTGGCTTTTTGCCTAAGCTGCTTGTTGAGTTTTGCAAAGCCGGGCGATAACTTTCGGTCTCTCTGTATGCCGGAATCAAGTTCCGTAAGTTATGTACGCGTGTCCCTAATACTTACAGCGGTGCTATGTGTGTGTTTGTGTGGCGTTGGACGGCCGTCACGGGTTTTGGATCTTTTTCGGTTTTTACCTAAGTGTTGTTGAGTTTTGCAAAGCGAGCGATAACTTTCGGTCTCCGTATGTCGGAATCGAGTTCCGTAAGTTATAACACGTGTCTAATACCTACGCGGTGCTATGTGTGTGTTTTAGCGTGGCGTTGAGACGGCCGATCTGGTTTTAGGCTCTTTTTGGCTTTTTGCCTAAGTGTTGTTGAGTTTTGCAAAGTGGGCGATAACTTTCGGTCTCCGTGTCTGTCGGAATCGAATTTACGTAAGTTATAACGCAGTATATATACTTACAGCGCAGTGCTATATGTGTGTTTTGTGTGGCGTTACGGCCGTAGATCACGGATTTTGGCTCTTTTTTACGCTTTTTGCCTAAGTGTTGGCGAGTGTTGCAAACTAAGCGATAACTTTCGATCTTCGTATGTCGAATCCGTTTTGTAAGTTGTAACACGTGTCTAATACCTATGTGGCGCTATGTGTGTGTTTTCATAGGCGTTGGACGGCCGATCTGGGGTTTGGACTCTTTTTGGCTTTTTGCCTAATCTTTTGTTGAGTTTTGCAAAGCTGGCGATAACTTTCGGTCTCTGTATGTCGGAATCAAGTTAAGTAAGTTGTAACACGTGTCTAATACCTCTGGCGGTGCTATGTGTGTGTTTTAAGTGGTGTTGAACTGACGATGTGGGTTTTGGGCTCTTTTTCGGCTTTTTACCTATGTGTAGGCGACTTTTGCAAACTGGGCGATAACTCGGTCTCCATATGCCGGAATCGAGTACCGTAAGTTATAACACGTGTCTAATACCTACTCGGTACTATGTGTGTGTTTTATGCGTGGCGTTGGACCGGCCGATGGGCTTTTTTTTTGACTTTTTGCTTAAGTGTTGTTGAGTTTTTGCAAAGCTGGCGATAACTTTCGGTCTCCGTATGTCGGAATCCGGTTTATAAGTTGTAACACGTGTCTAATACCTACGTGGCGCTATGTGTGTGTTTTCATGGCGTTCGGACGGTACCGAGGGTTTGGACTCTTTTTGACTTTTTGCCTAAGCTGTTGTTGAGTTTTGCAAAGCTGGCGATGATTTCGGTCTCCGTATGTCGAAATCGAGTACCGTAAGTTGTAACGCGTGTCTATTATCTCTGGCGGTGCTATCGTGTGTTTACGTGGCGTTGGACGGACGATGTGGGTTTTAGGCTCTTTTTCGACTTTTTACCTATGTGTGGCGAGTTTTGCAAGCTGGCGATAACTTCGGTCTCCATATCTTGGGAATCGAGTCTGCGTAAGTTATAACACGTGTCTAATACCTACTCGGTACTATGTGTGTGTTTGCGTGGCGTTCGGACGGCCGATGGGCTTTTTTCGGCTTTTTGCTTAAGTGTTGTTGAGTTTTGCAAACTGGGCGATAACTCGGTCTCCGTATGTCGAAATCGAGTTTAAATAAGTTGTGACACGTGTCTAACACCTCTGCGATTACTATGTGTGTGTTTGCGTGGCGTTCGGACGGCCGTCTGGGTTTTTAGGCTCTTTTTGTCTTTTGCCTAAATGTTGTTGAGTTTTCCAAAGCTGGCGATAACTTTCGGTCTGTATATGCGAATCGTGTTCCATAAGTTGTAACATGTGTTCTAACACCTACGCGGTGCTATGTGTGTGTGTTTGCGTGGCGTTCGAACCACCGATGCTGATTTTGGGCTATTTTTACGCTTTTTGAAGTGTTGGCGAGTGTTGCAAACTAAGCGATAACTTCGATCTCCGTATGTAGGAATCCGGTTTAAGTAAGTTGTAACGTGTTTAATACCTATGTGGTCTTATGTGTGTGTTTTTTCATGGCGTTGGACGGCCGATCTGGGTTTTGGACTCTTTTTGACTTTTTGCTAGCATTGTTGAGTTTTGCAAAGCTGGCGATAACTTTCGGTCTCTGTATGTCGGAATCAAGTTAAGTAAGTTATGTAACGTCGTGTTCAATACTTACGCGGTGCTATGTGTGTGTTTTGTGTGTGGCGTTGGACGGCCGATCTGGTTTTGGGATCTTTTTCGGTTTTTACCTAAGTGTTGTTGAGTTTTGCAAAGCTGGCGATAACTTTCGGTCTCCGTATGTCGGAATCGAGTTAAAGTAAGTTATAACACGTGTCTAATACCTACTCGGTTGCTATGTGTGTGTTTTGCGTGGCGTTGACTATGGTCGTCTGGGTTTTAGGCTCTTTTTGGCTTTTTGCTAAGTGTTGTTGAGTTTTGCAAAGTGGGCGATAACTTTCGGTCTCGTATGTCGAATCGAATTTAAATAAGTTATAACGCGTATAATACTTACAGCGGTGCTATGTGTGTGTTGTGTGTGACGCGTTACGGCCGTCTGCGGATTTTGGCTCTTTTTACGCTTTTTGCCTAAGTGTTGGCGAGTGTTGCAAACTAAGCGATAACTTTCGATCTTCGTATGTCGGAATCCGGTTTTGTAAGTTGTAACACGTGTCTAATACCTATGTGGCGCTATGTGTGTGTTTTTCATGGCGTTGGACTGGCCGTCTGGGTTTGGACTCTTTTTCGACTTTTTGCCTAACTTTGTTGAGTTTTGCAAACTGGGCGATAACTCGGTCTCTGTATGTCGGAATCAAGTTCCGTAAGTTGTAACACGTGTCTAATACCTACGCGGTGCTATGTGTGTGTTTGCGTGGTGTTCGGACGGCCAATGTGGGTTTTGGGCTCTTTTTCGGCTTTTTACCTATGTGTAGGCGAGTTTTGCAAACTGGGCGATAACTCGGTCTCCATATCTTGGAATCGAGTCTGCGTAAGTTATAACACGTGTCTAATACCTACTCGGTACTATGTGTGTGTTTTAGCGTGGCGTTAGGACTACCGATGGGCTTTTTTTTGACTTTTTGCTTAAGTGTTGTTGAGTTTTGCAAACTGGGCGATAACTCGGTCTCCGTATGTCGGAATCCAGTTTTGTAAGTTGTAACACGTGTCTAATACCTACGTGGCGCTATGTGTGTGTTTTCATGGCGTTCGGACGGCCGATCTTGAGGTTTGGACTCTTTTTGACTTTTGCCTAAACTTGTTGTTGAGTTTTGCAAAGCTGGCGATATTTCGGTCTCCGTATGTCGAAATCGAGTCTCGTAAGTTGTAACATGCGTGTCTATATCTCTGGCGGTTGCTATCGTGTGTTTACGCATGGCGTTCGGACTGACCAATGTGGGTTTTGGGCTCTTTTGACTTTTTACCTATGTGTGGCGAGTTTTGCAAAGCTGGGCGATAACTTTCGGTCTCCATATCTTGGAATCGAGTCATCGTAAGTTATAACACGCGTGTCTAATACCTACTAAATTACTATGTGTGTGTTTGCGTGGCGTTCGGACGGCCGATGGGCTTTTTTCGGCTTTTTGCTTAAGTGTTGTTGAGTTTTGCAAACTGGGCGATAACTCGGTCTCCGTATGTCGAAATCGAGTTTCGTAAGTTGTGACACGTGTCTAACACCTACGCGGTGCTATGTGTGTGTTTGCGTGGCGTTCGGACGGCCGATGCGGGTTTTGGGCTCTTTTTTGTCTTTTGCCTAAATGTTGTTGAGTTTTCCAAACTGGGCGATAACTCGGTCTCTGTATGTCTGAATCGTGTTCCATAAGTTGTAACATGTGTCTAACACCTACGCGGTGCTATGTGTGTGTTTGCGTGGCGTTGAACGGCCGTCTGGATTTTGGGCTATTTTTACGCTTTTTGCTGTTGTTGGCGAGTGTTGCAAACTAAAGCGATAACTTCGATCTCCGTATGCCGGAATCCGGTTTAAATAGTTATAAACGTGTTTAATACCTATGTGGTGCTATGTGTGTTTTTCATGGCGTTGGACTGGCCGTCTGGGTTTTGGACTCTTTTTGGCTTTTTTGCTAACTATTGTTGAGTTTTGCAAACTAGGCGATAACTTCGATCTCCGTATGTCGAATCCGGTTTAAATAAGTTGTAACACGTGTTTAATACCTATGTGGTGCTATGTGTGTGTTTTCATGGCGTTGGACGGCCGTCTGGAGTTTTGGACTCTTTTTCGCTTTTTGCCTAAGCATTTGTTGAGTTTTGCAAAGTGGCGATAACTTTCGGTCTCTGTATGTCGGAATCAAGTTCCGTAAGTTATAACGCGATGTCTAATACTTACGCGGTGCTATGTGTGTGTTGTGTGTGTGGCGTTGGACCGGCCGTCTGGGTTTTAGGATCTTTTTCGATTTGTTACCTAAGTGTTGTTGAGTTTTGCAAAGCTGGGCGATAACTTTCGGTCTCCGTATGTCGGAATCGAGTTAAGTAAGTTGTAACTGCGTGTCTAATACCTACTCGATGCTATGTGTGTGTTTTGCGTGGCGTTCGGACGGACGTCTGGGGTTTTGGGCTCTTTTTGGCTTTTTGCCCAAAGTGTTGTTGAGTTTTGCAAAGTGGGCGATAACTTCGGTCTCGTATGTCGGAATCGAATTTACGTAAGTTATAGCTGCGTGTATAATACTTACGCGGTGCTATGTGTGTGTTTGTGTGACGTTCGGCCGGCCGTCACGGATTTTTGGCTCTTTTTCTGCTTTTTGCCTAAGTGTTGGCGAGTGTTGCAAACTAGGCGATAACTCGATCTTCGTATGTCGGAATCCAGTTTTGTAAGTTGTAACACGTGTCTAATACCTATGTGGCGCTATGTGTGTGTTTTCATGGCGTTCGGACGGCCGATGCGGGGTTTGGACTCTTTTTCGGCTTTTTGCCTAACTGTTGTTGAGTTTTGCAAACTGGGCGATAACTCGGTCTCTGTATGTCGGAATCAAGTTCCGTAAGTTGTAACACGTGTCTAATACCTACGCGGTGCTATGTGTGTGTTTGCGTGGTGTTCGGACGGCCAATGTGGGTTTTGGGCTCTTTTTCGGCTTTTTACCTATGTGTGGCGAGTTTTGCAAAGCTGGCGATAACTTTCGGTCTCCATATCCTAATCGAGTCAATCGTAGTTATAACACGTGTCTAATACCTACTCGGTACTATGTGTGTGTTTGCGTGGCGTTCGGACGGCCGATGGGCTTTTTCGGCTTTTTGCTTAAGTGTTGTTGAGTTTTGCAAACTGGGCGATAACTCGGTCTCCGTATGTCGGAATCCAGTTTTGTAAGTTGTAACACGGTTCAATACCTACGTGGCGCTATGTGTGTGTTTTCATGGCGTTCGGACGGCCGATGCGGGGTTTGGACTCTTTTTCGGCTTTTTGCCTAACTGTTGTTGAGTTTTGCAAACTGGGCGATGACTCGGTCTCCGTATGTCGAAATCGAAATCACCGTAAGTTGTAACACGTGTCTATTATCTCACGCGGTGCTATCGCGTGTGTTTACGTGGCGCGTTGGACTGACCAATGTGGGTTTTGGGCTCTTTTTCGCTTTTTACCTATGTGGCGAAGTTTTGCAAAACCGGCGATAACTTTCGGTCTCCATATGCCGGAATCGAGTACCGTAAGTTATAACACGTGTCTAATACCTACTCGGTACTATGTGTGTGTTTGCGTGGCGTTCGGACGGCCGATGGGCTTTTTTCGGCTTTTTGCTTAAGTGTTGTTGAGTTTTTGCAAAGCTGGCGATAACTTTCGGTCTCCGTATGTCGAAATCGAGTTTAAGTAAGTTGTTACTGCGTGTCCAACACCTCTGGCGGTTGCTATGTGTGTGTTTTGCGTGGCGTTGAATGGCCGATCTGGTTTTGGGCTCTTTTTTTGTCTTTTGCCTAAATGTTGTTGAGTTTTTTCCAAAGCGGGCGATAACTTCGGTCTCAGATGTCTGAATCGTGTTCCATAAGTTGTAACATGTGTTCAACACCCACTGGCGGTGCTATGTGTGTGTTTTTGCGTGGCGTTGAGACAATGGCCGCGGATTTTGGGCTATTTTTACGCTTTTTTGCCTAAGTGTTGGCGAGTGTTGCAAACTAAGCGATAACTCGATCTCCGTATGTCTTGAATCCGGTTTAAATAAGTTGTAACGTGTTTAATACCTATGTGGTGCTATGTGTGTGTTTTCATGGCGTTGACGGTAGATGCGGGTTTTGGACTCTTTTTTGCTTTTTTAAGCTATTTGTTGAGTTTTGCAAACTAAGCGATAACTCGATCTCCGTATGTCGGAATCCGAGTTTAAATAAGTTGTAACACGTGTTTAATACCTATGTGGTGCTATGTGTGTGTGTTTTCATGGCGTTGGACGGCCGTCTGGGTTTTGGACTCTTTTTTCGCTTTTTTGCTAACTGTTGTTGAGTTTTTGCAAACCGGGCGATAACTTTCGGTCTCTGTATGCTCGAATCAAGTTCCGTAAGTTGTAACGCTGCGTGTCAATACTTACGCGATGCTATGTGTGTGTTTTGTGTATGCGTTGGACGGCCGATGCGGATTTTGGGATCTTTTTCGGTTTTTACCCAAGTGTTGTTGAGTTTTGCAAACTGGCGATAACTCGGTCTCCGTATGTCGGAATCGAGTTCCGTAAGTTGTAACACGTGTCTAATACCTACGCGGTGCTATGTGTGTGTTTGCGTGGCGTTCGGACGGCCGATGCGGGTTTTGGGCTCTTTTTCGGTTTTTTGCCTAAGTGTTGTTGAGTTTTGCAAAGTGGGTGATAACTTTCGGTCTCAGTATGTCTGAATCGAATTTACGTAAGTTATGTAACGCGTGTCTAATACTTACGCGGTGCTATGTGTGTGTTTGTGTGGCGTTACGGCCGATGCGGATTTTGGCTCTTTTTTACGCTTTTTGCCTAAGTGTTGGCGAGTGTTGCAAACTAAGCGATAACTTTCGATCTCCGTATGTGAATCCAGCTTTTGTAAGTTGTAACACGTGTCTAATACCTATGTGGCGCTATGTGTGTGTTTTCATGGCGTTGACTACCGATGCGGGGTTTGGACTCTTTTTCGGCTTTTTGCCTAACTGTTGTTGAGTTTTGCAAACTGGGCGATAACTCGGTCTCTGTATGTCGGAATCAAGTTCCGTAAGTTGTAACACGTGTCTAATACCTACGCGGTGCTATGTGTGTGTTTGCGTGGTGTTCTGACTACGTCTGGGTTTTGGTCTCTTTTTCGCTTTTTGCCTAAGTGTGTTGACGAGTTTTGCAATTTGGGCGATAACTCGGTCTCCGTATGTCGGAATCGAGTACCGTAAGTTATAACACATGTTCAATACCTATTCGGTTCTATGTGTGTGTTAATAATGGAGTTCAGGGGTTTTATAATGGAAGTTAGGGTTTTATCTTAAGTTTATCTAAGCAATACAATTACAAATTACATAAATTAAATAAGGAAATACAAAATTTAATTGTTTTACTGTCGAATATGTGGTGGGAAGATGTTGGCCAAGACAATCGCACACACGCGGATGGCCTCCTCGTTACTTACTGACCCATGAGGTCGCGTCATCTGCAATGTGGGATCGATAGAGCCGTGGACAACCTCTGAGCCACCGATAGATCCGCTCATGTGATGGTGCGCTTCGATGCGCACAACACCGCCGCCATGCACCCCTCTAGGATCCGCCGGAAGAAGTCGTCCGGATAATGAAGGGTCGGCCTTGATCCACTCGCACCACTTCCTCCAGTGGGTGGGCGTCGCCGAGATCTCGCAATGAGACTAGGTTGTAAGTCGGGACATGGGAATGCCCACAACTCTACCCTTCTTGGTCCCCCAGCAGCACGCAGCCCAGGTCCTCTATCTCCTCGTCTGCACGTAGTGAGCTACTCGTCTACTAGAGTGTCACCTCTCTGGGTCGCTTTAAGTAAGTGTGCAAACTGAGCGATAACTCGGTCTCCGTATGTCAGAATCGAGTTCCATAAGTTGTAACACGTGTCTAATACCTACGCGGTGCAATGTGTGTGTTTGCGTGGCGTTCGGACGGCTAATGCGGGTTTTGGGCTTTTTTTTGGCTTTTCGCCTAAGTGTTGGCGAGTTTTGCAAACTGGGCAATAATTCGGTCTTCGTATGTCGGAATCGAGTCCCGTAAGTTGTAACGCGTGTCTAATACTTACGCGGTGCTATGTGTGTGTTTGTGTGGCGTTCGGACGGCCGATGCGGGTTTTGGGATCTTTTTCGGTTTTTTACCTAAGTGTTGTTGAGTTTTGCAAACTGGGCGATAACTCGGTCTTCGTATGTCGGAATCGAGTCCCGTAAGTTGTAACGCGTGTCTAATACCTACCAGGTGCTATGTGTGTGTTTGCGTGGCGTTCGGATGCCCGATGCGGGTTTTGGGCTCTTTTTCGGATTTTTGCCTAAATGTTGGCGAGTTTTGCAAACTGGGAGATAACTCGGTTTCCGTATGCCGGAATCGAGTTCCGTAAGTTGTAACGCGTGTCTAATACCTACGTGGTGCTATGTGTGTGTTCGTGTGGTGTTCGACGGAAGTCGCGGTTTTGGGCTCTTTTCGGCTTTTGCCTAAGTGTTGTTGAGTTTTGCAAAGTGGGCTATATTTCGGTTTCCGTATGTCGAAATCGAGTTCCGTGAAGTTGTAACATCGTGTCTATTATCTACGCGGTGCTGTCGCGTGTGTTTACGTATGTTCGGACTGACCAATGTGGGTTTTGGGCTCTTTTTCGGCTTTTTACCTATGTGTAGGCGAGTTTTGCAAACTGGGCGATAACTCGGTCTCCATATGCCGGAATCGAGTACCGTAAGTTATAACACGTGTCTAATACCTACTCGGTACTATGTGTGTGTTTGCGTGGCTTTCGGACGGCCGATGCGGGTTTTGGGCTTTTTTTCGGCTTTTTGCTTAAGTGTTGTTGAGTTTTGCAAACTGGGCGATAACTCGGTCTCCGTATGTCGAAATCGAGTTTCGTAAGTTGTGACACGTGTCTAACACCTACGCGGTGCTATGTGTGTGTTTGCGTGGCGTTCGGACGGCCGATGCGAGTTTTGGGCTCTTTTTGTCTTTTTTGCTAAATGTTGTTGAGTTTTCCAAATCTGGCGATAACTTTCGGTCTCTGTATGTCCAATCATGTTCCATAAGTTGTAACATGTGTTCAACACCTCACGCGGTGCTATGTGTGTGTTTGCGTGGCGTTAGAATCACCGTCACGGATTTTGGGCTATTTTTCCGCTTTTTGCTAAGTGTTGGCGAGTGTTGCAAACTAGGCGATAACTTCGATCTCCGTATGCTTAATCCGGTTTAAATAAGTTGTAACGTGTTTAATACCTATGTGGTGCTATGTGTGTGTTTTCATGGCGTTCGGACGGCCGATGCGGGTTTTGGACTCTTTTTTACTTTTTGCCTAATCGTTGTTGAGTTTTGCAAACTAAGCGATAACTCGATCTCCGTATGCTCAATCCGGTTTAAGTAAGTTGTAACACGTGTTTAATACCTATGTGGTGCTATGTGTGTGTTTTCATGGCGTTCGACGGTAGATCTGGGTTTTTGGACTCTTTTTCGCTTTTTGCATAAGTGTTGTTGAGTTTTGCAAACCGGGCGATAACTTTCGGTCTTCGTATGTCGGAATCGAGTCCGTAAGTTATAACGTAGTGTCTAATACCTACCAAAGCATGTGTGTGTTTGCGTGGCGTTCGGATGCCCGATGCGGGTTTTGGGCTCTTTTTCGGATTTTTGCCTAAATGTTGGCGAGTTTTGCAAACTGGGAGATAACTCGGTTTCCGTATGCCGGAATCGAGTTCCGTAAGTTGTAACGCGTGTCTAATACCTACGTGGTGCTATGTGTGTGTTTCCGTGGTGTTCAGACGGCCGATGCGGGTTTTGGGCTCTTTTCGGCTTTTTGCCTAAGTGTTGTTGAGTTTTGCAAAGTGGGCTATGACTCGGTCTCCGTATGTCGAAATCGAGTTCCGTAAGTTGTAACACGTGTCTATTATCTACGCGGTGCTATGCGTGTGTTTTACGTATGCGTTCGACTACCAATTTGGGTTTTAGGCTCTTTTTTTCGGCTTTTTACCTATGTGTAGGCGAGTTTTGCAAACTGGGCGATAACTCGGTCTCCATATGCCGGAATCGAGTACCGTAAGTTATAACACGTGTCTAATACCTACTCGGTACTATGTGTGTGTTTGCGTGGCGTTCGGACGGCCGATGGGCTTTTTTTCGGCTTTTTGCTTAAGTGTTGTTGAGTTTTGCAAACTGGGCGATAACTTTCGGTCTCCGTGATGTCGAAATCGAGTTTCGTAAGTTGTGACATCGTGTCTCAACACCTCTGCGGTGCTATGTGTGTGTTTGGTGCGTTGAACTACCGATCTTGGTTTTGGGCTCTTTTTTGTCTTTTGCCTAAATGTTGTTGAGTTTTCCAAACCTGGGCGATAACTTCGGTCTCTCAGATGTCGAATCGTGTTCCATAAGTTGTAACATGTGTTCAACACCTACGCGGTGCTATGTGTGTGTTTAGCGTGGCGTTGAACGGCCGATCACGGATTTTGGGCTATTTTTCCGCTTTTTGCTAAAGTGTTGGCGAGTGTTGCAAACTAAGCGATAACTTTCGATCTCCGTATGTCGGAATCCGGTTTAAATAAGTTGTAACGATGTTTAATACCTATGTGGTGCTATGTGTGTGTTTTCATGGCGTTGGACCGAGCCGTCTGGGTTTTGGACTCTTTTTCGGCTTTTTGCCTAACTGTTGTTGAGTTTTGCAAACTAGGCGATAACTCGATCTCCGTATGTCTAATCCAGTTTAAATAAGTTGTAACGTGTTTAATACCTATGTGGTGCTATGTGTGTGTTTTTCATGGCGCGTTGACTGACCGCCGTCTGGGGTTTTGGACTCTTTTGGCTTTTTGCCTAATCTTGTGTTGAGTTTTGCAAAGCTGGCGATAACTTTCGGTCTCTGTATGTCGGAATCAAGTTCCGTAAGTTATAACGCTGTTCAATACTTCACGCGGTGCTATGTGTGTGTTTGTGTGGCGTTCGGACGGCCGATCTGGATTTTGGGATCTTTTTCGGTTTTTACCCAGTGTTGTTGAGTTTTTGCAAACCGGGCGATAACTTTCGGTCTCCGTATGTCGAATCGAGTTCCGTAAGTTGTAACACGTGTCTAATACCTACTCGATTGCTATGTGTGTGTTTTGCGTGGGCGTTCGGACAGACCGATGCGGGTTTTGGGCTCTTTTTCTACTTTTTGCCTAAGTGTTGTTGAGTTTTTGCAAAGTGGGTGATAACTTTCGGTCTCGTATGTCGGAATCGAATTTAAATAAGTTAACGCTGCGTGTCTAATACTTACGCGGTGCTATGTGTGTGTTTGTGTGGCGTTCTGACGGCCGATGCGGATTTTTGGCTCTTTTTCTGCTTTTTGCCTAAGTGTTGGCGAGTGTTGCAAACTAGGCGATAACTCGATCTCCGTATGTCGGAATCCAGTTTTGTAAGTTGTAACACGTGTCTAATACCTATGTGGCGCTATGTGTGTGTTTTCATGGCGTTCGGACGGCCGATGCGGGGTTTGGACTCTTTTTCGGCTTTTTGCCTAACTGTTGTTGAGTTTTGCAAACCCAAGCGATAACTTCGGTCTCTGTATGTCGGAATCAAGTTCCGTAAGTTGTAACAACATCGGTTCAATACCTACATGCGGTGCTATATGTGTGTTTTGCGTGGTGTTCGGACGGCCGATGCGGGTTTTGGTCTCTTTTTCGGCTTTTTGCCTAAGTGTGTTGACGAGTTTTGCAATTTGGGCGATAACTCGGTCTCCGTATGTCGGAATCGAGTACCGTAAGTTATAACACATGTTCAATACCTATTCGGTTCTATGTGTGTGTTAATAATGGAGTTCAGGGGTTTTATAATGGAAGTTAGGGTTTTATCTTAAGTTTATCTAAGCAATACAATTACAAATTACATAAATTAAATAAGGAAATACAAAATTTAATTGTTTTACCTGTCGAATATGTGGTGGGAAGATGTTGGCCAAGACAACTGCACACACGCGGATAGCCTCCTCCGTCTTCTGACCATGAGGTGCGTCAACTGCAATTTAGGTATGGGATCGATAGAGCCGTGGACAACCTCTGAGCCGGTGATAGATCCGCTCGCGTGATGGTGCGCTGACTGCACAACCAACACCGCTCCGTGCACCCCTCTAGGATCCGCCGGGAAGAAGTCGTCGGATAATGAAGGGTCGGCGCCGATCCACTCGCACCACTTCCTCCAGGTGGGTGGGCGTCATGAGATCTCGCAATGAGACTAGGTTGTAAGGCCGGGACATGGGGAATGCCCACAACTCTACCCTTCTTCGGTCCCCACAGCAGCTGCAGCCAGGTCCTCTATCTCTCTCGTCACTTGCGTGTGAACTCGTCGTCTACTAGAGTGTCACCTCTCTGCAGCTTGCTTAGTAAGTGTACAAACCGAAGCGATAACTTTGGTCTCAGTATGTCGAATCGAGTTCCATAAGTTGTAACACGTGTCTCAATACCTACGCGGTGCTATGTGTGTGTTTGCGTGGCGTTCAGACGGACTAATCTTTGGTTTTGGGCTTTTTTGGCTTTTCGCGCTAAGTGTTGGCGAGTTTTGCAAAGCGGGCAATAATTCGGTCTTCGTATGTCGGAATCGAGTCCCGTAAGTTATGTAACGTGTCTAAATACTTACACGGTTACTATGCTATGTGTGTTTGTGTGTGCGTTCGGACGGCCGATGCGGGTTTGGGATCTTTTTCGGTTTTTACCTGTTGTTGTTGAGTTTTGCAAAGCTGGCGATAACTTTCGGTCTTCGTATGC
This sequence comes from Panax ginseng, assembly GCA_020205605.1. NCBI lineage: Eukaryota > Viridiplantae > Streptophyta > Magnoliopsida > Apiales > Araliaceae > Panax > Panax ginseng. The sequence goes on along the minus strand of CM035137.1, from coordinate 80,080,666 downwards.
TCGGAATCGAGTCCGTAAGTTATAACGCAGCGTCTCAATACCTACCGTGTTATGTGTGTGTTTGCGTGGCGTTCGGATGCCTGATCGGGTTTTGGGCTCTTTTCGGATTTTGCCTAAATGTTGGCGAGTTTTTGCAAGCCGGAGATAACTTCGGTTTCGTATGGCGGAATCGAGTTAAATAAGTTATAACGCTGCGTCTAATACCTCGTGGTGCTATGTGTGTGTTTAAGTGGTGTTCGAATGACCGAGTCACGGGTTTTAGGCTCTTTTTCGCTTTTTGCCTAAGTGTTGTTGAGTTTTGCAAAGTGGGCTGTATTTCGGTCTCCGTATGTCGTCTAAATCGAGTTCCGTAAGTTGTAACACGTGTCTATTATCTCACGGTGCTATCGCGTGTGTTTACGTGGCGTTGGACTGACAATTTGGGTTTTGGGCTCTTTTTCGGATTTTTACCTATGTGTGGCGAGTTTTTGCAAAGTGGCGATAACTTTCGGTCTCCATATCTGGGAATCGAGTACCGTAAGTTATAACACGTGTCTAATACCTACTGATTACTATGTGTGTGTTTAGTGGCGTTCGGACGGCGATGCGGGTATTGGGCTTTTTTTTCGACTTTTTTGCTTAAGTGTTGTTGAGTTTTGCAAACCGGCGATAACTCTTCGGTCTCCGTATGTCGAAATCGAGTTTAAGTAAGTTGTTACATCGTGTCTAACACCTCTGCCGGTGCTATGTGTGTGTTTTTGCGTGGCGTTGGACTACCGATCTGCGGTTTTGGGCTCTTTTTGTCTTTTGCCTAAATGTTGTTGAGTTTTCCAAACCGGGCGATAACTCGGTCTCTCTGTATGTCCGAATCGTGTTCCATAAGTTGTAACATGTGTTTAACACCTCACGCGGTGCTATGTGTGTGTTTTGCGTGGCGTTGCCTGACGGCCCGTCACGAATTTTGGGCTATTTTTCCGCTTTTTGCCTAAGTGTTGGCGAGTGTTGCAAACTAAGCGATAACTCGATCTCCGTATGCCGAATCCGGTTTAAATAAGTTGTAACGTGTTTAATACCTATGTGGTGCTATGTGTGTGTTTTCATGGCGTTCGGACGGTCGATGTGGGTTTTGGACTCTTTTTCGGCTTTTTGCCTAACTGTTGTTGAGTTTTGCAAACTAGGCGATAACTCGATCTCCGTATGTCGGAATCCAGTTTCGTAAGTTTTAACACGTGTTTAATACCTATGTGGTGCTATGTGTGTGTTTTTCATGGCGTTGACTACCGGATCACGGTTTTGGACTCTTTTTCGGCTTTTTGCCTAACTGTTGTTGAGTTTTGCAAACTGGGCGATAACTCGGTCTCTGTATGTCGGAATCAAGTTCCATAAGTTGTAACGCGTGTCTAATACTTACGCGGTGCTATGTGTGTGTTTGTGTGGCGTTCGGACGGCTGATGCGGATTTTGGGCTATTTTTCTGCTTTTTGCCTAAGTGTTGGCGAGTGTTGCAAACTAGGCGATAACTCGATCTCCGTATGTCGGAATCCAGTTTCGTAAGTTGTAACGTGTTTAATACCTATGTGGCGCTATGTGTGTGTTTTCATGGCGTTGAACTACCGAAATCTTGGGTTTTGGGTTCTTTTTACCGCTTTTTGTCTAAATGTTGGCGAGTTTTGCAAAGCTGGCGATAACTTCGGTCTTAAATATGTCGTGTCGAGTCCCGTAAGTTATAACGCTGTTCTAATACTTACAGCGGTTGCTATGTGTGTGTTGTGTGTATGGCGTTCGGACGGTAGATGTGGGTTTTGGGATATTTTTCGGTTTTACCTAAGTGTTGTTGAGTTTTGCAAAGCTGGCGATAACTTTCGGTCTTCGTATGTCGGAATCGAGTCCGTAAGTTATAACGCGTGTCTAATACCTACCGGTGCTATGTGTGTGTTTAAGCGTGGCGTTCGGATGCCGTCTGGGTTTTGGGCTCTTTTTCGGATTTTTGCCTAATCTGTTGTTGAGTTTTGCAAAGCTGGGCGATAACTTCGGTCTCTGTATGTCCGGAATCAAGTTCCGTCGGTTATAACGTGTCTCAATACTTTACGCGGTGCTATGTGTGTGTTGTGTGGCGTTGGACTGACCGATCGGAGTTTTGGATCTTTTTTCGGTTTTTACCTAAAGTGTTGTTGAGTTTTTGCAAACCGGCGATAACTTTCGGTCTCGTGTATGTCGGAATCGAGTTCCGTAAGTTATAACTACGTGTCTAATACCTACTCGGTGCTATGTGTGTGTTTGCGTAGGCGTTCGGACTGACCGATCGTGGTTTTGGGCTCTTTTTGGCTTTTTGCCTAAGTGTTGTTGAGTTTTGCAAAGTGGGCGATAACTTTCGGTCTCCGTATGTCGGAATCGAATTTACGTAAGTTATAACGCGATATCTAATACCTCACGCGGTGCTATGTGTGTTTTATTGTGGCGTTGAGACCGATCGCGGGTTTTGGGATCTTTTTCGGTTTTTTACCTAAGTGTTGTTGAGTTTTGCAAAGCGGGCGATAACTTTCGGTCTTCGTATGTCGAATCGAGTCCCGTAAGTTGTAACGCGCCGCGTCTAATACCTACCAGTGTGCTATATGTGTGTTTGCGTGGCGTTCGGATGCCGATCTGGTTTTGGGCTCTTTTTTTTTTTTGCCTAAATGTTGGCGAGTTTTGTAAACCGGGAGATAACTTCGGTTTCCGTATCTTAATCGAGTTCCGTAAGTTATAACGCGTGTCTAATACCTACGTGGTGCTATGTGTGTGTTTCCGTGGTGTTCGAGACGGACCGTCTGCGGGTTTAGGCTCTTTTTCGGCTTTTTGCCTAAGTGTTGTTGAGTTTTGCAAAGTGGGCTGTATTTCGGTCTCCGTATGTAGAAATCGAGTTCCGTAAGTTGTAACACGTGTCATTATCTACGGCGATTGCTATCGTGTGTTTACGTGCGTTCGGACGACCAATGTGGGTTTTGGGCTCTTTTTCGCTTTTTACCTATGTGTGGGCGAGTTTTGCAAAGCTGGCGATAACTTTCGGTCTCCATATGCCTAATCGAGTCTAGTAAGTTATAACACGTGTCTAATACCTACTAAGGTACTATATGTGTGTGTTTAAGTGGCGTTGGACGGCCGATCGCTTTTTTTCGCTTTTTGCTTAAGTGTTGTTGAGTTTTGCAAAGCTGGCGATAACTTTCGGTCTCCGTATGTCGAAATCGAGTTTAAATGAAGTTGTGACACGTGTCTCAACACCTACGCCGGTGCTATGTGTGTGTTTAGCGTGGGCGTTCGGACGGCCGATCACGGGTTTGGGCTCTTTTTGTCTTTTGCCTAAATGTTGTTGAGTTTTCCAAACCGGGCGATAACTTTCGGTCTCTCAGATATCCAATCGTGTTCCATAAGTTGTAACATGTGTTCAACACCTCTGCTGGTGCTATGTGTGTGTTTGCGTGGCGTTGAGGGCACGCCGATCGGATTTTGGGCTATTTTTACGCTTTTTGCTGAAGTGTTGGCGAGTGTTGCAAACTAAGCGATAACTCGATCTCCGTATGTTTAATCCGGTTTAAATAAGTTATAACGTGTTTAATACCTATGTGGTGCTATGTGTGTGTTTTCATGGCGTTGGACGGTAGTCACGGGTTTTGGACTCTTTTTCGCTTTTTGCCTAACTGTTGTTGAGTTTTGCAAACTGGGCGATAACTCGGTCTCTGTATGTCGGAATCAAGTTCCGTAAGTTGTAACGCGTGTCTAATACTTACGCGGTGCTATGTGTGTGTTTGTGTGGCGTTCGGACGGCCGATGCGGGTTTTGGGATCTTTTTCGGTTTTTTACCCAAGTGTTGTTGAGTTTTGCAAACTGGGCGATAACTCGGTCTCCGTATGTCGGAATCGAGTTCCGTAAGTTGTAACACGTGTCTAATACCTACTCGGTGCTATGTGTGTGTTTATGGGCGTTCGAGACTGACCGATCTGGATTTTGGGCTCTTTTTTGGCTTTTTGCCTAAGTGTTGTTGAGTTTTGCAAAGTGGGCGATAACTCGGTCTCCGTATGTCGGAATCGAATTTCGTAAGTTGTAACGCGTGTCTAATACTTACGCGGTGCTATGTGTGTGTTTGTGTGGCGTTTTGACGGCCGATGCGGATTTTTGGCACTTTTTCTGCTTTTTGCCTAAGTGTTGGCGAGTGTTGCAAACTAGGCGATAACTCGATCTCCGTATGTCGGAATCCAGTTTTGTAAGTTGTAACACGTGTCTAATACCTATGTGGCGCTATGTGTGTGTTTTCATGGCGTTCGGACGGCCGATGCGGGGTTTGGACTCTTTTTCGGCTTTTTGCCTAACTGTTGTTGAATTTTGCAAACTGGCGATAACTCGGTCTCTGTATGTCGGAATAAAGTTCCGTAAGTTATAACACGTGTCTCAATACCTCACGGTGCTATGTGTGTTTTCGTGGTGTTCTGGACAACGGAAATCACGGGTTTTGGGCTCTTTTTTCGGCTTTTTGCCTAAGTGTTGTGAGTTTTGCAATTTGGCGATAACTTCGGTCTCCGTATGTCGAATCGAATCTCGTAAGTTATAACACATGTTCAATACCTATTCTTGTTCTATGTGTGTGTTAATAATGGAGTTCAGGGGTTTTATAATGGAAGTTAGGGTTTTATCTTAAGTTTATCTAAGCAATACAATTACAAATTACATAAATTAAATAAGGAAATACAAAATTTAATTGTTTTACCTGTCGAATATGTGGTGGGAAGATGTTGGCCAAGACAACTGCACACACGCGGATGGCCTCCTCCGTCAGATGATTGACCATGAATGTGAGGTCGCCAACTAAGATTTGTAGGATCGATAGAGCCGTGGACAACCTCCTGAGCCAGCTGATAGATCCGCTCGCGTGATGGTGCGCCTGACTGCACAACACCGCTCGCCATGCACCCCTCTAGGATCCGCCGGAAGAAGTCGTCGGATAATGAAGGGTCGGCGCCCGATCCACTCGCACCACTTCCTCCAGTGGGTGGGCGTCGCCGAGATCTCGCAGCTGAGACTAGGTTGTAAGCTGGGACATGGGGAATGCCCACAACTCTACCCTTCTTCGGTCCCCACAGCTGCGACCCTGGGTCCTCTATCTCCTCGTCACACGCGTGTGTAGACTCGTCTACTAGAGTGTCACCTCTCTGGCTGCTTTCGTAAGTGTGCAAACTGAGCGATAACTCGGTCTCCGTATGTCAGAATCGAGTTCCATAAGTTGTAACACGTGTCTAATACCTACGCGGTGCAATGTGTGTGTTTGCGTGGCGTTCGGACGGCTAATGCGGGTTTTGGGCTTTTTTTTGGCTTTTCGCCTAAGTGTTGGCGAGTTTTGCAAACTGGGCAATAATTCGGTCTTCGTATGTCGGAATCGAGTCCCGTAAGTTGTAACGCTGTTCAATACTTACGCGGTGCTATGTGTGTGTTTGTGTGGCGTTCGGACGACCGATGCGGGTTTTGGGCTCTTTTTCGGCTTTTTGCCTAAGTGTTGTTGAGTTTTTCAAACTGGGCGATAACTCGGTCTTCGTTTGTCAGAATCGAGTGCCGTAAGTTGTAACGCGTGTCTATTACCTACGCGGTGCTATGTGTGTGTTTGCGTGGCGTTCGGATGCCGTCTGGGTTTTGGGCTCTTTTTCGGATTTTTGCCTAAATGTTGACGAGTTTTGCAAAGCTGGCGATAACTTCGGTTTCCGTATCTTGGAATCGAGTTCCGTAAAGTTGTAACGCTGTCTAATACCTACGTGGTGCTATGTGTGTTTTAAGTGGTTTCGAACGACCGATCTGCGGGTTTTAGGGCTCTTTTCGGCTTTTTTTTAAGTGTTGTTGAGTTTTGCAAAGTGGGCTATGACTTCGGTCTCCGTATGTCGAAATCGAGTTCCGTAAGTTGTAACATACGTGCCTATTATCTACGCGGTGCTATGCGTGTGTTTACGTGGCGTTCGGACGGCCAATCCGGGTTTTGGGCTCTTTTTCGGCTTTTTGCCTATGTGTTGGCGAGTTTTGCAAACTGGGCGATAACTCGGTCTCCATATGCCGGAATCGAGTCTCGTAAGTTATAACACGTCTAATAATACCTACCGGTACTATGTGTGTGTTTATGTGGCGTTGGACGGAGATCTGGGTTTTAGGCTTTTGACTTTTTGTTTTTGCTTAAGTGTTGTTGAGTTTTGCAAAGCTGGCGATAACTTTCGGTCTCCGTATGTCGAAATCAAGTTTAAGTAAGTTGTAACATCGTTCAATACCCTACGCGATTACTATGTGTGTGTTTTAGCGTGGCGTTCGGACTGACCGATCTGGGTTTTGGGCTCTTTTTGTCTTTTGCCTAAATTTGTTGAGTTTTCTAAACTGGCGATAACTCGGTCTCTGTATGTCTGAATCGTGTTCCATAAGTTGTATCATGTGTCTAACCCCTACGCGGTGCTATGTGTGTGTTTGCGTGGCGTTCGGACGGCCGTCTGGTTTTGGGCTCTTTTTGGCTTTTTGCCTAAGTGTTATTGAGTTTTGCAACCGGGCGATAACTTTCGGTCTCCGTATGTCGGAATCGAGTTTACGTAAGTTATAACGCTGCGTCTAATACTTACAGCGGTGCTATGTGTGTGTTGTGTGTGCGTTCGACGGCCGATCACGGATTTTTGGCTCTTTTACGCTTTTTGCCGGAGTGTTGGCGAGTGTTGCAAACTAAGCGATAACTCGATCTCCGTATGTCGGAATCCAGTTTTGTAAGTTGTAACACGTGTCTAATACCTATGTGGTGCTATGTGTGTGTTTTCATGGCGTTCGGACGGCCGATGCGGGTTTTGGACTCTTTTTCGGCTTTTTGCCTAACTGTTGTTGAGTTTTGCAAACTGGGCGATAACTCGGTCTCTGTATGTCGGAATCAAGTTCCGTAAGTTGTAACACGTGTCTAACACCTACGCGGTGCTATGTGTGTGTTTTATATGCGTTGGACTACCGATCTGGGTTTTGAGCTCTTTTTGTCTTTTTGCCTAAGTGTTATTGAGTTTTGCAAAGCGGGCCATAACTCGGTCTCCGTATATGTCGAATCGAATCGGCAAGTTGTTATGCTGCGTGTCTAATACTAATTGGTGCTATGTGTGTGTTTTGCATGGCGTTCGGACTACCGATCTGGTGTTGGGCTCTTTTTCGGCTTTTTTCTTAAGTGTTGTTGAGTTTTGCAAACTAGGCAATAACACGGTCTCCGTATGTCGGAATCGAGTTTCGTAAGTTGTAACACTTGTCTAATACCTACGCTGTGCTATTTGTGTGTTTTTGTGGGCGTTGACCTGCCGTCACGAGTTTCGGACTCTTTTTGTCTTTTTGCCTAAGTGTTATTGAGTTTTTGCAAAATCTTGCGCATAACACGGTCTCTCAGATGTCCTGGTTGTGTTAAATAAGTTGTAACACATGTCAACACCTCGCGATGCTATGTGTGTGTTTGCGTGGCGTTCGGACGGTCGATGCGGTTTTGGGCTCTTTTTCGGCTTTTTGCCTAAGTATTGGCGAGTTTTGCAAATGCAGGCGATAACTCGGTCTCCGTATGTCGGAATCGAGTTTCATAAGTTGTAACACGTGTCTAATACCTACTCAGTGCTATGTGTGTGTTTGTTTGGCGTTCGGATGGCCTATGCGGGTTTTGGGTTCTTTTTCGGCTTTTTGCCTAAGTGTTGTTGAGTTTTGCAAACTGGGCCATAACTCGGTCTCCGTATGTCGGAATCGAGTGCCGTAAGTTGTAACACATGTCTAATACCTACTCGGTTTTATGTGTGTGTTAATAATGGAGTTCAGGGGTTTTATAATGGAAGTTAGGGTTTTATCTTAAGTTTATCTAAGCAATACAATTACAAATTACATAAATTAAATAAGGAAATACAAAATTTAATTGTTTTACCTGTCGAATATGTGGTGGGAAGATGTTGGTCATGACAACTGCACACACGCGGATGGCCTCCTCCCGTACTACAACCATGAGGTCGTCAACGGCAGCTGTAGGATCGATTGAGCCGTGGACAACCTCCCCGAGATACCGATAGATCCGCTCGCGCGTGATGGTGCTTTGATGCACAACACCGCTATCCATGCACCCCTCTATGATCCGTCGGAAGAAGTCGTCGGATAATGAAGGGTCGGCGCCCGATCCACTCGCACCACTACCTCCAGTGCGTGGGCGTCGCCGAGATCTCGCAGCAGGGACTTGGGTGTAAGCTGGGACATGGGGAATGCCCACAACTCTGCCCTTCTTCGGTCCCCCTGTAGCCTGCAGCCAGTCCTCTATCTCCTCGTCCGCACGTGTAGACTCGTCTACTAGAGTGTCACCTCTCTGGCTGCTTCCGTAAGTGTGCAAACTGAGCGATAACTCGGTCTCCGTATGTCGGAATCGATTCCCGTAAGTTGTAACGCGTGTCTAATACCTACTCGGTGCTATGTGTGTATTTGCGTGGCATTCGGACGGCCAATGCTGGTTTTGGGCTCTTTTTTGGCTTTTTGTCTAAGTGTTGTTGAGTTTTGCAAACTGGGCGATAACTCGGTCTCCGTATGTCGGAATAGAGTTCCGTAAGTTGTAACACATGTCTAATACGTATGCAGTGCTATGTGTGTGTTTGCGTGACGTTCGGACGGCCGATGCAGATTTTGGGCTCTTTTTCGGCTTTTTGCCTAAGTGTTGTTGAGTTTTGCAAACTGGGCGATAACTCGGTCTCCGTATGTCGGAATCGAGTTCCGTAAGTTGTAACACGTGTCTAATACCTACGCGGTGCTATGTGTGTGTTTGTGTGGTGTTTGGACGGCCGATGCGGGTTTTGGGCTCTTTTTCGGCTTTTTGCCTAAGTGTTGGCGAGTTTTGCAATTTGGGCGATACCTCGGTCTCCGTCTGTCGGAATCGAGTCCCGTAAGTTGTAACACGTGTCTAATACCTACTCGGTGCTATGTGTGTGTTTGCGTGGCGTTCGGACGGCCGATGCGGGTTTTGGGCTCTTTTTTGGCTTTTTGCCTAAGTGTTGTTGAGTTTTGCAAACTGGGCGATAACTCGGTCTCCGTATGTCAAAATCGAGTTTCGTAAATTGTAACGCGTGTCTAATACCTACGCGGTGCTATGCGTGTGTTTGCATGGCGTTCAGACGGCCGATGCGGGTTTTGGGCTCTTTTTCGGCTTTTTGCCTAAGTGTTGTTGAGTTTTGCAAACTGGGCGATAACTCGGTCTCCAGATGTCGGAATCGAGTCCCGTATGTTGTAACGTGTGTCTAATACCTACATGGTGCTATGTGTGTGTTTGCGTGGCGTTCAGACGGCCGATGCGGGTTTTGCGCTCTTTTTTGGCTTTTTGCCTAAGTGTTGGCGATTTTGGCAAACTGGGCGATAACTCGGTCTCCGTATGTCGGAATCGAGTTCCGTAAGTTGTAACACGTGTCTAATACCTACTCGGTGCTATGTGTGTGTTTGCGTGGCGTTCGGACGGCCGATGCGGGTTTTGTCCTCTTTTCGGCTTTTTGGCTAAGTGTTGTTGAGTTTTGCAAAGTGGGCGATAACTCGATCTCCGTATGTTGGAATCTAGTTCCGTAAGTCGTAACACATGTCTAATACCTACGCGGTGTTATGCGTGTGTTTGCGTGGCGTTCGGACGGCCGATTCGGGTTTTGGGCTCTTTTTTGGCTTTTTCCCTAAGTGTTGTTGAGTTTTCCAAACTGGGCGATAACTCAGTCTTCGTATGTCGGAATCGAGTTTCGTAAGTTGTAATGCGTATCTAATACTTACGCGGTGCTGTTTGCGTGTTTGTGTGGCGTTCGACTGACCGACGCACGGTTTTGGGCTCTTTTTCTCGGTTTTTACCTAAGTGTTATTTAGTTTTGCAAAGCGGGTGATATGTCGGTCTCCGTATGTCCGAATCGAGTTCCGTAAGTTGTAACATCGTGTCTAATACCTACGCGCGGTGCTATGTGTGTGTTTTAAGTGGCGTTGGACGGCCGATCGGGTTTTTTGGCTCTTTTTGTCTTTTGCCTAAATGTTGTTGAGTTTTCAAACCTGGCGATAACTCGGTCTCAGTATGTCCAGAATCGTGTTCCATAAGTTGTAACATGTGTCTAACACCTCTGTGCTTGCTGTGTGTTTTTACGTGGCGTTGGACGGCCGATCGCGTTTTGGGCTCTTTTTGGCTTTTTGCCTAAGTGTTGTTGAAGTTTTGCAAAGTGGATGATAACTTTCGGTCTCCGTATGTCGGAATCGAGTTTAAATAAGTTTTAACACGTGTCTAATACCTACTCGGTACTATGTGTGTGTTTCGTATGCGTTGGACTACCGATCTGGGTTTTGGGCTCTTTTTCGGCTTTTTGCTTAAGTGTTGTTGAGTTTTGCAAACTGGGCGATAACTCCGTCTCCGTATGTCGAAATCGAGTTTCGTAAGTTGTAACACGTGTCTAATACCTACGCGGTGCTATGTGTGTGTTTGCGTGGCGTTGGACTGACCGATCTTTGGTTTTGGCTCTTTTTTGTCTTTTTGCCTAAGTGTTGTTGAGTTTTATAAACTGGGCGATAACTCGGTCTCTGTATGTCTGAATCGTGTTCCGTAAGTTGTAACATGTGTCTAACACCTACGCGGTGCTATGTGTGTGTTTACGTGGCGTTCGGACGGCCGATGCGGATTTTGGGCTCTTTTTCGGCTTATTGCCTAAGTGTTGGCGAGTTTGCAAACTGGGTAATAACTCGATCTCTGTATGTCGGAATCGAGTACCATAAGTTGTAACGCGTGTCTAATACCTACTTGGTGCTATGTGTGTGTTTGCATGGCGTTCGGACGGCCGATGCGGGTGTTGGGCTCTTTTTCGGCTTTTTTCTTAAGTGTTGTTGAGTTTTTGCAAACTAAGCGATAACACGGTCTCCGTATGTCTCGGAATCGAGTTTAAATAAGTTGTAACACTTGTCTAATACCTACGCTGTGCTATTTGTGTGTTTGCGTGGCGTTCGGACAGCCGATGCAGGTTTCAGACTCTTTTTTGTCTTTTTGCCTAAGTGTTATTGAGTTTTGCAAAATGCGCAATAACACGGTCTCTGTATGTCTGAATTGTGTTCCGTAAGTTGTAACACATGTCTAACACCTACGCGGTGCTATGTGTGTGTTTGCGTGGCGTTCGGACGGCCGATGCGGGTTTTGGGCTCTTTTTCGGCTTTTTGCCTAAGTGTTGGCGAGTTTTGCAAACTGGGTGATAACTGCGGTCTCGATGTCGGAATCGAGTTTCATAAGTTGTAACACGTGTCTAATACCTACTTTCGATTAAGCTATGTGTGTGTTTGTTTGGCGTTGGATGGCTTTATCTTGGGTTTTAGGTTCTTTTTCGGCTTTTTTGCTAAGTGTTGTTGAGTTTTGCAAAGCTGGCGATAACTTTCGGTCTTCGTATGTCGAATCAAGTCCCGTAAGTTATAACGCGTGTCTAATACCTATTAGGTGCTATGTGTGTGTTTTGTGTGGCGTTGGACGCCCGTCGTGTTTCGGCTCTTTTTGACTTTTTGCCTAAGTGTTGGCGAGTTTTGCAAAGCGGGCGATAACCCGATCTCCGTATGTCGTAAATCGAGTTCCGTAAGTTATAACGCGTGTCGAATACCTACATGGTGCTATGTGTGTGTTTGTGTATGCGTTGAGACCCGGTCGCGGGTTTTGGGCTTTTTTTTTTCGCTTTTTGCTCAAGTGTTGTTGTGTTTAGCAAATGGTAGGCGATAACTTGGTCTCCGTATGTCGAAATCGAGTTTAAATAAGTTGTAACATCGCGATGTCTAATACCTACTGCGGTCTTTGTGTGTGTGTTTAAGGCGTTTGGATTTGTCGATCGGGTTTTAGGCTCTTTTTGTCCTTTTGCCTAAGTGTTGTTGAGTTTTGCAAAGTAGGCGATAACTTTCGGTCTTTGTATGTCTACGAATTGTGTTCCGTAAGTTGTAACATGTGTCTAACACCTATGCGGTGCTATGTGTGTGTTTGCGTGGCGTTCGGACGGCCGATGCGGATTTTGGGCTCTTTTTCGGCTTTTTGTCGAAGTGTTGGCGAGTCTCTTACAAAGCTGGGCGATAACTTTCGGTCTCCGTATGTCGAATCGAGTCACAGTAAGTTGTAACACGTGTCTAATACCTACTTGGTTCTACGTGTGTGTTTGTGTGGCGTTGGACGGCCGATCGCGGTTTTAGGATCTTTTTCGGCTTTTTTCCCTAAGTGTTGGCGAGTTTTGCAAACTTCGGCGATAACTTCGATCTCCGTATGTCGAATCGAGTTTAAGTAAGTTATAACAACGCGTGTCTAATCGTCTGGCGATGCTATGTGTGTGTTTTATGCGTGGCGTTCGGACTGGCCGATCTTGCGGGTTTTGGGCTCTTTTTCGGCTTTTTGCCTAAGTGTTGATGAGTTTTGCAAACTGGGCGATAACTCGGTCTCCGTATGTCAGAATCGAGTTTCGTAAGTTGTAACACGTGTCTAATACCTACGCAGTGCTATGCATGTGTTTGCATTGCGTTCAGACTGCCGATGCGGGTTTTGGGCTCTTTTTCGGCTTTTTGCCTAAGTGTTGTTGAGTTTTGCAAACTGGGCGATAACTCGGTCTCCGTATGTCACAATCGAGTTTCGTAAGTTGTAAGGCGTGTCTAATACCTACGCGGTACTATACGTGTGTTTGCGTGGCGTTCAGACGGCCGATACGGGTTTTGGGCTCTTTTTCGGCTTTTTGCCTAAGTGTTGTTGAGTTTTGTAAAATGGGCGATAACTCGGTCTTCGTATGTCGGAATCGAGTACCGTAATTTGTAACACGTGTCTAATACCTACTTGGTTCTACGTGTGTGTTTGTGTGGCGTTCGGACGGCCGATGCGGGTTTTGGGATCTTTTTCGGCTTTTTCCCTAAGTGTTGGCGAGTTTTGCAAACTTGGCGATAACTCGGTCTCCGTATGTCGGAATCGAGTTCCGTAAGTTGTAACACGCGTTATCTACGTCACGCAGATGCTATGTGTGTGTTTGCGTGTAGCGTTCGGACCTGACCGATGGTTTTTGGGTGCATTTTCGGCTTTTTTCCTAAGTGTTGATTAGTTTTGCAAATTGGGCGATAACTCGGTCTCCGTATGTCAAAATCGAGTTTCGTAAGTTGTAACGCGTGTCTAATACCTACGCGGTTCTATCGTGTGTTTTGTATTGCGTTCACGCCTCAATGCCGATCTTGGGTTTTGGGCTCTTTTTCGACTTTTTGCCTAAGTGTTGTTGAGTTTTGCAAAGCTGGCGATAACTTTCGGTCTCCGTATGTCGAATCGAGTTTAAATAAGTTGTAACGCTGTGTCTAATACCTCTGGCGCGGCTATGCGCGTGTGTTTAAATGTGCGTTCGGACGGCCGTCTGCGGGTTTTAGGCTCTTTTTTGCTTTTTGCCTAAGTGTTGTTGAGTTTTGTAAAGCTGGCGATAACTTTCGGTCTTAAGTATGTCGGAATCGAGTCCGTAAGTTGTAAAGTGTGTCTAATACCTACGTTGGTGCTATGTGTGTGTTTATGCGTGGCGTTTGACTACCGACCGATCGGGGTTTTGGGCTCTTTTTCGGATTTTGATTAATTGTTGGCGAGTTTTGCAATTTAGGCGTCGTCGGTCTGCGTCTGTCGGAATCGAGTCCGTAAGTTGTAACACGTGTCTAATACCTACTCGGTTGCTATGTGTGTATTTGCGTGGCGTTGGACGATCAATCTTTGGTTTTGGGCTCTTTTTGGCTTTTTGCCTAAGTGTTGTTGAGTTTTGCAAATCTGGCGATAACTTCGGCCTCCGTATGTCGAATCGAGAGTTTAAATAAGTTATAACGCGTGTCTAATACCTTCAGCGGTGCTATCGTATGTTTTTGCGTGGCGTTCGAATGACTGGCGACTGGGTTTTCGCTCTTTTTCGCTTTTGACCGTTGTTGTTGAGTTTTGCAACCGGGCGATAACTTCGGTCTCGAGATGTCGGAATCGAGTCCCGTATGTTGTAACGTGTGTCTAATACCTACATGGTGCTATGTGTGTGTTTGCGTGGTGTTCGGACGGCCGATGCGGGTTTTGGGCTCTTTTCAGCTTTTTGCCTAAGTGTTGTTGAGTTTTGCAAAGTGGTCGATAACTCGGTCTCCGTATGTTAGAATTGAGTTCCGTAAGTTGTAACATGTGTCTAATACCTACGCGGTGCTATGTGTGTGTTTGTGTGGCGTTTGGAAGGCCGATGCGGGTTTTGAGCTCTTTTTTGTCTTTTTGCCTAAGTGTTATTGAGTTTTGCAAAATGCGCAATAACACGGTCTCTGTATGTCTGGATTGTGTTCCGTAAGTTGTAACACATGTCTAACACCTACGCGGTGCTATGTGTGTGTTTGCGTGGCGTTCGGACGGTCGATGCGGGTTTTGGGCTCTTTTTCGGCTTTTTGCCTAAGTATTGGCGTAGTTTTGCAAAGCTGGCGATAACTTCTCGCTCTCCGTATGTCGGAATCGAGTTTCATAAGTTATAACACGTGTGTCTAATACCTACTCGATGCTATGTGTGTGTTTTGTTTGGCGTTCGGATGGCTTATCACGGGTTTTGGGTTCTTTTTTCGGCTTTTTGCCTGTTGTTGTTGAGTTTTGCAAAGCTGGCGATAACTTCGGTCTTCGTATGTGGGAATCGATTCCTGTAAGTTGTAACGCGTGTCTAATACCTACTAGGTGCTATGTGTGTGTTTGTGTGGCGTTCGGACGCCCGATGCGGGTTTCGGGCTCTTTTTCGGCTTTTTGCCTAAGTGTTGGCGAGTTTTGCAAACTGGGCGATAACCCAGTCTCCGTATGTCGAAATCGAGTTCCGTAAGTTGTAACGCGTGTCGAATACCTACATGGTGCTATGTGTGTGTTTGTGTGGCGTTCAGACGGCCGATGCGGGTTTTGGGCTTTTTTTCGGCCTTTTGCTTAAGTGTTGTTGTGTTTAGCAAACTGGGCGATAACTTGGTCTCCGTATGTCGAAATCGAGTTTCGTAAGTTGTAACACGTGTCTAATACCTACGCGGTGCTATGTGTGTGTTTGCGTGGCGTTTGGACTGTCGATGCGGGTTTTAGGCTCTTTTTTGTCCTTTTGCCTAAGTGTTGTTGAGTTTTGCAAACTGGGCGATAACTCGGTCTCTGTATGTCTGAATTGTGTTCCGTAAGCTGTAACATGTGTCTAACACCTATGCGGTGCTATGTGTGTGTTTGCGTGGCGTTCGGACGGCCGATGCGGATTTTGGGCTCTTTTTCGGCTTTTTGTCGAAGTGTTGGCGAGTTTTACAAACTGGGCGATAACTCGGTCTCCATATGTCGGAATCGAGTACCGTAAGTTGTAACACGTGTCTAATACCTACTTGGTTTTACGTGTGTGTTTGCGTGGCGTTCGAACGGCCGATGCGGGTTTTGGGATCTTTTTCGGCTTTTTCCCTAAGTGTTGGCGAGTTTTGCAAACTCACGATAACTTCGATCTCCGTATGCTCGGAATCGAGTTCCGTAAGTTATAACATCGTGTTCAATACGTCTGGCGGTGCTATGTGTGTGTTTTTTGCGTGGCGTTGGACGGCCGATCGCGGTTTTGGGCTCTTTTTCGGCTTTTTGCCTAAGTGTTGATGAGTTTTGCAAAGCTGGCGATAACTTTCGGTCTCCGTGATGTCGAATCGAGTTTACGTAAGTTGTAACATGTCTTCAATACCTCTGCAGCTACTATGCATGTGTTTGCATTGCGTTATGCTCGACCGCCGTCTGCGGTTTTGGGCTCTTTTTAGCTTTTTGCCTAAGTGTTGTTGAGTTTTGCAAAATGGCGATAACTTTCGGTCTCCGTATGTCACAATCGAAGTTTAAGTAAGTTGTAAGGCGTGTCTAATACCTACGCGGTACTATGCGTGTGTTTGCGTGGCGTTCAGACGGCCGATACGGGTTTTTGGGCTCTTTTTCGGCTTTTTGCCTAAGTGTTGTTGAGTTTTGTAAACTGGGTGATAAATCGGTCTTCGTATGTCGGAATCGAGTACCGTAATTTGTAACACGTGTCTAATACCTACTTGGTTCTATGTGTGTGTTTGCGTGGCGTTCGGACGGCCGATGCGGGTTTTGGGATCTTTTTCGGCTTTTTCCTAAGTGTTGGCGAGTTTTGCAAACTTAGCGATAACTTCGATCTCCGTATATGTCGAATCGAGTTCCGTAAGTTATAACACGCGTTCTAATACGTCTGCGATGCTTATGTGTGTGTTTGCGTGGCGTTGGACTGGCCGGTCTGGGTTTTAATTTTTTTTTTTTTTGCCTAAGTGTTGATGAGTTTTGCAAAGCGGGCGATAACTTTCGTCTCCGTATGTCAAAATCGAGTTTCGTAAGTTATAGTAACGCGTGTCTCAATACCTCACAGCGGTTCTATCGTGTGTGTTTGTATTATGTTCGACCGCCGATCACGGGTTTTGGGCTCTTTTTCGACTTTTTGCCTAAGTGTTGTTGAGTTTTGCAAAGCGATGCGATAACTTCGGTCTTCGTATGTCTAATCGAGTACCATAAGTTATAACGCGTGTCTAATACTAATTGGTGCTATGTGTGTGTTTGCGTGGCGTTCGGACGGCCGATGCGGGTTTTGGGCTCTTTTTAGGCTTTTTGCCTAAGTGTTGTTGAGTTTTGTAAACTGGGCGATAACTCGGTCTTCGTATGTCGGAATCGAGTCCCGTAAGTTGTAAAGTATGTCTAATACCTACGTGGTTCTATGTGTGTGTTTGCGTGGCGTTTGGACGGCCGAAACGGGTTTTGGGCTCTTTTTCGGATTTTTGATTAATTGTTGGCGAGTTTTGCAATTTGGGCGATACGTCGGTCTGCGTCTGTCGGAATCGAGTCCCGTAAGTTGTAACACGTGTCTAATACCTACTCGGTGCTATCTGTGTATTTGCGTGGCGTTCGGACGATCAATGCTGGTTTTGGGCTCTTTTTTGGCTTTTTGCCTAAGTGTTGTTGAGTTTTGCAAACTGGGCGATAACTCGGTCTTCGTATGTCGGAATCAAGTCCCGTAAGTTGTAACGCGTGTCTAATACCTATTAGGTGCTATGTGTGTGTTTGTGTGGCGTTCGGACGCCCGATGCGTGTTTCGGGCTCTTTTTCGGCTTTTTGCCTAAGTGTTGGCGAGTTTTGCAAACTGGGCGATAACCCAGTCTCCGTATGTCGAAATCGAGTTCCGTAAGTTGTAACGCGTGTCGAATACCTACATGGTGCTATGTGTGTGTTTGTGTGGCGTTCAGACGGCCGATGCGGGTTTTGGGCTTTTTTTCGGCTTTTTGCTCAAGTGTTGTTGTGTTTAGCAAACTGGGCGATAACTTGGTCTCCGTATGTCGAAATCGAGTTTCGTAAGTTGTAACACGTGTCTAATACCTACGCGGTGCTGTGTGTGTGTTTGCGTGGCGTTTGGACTGTCGATGCGGGTTTTAGGCTCTTTTTTGTCCTTTTGCCTAAGTGTTGTTGAGTTTTGCAAACTGGGCGATAACTCGGTCTTTGTATGTCCGAATTGTGTTAAAGTAAGTTGTAACATGTGTTCAACACCTATCTTGGTGCTATGTGTGTGTTTTTGCGTGGCGTTCGGATGGCCGTCTGATTTTGGGCTCTTTTTTTTCGCTTTTTTGTCGAAGTGTTGGCGAAGTCTTACAAATCTGGCGATAACTTTCGGTCTCCGTATGTCGGAATCGAGTACCGTAAGTTGTAACACGTGTCTAATACCTACTTGGTTCTACGTGTGTGTTTGTGTGGCGTTCGGACGGCCGATGCGGGTTTTGGGATCTTTTTCGGCTTTTTCCCTAAGTGTTGGCGAGTTTTGCAAACTCGGCGATAACTCGGTCTCCGTATGTCGGAATCGAGTTTAAGTAAGTTGTAACACGCGTGTCTATCGTCTGACGCCGTGCTATGTGTGTGTTTAGCGTGGCGTTCGGACGGCCGATCTTGAGGTTTTGGGCTCTTTTTGGCTTTTTGCCTAAGTGTTGATGAGTTTTGCAAACTGGCGATAACTTCGGTCTCCGTGATGTCGAATCGAGTTTAAGTAAGTTGTAACACGTGTCTCAATACCTCTCTGCAGATCTTTATGCATGTGTTTGCATTATTCGAATTGCCCGATCTTGGGTTTTGGGCTCTTTTTGACTTTTTGCTGAAGTGTTGTTGAGTTTTTGCAACCGGGCGATAACTTTCGGTCTCCGTATGTCACAATCGAGTTTCGTAAGTTGTAAGGCGTGTCTAATACCTACGCGGTACTATACGTGTGTTTGCGTGGCGTTCAGATCTGGCCGACACGGTTTTGGCTCTTTTTGGCTTTTTGCCTAAGTGTTGTTGAGTTTTGTAAAGCTGGCGATAACTTTCGGTCTTCGTATGTCGGAATCGAGTACCGTAATTTGTAACACGTGTCTAATACCTACTTGGTTCTATGTGTGTGTTTGCGTGGCGTTCGGACGGCCGATGCGGGTTTTGGGATCTTTTTCGGCTTTTTCCCTAAGTGTTGGCGAGTTTTGCAAACTTGGCGATAACTCGGTCTCCGTATGTCGGAATCGAGTTAAGTAAGTTATAACTGCGTGTCAATACGTCTGTGATGCTATGTGTGTGTGTTTGCGTGGCGTTCGGACGGCCGATCACGGGTTTAAATTTTTTTTTGGCTTTTTTCCTAAGTGTTGATTAGTTTTGCAAATTGGGGCGATAACTTCGGTCTCCGTATGTCAAAATCGAGTTTAAGTAAGTTATAACGCTGCGTGTCTAATACCTCTGGCGGTTCTATCGTGTGTTTTGTATTGCGTTCTCACACTTCTTAGATCGCGGGTTTTGGGCTCTTTTTTCGACTTTTTGCCTAAGTGTTGTTGAGTTTTGCAACCGGGCGATAACTTCGGTCTCCGTATGTCGAATCGAGTTTAAATAAGTTATAACGCTGTGTCTAATACCTCTGTGATGCTATCATGCGTGTGTTTGCGTGGCGTTCGGACGGCCGATACGGGTTTTGGGCTCTTTTTCGGCTTTTTGCCTAAGTGTTGTTGAGTTTTGTAAACTGGGCGATAACTCGGTCTTCGTATGTCGGAATCGAGTCCCGTAAGTTGTAAAGTGTGTCTAATACCTACGTGGTGCTATGTGTGTGTTTGCGTGGCGTTTGGACGGCCGATGCGGGTTTTGGGCTCTTTTTCGGATTTTTGATTAATTGTTGGCGAGTTTTGCAATTTGGGCGATACCTCGGTCTCCGTCTGTCGGAATCGAGTCCCGTAAGTTGTAACACGTGTCTAATACCTTCTCGGTGCTATGTGTGTATTTGCGTGGCGTTCGGACGGCCGATGCTGGTTTTGGGCTCTTTTTTGGCTTTTTGCCTAAGTGTTGTTGAGTTTTGCAAACTGGGCGATAACTCGGTCTCCGTATGTCGAAATCGAGTTTACGTAAATTGTAACGCGTGTCTAATACCTCTGCTGGTGCTATCACGTGTGTTCGTGTGGCGTTGAATGCCCGATGAGGGTTTTGGGCTCTTTTTCGGCTTTTTGCCTAAGTGTTGTTGAGTTTTGCAAAATGGGCGATAACTCGGTCTCCGGATGTCGGAATCGAGTCCCGTAAGTTGTAACACGTGTCTAATACCTACATGGTGCAATGTGTGTGTTTACGTGGCGTTCAGACGGCCGATGCGGGTTTTGCGCTCTTTTTTGGCTTTTTGCCTAAGTGTTGGCGATTTTGGCAAACTGGGCGATAACTCGGTCTCCGTATGTCGGAATCGAGTTCCGTAAGTTGTAACACGTGTCTAATACCTACTCGGTGCTATGTGTGTGTTTGCGTGGCGTTCGGACGGCCGATGCGGGTTTTGTCCTCTTTTCGGCTTTTTGGCTAAGTGTTGTTGAGTTTTGCAAAGTGGGCGATAACTCGATCTCCGTATGTTGGAATCTAGTTCCGTAAGTCGTAACACATATATCTAATACCTACAGCGGTGCTGTCGTGTGTTTTGCGTGGCGTTCGGACGGCCGATTCGGGTTTTGGGCTCTTTTTTGGCTTTTTCCCTAAGTGTTGTTGAGTTTTCCAAACTGGGCGATAACTCAGTCTTCGTATGTCGGAATCGAGTTTCAGTAAGTTGTAATGCGTATCTAATACTTACGCGGTGCTGTTTGCGTGTTTGTGTGGCGTTCGGACGGCCGATGCGGGTTTTGGGCTCTTTTTCGGTTTTTTACCTAAGTGTTATTTAGTTTTGCAAACTGGGTGATATGTCAGTCTCCGTATGTCCGAATCGAGTTCCGTAAGTTGTAACACGTGTCTAATACCTACGCGGTGCTATGTGTGTGTTTGCGTGGCGTTCGGACGGCCGATGCGGGTTTTTGGCTCTTTTTTGTCTTTTGCCTAAATGTTGTTGAGTTTTCCAAACTGGGCGATAACTCGGTCTCTGTATGTCTGAATCGTGTTCCATAAGTTGTAACATGTGTCTAACACCTACGCGGTGCTATGTGTGTTTTTACGTGGCGTTCGGACGGCCGACACGGGTTTGGGCTCTTTTTGGCTTTTTGCCTAAGTGTTGTTGAGTTTTGCAAAGTGGGCGATAACTCGGTCTCCGTATGTCGGAATCGAGTTTCGTAAGTTGTAACACGTGTCTAATACCTACGCGGTGCTATGTGTGTGTTTGCGTGGCGTTCGGACGGCCGATGCGGGTTTTGGGCTCTTTTTGGCTTTTTGCCTAAGTGTTGTTGAGTTTTGCAAAACTGGGCGATAACTCGGTCTCCGTATGTCGGAATCGAGTTTAAATAAGTTGTAACACGTGTTCTAATACCTCACGCGGTGCTATGTGTGTGTTTGCGTGCGTTCGGACGGCCGATCTTTGTTTTTGGCTCTTTTTGTCTTTTTTGCCTAAGTGTTGTTGAGTTTTATAAATCGGGCGATAACTTTCGGTCTCTGTATGTCTCAATCGTGTTTCCGTAAGTTGTAACATGTGTCTCAACACCTCTGGCGGTGCTATGTGTGTGTTTTACGTGGCGTTCGGACTACCGATCACGGATTTTGGGCTCTTTTTTAACTTATTGCCCAAGTGTTGGCGAGTTTGCAACCGGGTAATAACTTTCGATCTCTGTATGTCGGAATCGAGTACCATAAGTTGTAACGCGTGTCTAATACCTACTTGGTGCTATGTGTGTGTTTGCATGGCGTTCGGACGGCCGATGCGGGTGTTGGGCTCTTTTTCGGCTTTTTTCTTAAGTGTTGTTGAGTTTTGCAAACTAGGCAATAACACGGTCTCCGTATGTCGGAATCGAGTTTCGTAAGTTGTAACACTTGTCTAATACCTACGCGGTGCTATGTGTGTGTTTGCGTGGCGTTCGGACGGCCGATGCAGGTTTCAGACTCTTTTTTTGTCTTTTTGCCTAAGTGTTATTGAGTTTTGCAAAATGCGCAATAACACGGTCTCTGTATGTCTGAATTGTGTTCCGTAAGTTGTAACACATGTCTAACACCTACGCGGTGCTATGTGTGTGTTTGCGTGGAGTTCGGACGGCCGATGCGGGTTTTGGGCTCTTTTTCGGCTTTTTGCCTAAGTATTGGCGAGTTTTGCAAACTGGGTGATAACTCGGTCTCCGTATGTCGGAATCGAGTTTCATAAGTTGTAACACGTGTCTAATACCTACTTTCGTGCTTGCTGTGTGTGTTTGTTTGGCGTTCGGATGGCTTTATCTGGTTTTTGGGTTCTTTTTCGGCTTTTTGCCTAAGTGTTGTTGAGTTTTGCAAACTGGGTGATAACTCGGTCTCCGTATGTCGGAATCGAGTTTCATAAGTTGTAACACGTGTCTAATACCTACTCAGTGCTATGTGTGTGTTTGTTTGGCGTTCGGATGGCCTATGCGGGTTTTGGGTTCTTTTTCGGCTTTTTGCCTAAGTGTTGTTGAGTTTTGCAAACTGGGCGATAACTCGGTCTTCGTATGTCGGAATCAAGTCCCGTAAGTTGTAACGCGTGTCTAATACCTATTAGGTGCTATGTGTGTGTTTGTGTGGCGTTCGGACGCCCGTCGTGTTTCGGCTCTTTTTCGACTTTTTTTGCCTAAGTGTTGGCGAGTTTTGCAAACTGGGCGATAACCCAGTCTCCGTATGTCGAAATCGAGTTCCGTAAGTTGTAACGCGTGTCGAATACCTACATGGTGCTATGTGTGTGTTTGTGTGGCGTTCAGACGGCCGATGCGGGTTTTGGGCTTTTTTTCGGCTTTTTGCTTAAGTGTTGTTGTGTTTAGCAAACTGGGCGATAACTTGGTCTCCGTATGTCGAAATCGAGTTTCGTAAGTTGTAACACGTGTCTAATACCTACGCGGTGCTATGTGTGTGTTTGCGTGGCGTTTGGACTGTCGATGCGGGTTTTAGGCTCTTTTTTGTCCTTTTGCCTAAGTGTTGTTGAGTTTTGCAAACTGGGCGATAACTCGGTCTCTGTATGTCTGAATTGTGTTCCGTAAGTTGTAACATGTGTCTAACACCTATGCGGTGCTATGTGTGTGTTTGCGTGGCGTTCGGACGGCCGATGCGGATTTTGGGCTCTTTTTCGGCTTTTTGTCGAAGTGTTGGCGAGTCTTACAAACTGGGCGATAACTCGGTCTCCGTATGTCGGAATCGAGTACCGTAAGTTGTAACACGTGTCTAATACCTACTTGGTTCTACGTGTGTGTTTGTGTGGCGTTCGGACGGCCGATGCGGGTTTTGGGATCTTTTTCGGCTTTTTCCCTAAGTGTTGGCGAGTTTTGCAAACTCGGCGATAACTCGGTCTCCGTATGTCGGAATCGAGTTTCGTAAGTTGTAACACGTGTCTAATACGTACGCGGTGCTATGTGTGTGTTTGCGTGGCGTTCGGACGGCCGATGCGGGTTTTGGGCTCTTTTTCGGCTTTTTGCCTAAGTGTTGATGAGTTTTGCAAACTGGGCGATAACTCGGTCTCCGTATGTCAGAATCGAGTTTCGTAAGTTGTAACACGTGTCTAATACCTACGCAGTGCTATGCATGTGTTTGCATTATGTTCGACCGCCGATCGCGTTTTTGGGCTCTTTTTCGGCTTTTTGCCTAAGTGTTGTTGAGTTTTGCAAACTGGGCGATAACTCGGTCTCCGTATGTCACAATCGAGTTTCGTAAGTTGTAAGGCGTGTCTAATACCTACGCGGTACTATACGTGTGTTTGCGTGGCGTTCGAACGGCCGATTCTGGTTTTGGGCTCTTTTTTGTCTTTTTGCCTAAGTGTTGTTGAGTTTTGTAAAGCTGGCGATAACTTTCGGTCTTCGTATGTCGGAATCGAGTCTAGTAATTTGTAACACGTTCTAATACCTACTTGGTTCTATGTGTGTGTTTAAATGGCGTTGGACTGACCGTCTGGGTTTTGGGATCTTTTTCGGCTTTTTCCCTAAGTGTTGGCGAGTTTTGCAAACTTGGCGATAACTCGGTCTCCGTATGTCGGAATCGAGTTCCGTAAGTTGTAACACGGTCTAATCGTCTGCATCTACTATGTGTGTGTTTAAATGGCGTTGGACGGCCCGTCTGGGTTTTAAGGCTTTTTTCGGCTTTTTGCCTAAGTGTTGATTAGTTTTGCAAATTGGGCGATAACTCGGTCTCCGTATGTCAAAATCGAGTTTCGTAAGTTGTAACGCGTGTCTAATACCTACGCGGTTCTATGCGTGTGTTTGTATTGCGTTCACACTGCCGATGCGGGTTTTGGGCTCTTTTTCGACT
Source organism: Panax ginseng (assembly GCA_020205605.1). Taxonomy (NCBI): domain Eukaryota; kingdom Viridiplantae; phylum Streptophyta; class Magnoliopsida; order Apiales; family Araliaceae; genus Panax; species Panax ginseng. The sequence goes on along the minus strand of CM035137.1, from coordinate 80,057,002 downwards.
TTTTGCCTAAGTGTTGTTGAGTTTTGCAAACTGGGCGATAACTCGGTCTCCGTATGTCAGAATCGAGTTTCGTAAGTTGTAACGCGTGTCTAATACCTACGCACGTGCTTGCTATGTGTGTTTTGCGTGGCGTTCGGACGGCCGATCTGCGGTTTTGGGCTCTTTTTCGACTTTTTGCCTAAGTGTTGTTGAGTTTTGTAAAGCTGGCGATAACTTTCGGTCTTCGTATGTCGAAATCGAGTCCCGTAAGTTGTAAAAATGTGTCTAATACCTCGTGGTGCTATGTGTGTGTTTTATGTGGCGTTTGACTGGCCGATCACGGGTTTTGGGCTCTTTTTCGGATTTTTGATTAATTGTTGGCGAGTTTTGCAATTTGGGCGATACGTCGGTCTCCGTATGTCGGAATCGAGTCCCGTAAGTTGTAACACGTGTCTAATACCTACTCGGTGCTATGTGTGTATTTGCGTGGCGTTCGGACGATCAATGTTGGTTTTGGGCTCTTTTTTGGCTTTTTGCCTAAGTGTTGTTGAGTTTTGCAAACTGGGCGATAACTCGGCCTCCGTATGTCAGAATCGAGTTTCGTAAGTTGTAACGCGTGTCTAATACCTACTCAGTGCTATGTGTGTGTTTGTTTGTCGTTCGGATGGCCTATGCGGGTTTTGGGTTCTTTTTCGGCTTTTTGCCTAAGTGTTGTTGAGTTTTGCAAACTGGGCGATAACTCGGTCTTCGTATGTCGGAATCGAGTACCATAAGTTGTAACGCGTGTCTAATACTAATTGGTGCTATGTGTGTGTTTGCATGGCGTTCGGACGGCCGATGCGGGTGTTGGGCTCTTTTTCGGCTTTTTTCTTAAGTGTTGTTGAGTTTTGCAAACTAGGCAATAACACGGTCTCCGTATGTCGGAATCGAGTTTCGTAAGTTGTAACACTTGTCTAATACCTACGCTGTGCTATTTGTGTGTTTGCGTGGCGTTCGGACTGCCGATGCAGGTTTCAGACTCTTTTTTTGTCTTTTTGCCTAAGTGTTATTGAGTTTTGCAAAATGCGCAATAACACGGTCTCTGTATGTCTGAATTGTGTTCCGTAAGTTGTAACACATGTCTAACACCTACGCGGTGCTATGTGTGTGTTTGCGTGGCGTTCGGACGGTCGATGCGGGTTTTGGGCTCTTTTTCGGCTTTTTGCCTAAGTATTGGCGAGTTTTGCAAACTGGGCGATAACTCGGTCTCCGTATGTCGGAATCGAGTTTCATAAGTTGTAACACGTGTCTAATACCTACTCAGTGCTATGTGTGTGTTTGTTTGGCGTTCGGATGGCCTATGCGGGTTTTGGGTTCTTTTTCGGCTTTTTGCCTAAGTGTTGTTGAGTTTTGCAAACTGGGCGATAACTCGGTCTTCGTATGTCGGAATCGAGTCCCGTAAGTTGTAACGCGTGTCTAATACCTACTAGGTGCTATGTGTGTGTTTGTGTGGCGTTCGGACGCCCGATGCGGGTTTCGGGCTCTTTTTCGGCTTTTTGCCTAAGTGTTGGCGAGATTTGCAAACTGGGTGATAACCCAGTCTCCGTATGTCGAAATCGAGTTCCGTAAGTTGTAACGCGTGTCGAATACCTACATGGTGCTATGTGTGTGTTTGTGTGGCGTTCAGACGGCCGATGCGGGTTTTGGGCTTTTTTTCGGCCTTTTGCTTAAGTGTTGTTGTGTTTAGCAAACTGGGCGATAACTTGGTCTCCGTATGTCGAAATCGAGTTTCGTAAGTTGTAACACGTGTCTAATACCTACGTGGTGCTATGTGTGTGTTTGCGTGGCGTTTGACTGTCGATGCGGGTTTTAGGCTCTTTTTTGTCCTTTTGCCTAAGTGTTGTTGAGTTTTGCAAAGCCCAGGCGATAACTCGGTCTCTGTATGTCTGAATTGTGTTCCGTAAGTTGTAACATGTGTCTAACACCTATGCGGTGCTATGTGTGTGTTTGCGTGGCGTTCGGACGGCCGATGCGGATTTTGGGCTCTTTTTCGGCTTTTTGTCGAAGTGTTGGCGAAGTCTTACAAAGCTGGCGATAACTTTCGGTCTCCGTATGTCGGAATAGAGTACCGTAAGTTGTAACACGTGTCTAATACCTACTTGGTTCTACGTGTGTGTTTGTGTGGCGTTCGGACGGCCGATGCGGGTTTTGGGATCTTTTTCGGCTTTTTCCCTAAGTGTTGGCGAGTTTTGCAAACTCGGCGATAACTCGGTCTCCGTATGTCGGAATCGAGTTTCGTAAGTTGTAACACGTGTCTAATACGTCTGCAGCGGTGCTATGTATGTGTGTGTTTTTAAGTGGCGTTCGGACGGCCGATCTGGGTTTTGGGCTCTTTTTGGCTTTTTGCCTAAGTGTTGATGAGTTTTGCAAAGCTAGGCGATAACTTCGGTCTCCGTATGTCGAAATCGAGTTTAAATAAGTTGTAACACGTGTCTAATACCTCTGCAGATCTTATGCATGTGTTTGCATTGCGTTCAGACTGCCGATGCGGGTTTTGGGCTCTTTTTCGGCTTTTTGCCTAAGTGTTGTTGAGTTTTGCAAACTGGGCGATAACTCGGTCTCCGTATGTCACAATCGAGTTTCGTAAGTTGTAAGGCGTGTCTAATACCTACGCGGTACTATACGTGTGTTTAAGTATGCGTTGAGACCGACGTCGGGTTTTGGGCTCTTTTTCGGCTTTTTGCCTAAGTGTTGTTGAGTTTTGTAAACTGGGCGATAACTCGGTCTTCGTATGTCGGAATCGAGTACCGTAATTTGTAACACGTGTCTAATACCTACTTGGTTCTATGTGTGTGTTTGCGTGGCGTTCGGACGGCCGATGCGGGTTTTGGGATCTTTTTCGGCTTTTTCCCTAAGTGTTGGCGAGTTTTGCAAACTTGGCGATAACTCGGTCTCCGTATGTCGGAATCGAGTTCCGTAAGTTGTAACACGTGTCTAATACGTACGCAGTGCTATGTGTGTGTTTGCGTGGCGTTCGGACGGCCGATGCGGGTTTTGGGCTGTTTTTCGGCTTTTTGCCTAAGTGTTGATTAGTTTTGCAAATTGGGCGATAACTCGGTCTCCGTATGTCAAAATCGAGTTTCGTAAGTTGTAACGCGTGTCTAATACCTACGCGGTTCTATGCGTGTGTTTGTATTGCGTTCACACTGCCGATGCGGGTTTTGGGCTCTTTTTCGACTTTTTGCCTAAGTGTTGTTGAGTTTTGCAAACTGGGCGATAACTCGGTCTCCGTATGTCAGAATCGAGTTTCGTAAGTTGTAACGCGTGTCTAATACCTACGCGGTGCTATGCGTGTGTTTGCGTGGCGTTCGGACGGCCGATGCGGGTTTTGGGCTCTTTTTCGGCTTTTTGCCTAAGTGTTGTTGAGTTTTGTAAACTGGGCGATAACTCGGTCTTCGTATGTCGGAATCGAGTCCCGTAAGTTGTAAAGTGTGTCTAATACCTACGTGGTGCTATGTGTGTGTTTGCGTGGCGTTTGGACGGCCGATGCTGGTTTTGGGCTCTTTTTCGGATTTTTGATTAATTGTTGGCGAGTTTTGCAATTTAGGCGTCGTCGGGTCTCCGTATGTCCTGAATCGAGTCCCGTAAGTTGTAACATCGTGTCTAATACCTACTTTGGTGCTATGTGTGTATTTGCGTGGCGTTAGGACGATCAATGTTGGTTTTGGGCTCTTTTTGGCTTTTTGCCTAAAGTGTTGTTGAGTTTTGCAAAGTGAGGCGATAACTTTCGGCCTCCGTATGTCGAAATCGAGTTTACGTAAGTTATGTAGCGTGTCTAATACCTACTCGATTACTATGTGTGTGTTTGTTTGTCGTTCGGATGGCTTTATCTTGGTTTTGGGTTCTTTTTCGACTTTTGCCTAAGTGTTGTTGAGTTTTGCAAACCTGGCGATAACTTTCGGTCTTCGTATGTCGGAATCGAGTACCATAAGTTATGTAACGTGTCTAATACTAATTGGTGCTATGTGTGTGTTTGCATGGCGTTCGGACGGCCGATCTTGGTGTTGGGCTCTTTTTCGCTTTTTTCTTAAGTGTTGTTGAGTTTTGCAAACTAAGCGATAACACGGTCTCCGTATGTCGGAATCGAGTTTAAATAAGTTATAACACTTGTCTAATACCTCTATTTGTGCTATTTGTGTGTTTTACGTGGCGTTGATCTGCCGTCACGAGTTTCGGACTCTTTTTGTCTCTTTTGCCTAAGTGTTATTGAGTTTTGCAAAATCTTGCGATAACACGGTCTCTCAGATGTCTGAATTGTGTTCCGTAAGTTGTAACACATGTCTAACACCTCACGCGGTGCTATGTGTGTGTTTTGCGTGGCGTTCGGACCCAGTCGATCACGGGTTTTGGGCTCTTTTTTCGCTTTTTGCCTAAGTATTGGCGAGTTTTGCAAGCAGGCGATAACTTTCGGTCTCCGTATGTCGGAATCGAGTTTCATAAGTTATAACACGTGTGTCTAATACCTACTCGATTGCTATGTGTGTGTTTGTTTGGCGTTCGGATGGCCTATCACGGTTTTGGGTTCTTTTTCGCTTTTTGCCTAAGTGTTGTTGAGTTTTGCAAAGTGGGCGATAACTCGGTCTCCGTATGTCGGAATCGAGTCCCGTAAGTTGTAACGCGTGTCTAATACCTACTAGGTGCTATGTGTGTGTTAATAATGGAGTTCAGGGGTTTTATAATGGAAGTTAGGGTTTTATCTTAAGTTTATCTAAGCAATACAATTACAAATTACATAAATTAAATAAGGAAATACAAAATTTAATTGTTTTACCTGTCGAATATGTGGTGGGAAGATGTTGGTCATGACAACTGCACACACGCGGATGGCCTCCTCCCGTACTACAACCATGAGGTCGTCAACGGCAGCTGTAGGATCGATTGAGCCGTGGACAACCTCCTGAGACAGCTGATAGATCCGCTCGCGTGATGGTGCGCCTGACTGCACAACACCGCTATCCATGCACCCCTCTATGATCCGTCGGAAGAAGTCGTCGGATAATGAAGGGTCGGCGCCCGATCCACTCGCACCACTACCTCCAGTGCGTGGGCGTCGCCGAGATCTCGCAGCAGGGACTTGGGTGTAAGCTGGGACATGGGGAATGCCCACACTCGCCTGCTTCTTCGTCCCCACAGCAGCTGCGGCCGATCCTCTATCTCCTCGTCTGCTTGCGTGTAGACTCGTCTACTAGAGTGTCACCTCTCTGGCTGCTTACGTAAGTGTGCAAACTGAGCGATAACTCGGTCTCCGTATGTCGGAATCGATTCCCGTAAGTTGTAACGCGTGTCTAATACCTACTCGGTGCTATGTGTGTATTTGCGTGGCATTCGGACGGCCGATGCTGGTTTTGGGCTCTTTTTTGGCTTTTTGTCTAAGTGTTGTTGAGTTTTGCAAACTGGACGATAACTCGGTCTCCGTATGTCGGAATCGAGTCCCGTAAGTTGTAACACATGTCTAATAGATATCACGGTGCTATGTGTGTGTTTGCATGACGTTCGGACGGCCGATGCTGGTTTTGGGCTCTTTTTTGGCTTTTTGCCTAAGTGTTGTTGAGTTTTGCAAACTGGACGATAACTCGGTCTCCGTATGTCGGAATCGAGTCCCGTAAGTTATAAAATGTGTCTAATACCTACGTGGTGCTATGTATGTTTGCGTGGCGTTTGGACGGCCGATGCGGGTTTTGGGCTCTTTTTCGGCTTTTTGCCCAAGTGTTGTTGAGTTTTGCAATTTGGGCGATACCTCGGTCTCCGTCTGTCGGAATCGAGTCCCGTAAGTTGTAACACGTGTCTAATACCTACTCGGTGCTATGTGTGTATTTGCGTGGCGTTCGGACGGCCGATGCTGGTTTTGGGCTCTTTTTTGGCTTTTTGCCTAAGTGTTGTTGAGTTTTGCAAACTGGGCGATAACTCGGTCTCCGTATGTCAGAATCGAGTTTCGTAAATTGTAACGCGTGTCTAATACCTACGCGGTGCTATGCGTGTGTTTGCGTGGCGTTCAGACTGCCGATGAGGGTTTTGGGCTCTTTTTCGGCTTTTTGCCTAAGTGTTGTTGAGTTTTGCAAAATGGGCGATAACTCGGTCTCCGGATGTCGGAATCGAGTCCCGTAAGTTGTAACACGTGTCTAATACCTACATGGTGCAATGTGTGTGTTTACGTGGCGTTCAGACGGCCGATGCGGGTTTTGGGCTCTTTTTGGCTTTTTGCCTAAGTGTTGGCGAGTTTTGCAAACTGGGCGATAACTCGGTCTCCGTATGTCGGAATCGAGTTCCGTAAGTTGTAACACGTGTCTAATACCTACTCGGTGCTATGTGTGTGTTTGCGTGGCGTTGGACGGGCCGTCTGGGTTTTGTCCTCTTTTTGGCTTTTTGCCTAAGTGTTGTTCAGTTTTGCAAAGTGGGCGATAACTCGATCTCCGTATGTTGGAATCTAGTTCCGTAAGTTGTAACACGTGTCTATTACCTACGCGGTGCTATGCGTGTGTTTGCGTGGCGTTCGGACGGCCGATTCGGGTTTTGGGCTCTTTTCGGCTTTTTGCCTAAGTGTTGTTGAGTTTTGCAAACTGGGCGATAACTCGGTCTTACGTATGTCGAATCGAGTTTCATAAGTTGTAATCGTGTCTAATACTACGCGGTCTTTATTTGTGTGTGTTGTGTGGCGTTCGGACGGTAGATCTTGGGTTTTGGGCTCTTTTTCGGTTTTTTACCTAAGTGTTGTTTAGTTTTGCAAACTGGGTGATATGTCAGTCTCCGTATGTCCGAATCGAGTTCCGTAAGTTGTAACACGTGTCTAATACCTACGCGGTGCTATGTGTGTGTTTGCGTGGCGTTCGGACGGCCGATTCGGTTTTTGGCTCTTTTTTGTCTTTTGCCTAAATGTTGTTGAGTTTTCCAAACTGGGCGATAACTCGGTCTCTGTATGTCTGAATCGTGTTCCATAAGTTGTAACATGTGTCTAACACCTACGCGGTGCTATGTGTGTTTTTACGTGGCGTTCGGACGGCCGATGCGGGTTTTGGGCTCTTTTTTGGCTTTTTGCCTAAGTGTTGTTGAGTTTTGCAAAGTGGACGATAACTCGGTCTCCGTATGTCGGAATCGAGTTTCGTAAGTTTTAACACGTGTCTAATACCTACTCGGTACTATGTGTGTGTTTGCGTGGCGTTCGGACGGCCGATGTGGGTTTTGGGCTCTTTTTCGGCTTTTTGCTTAAGTGTTGTTGAGTTTTGCAAACTGGGCGATAACTCCGTCTCCGTATGTCGAAATCGAGTTTCGTAAGTTGTAACACGTGTCTAATACCTACGCGATGCTATGTGTGTGTTTGCGTGGCGTTCGGACGGCCGATGCTGGTTTTTGGCTCTTTTTTGTCTTTTTGCCTAAGTGTTGTTGAGTTTTATAAACTGGGCGATAACTCGGTCTCTGTATGTCTGAATCGTGTTCCGTAAGTTGTAACATGTGTCTAACACCTACGCGGTGCTATGTGTGTGTTTACGTGGCGTTGGACGGTAGATCACGGATTTTGGGCTCTTTTTGACTTATTGCCTAAGTGTTGTTGAGTTTTGCAAAGCTGGGTAATAACTTTCGATCTCCGTATGTCGAATCGAGTACCATAAGTTATAACAGCGTGTCTAATACCTACTTGGTGCTATGTGTGTGTTGCGTGGCGTTCGGACGGCCGTCTGGGGTGTTGGGCTCTTTTTCGGCTTTTTTTCTTAAGTGTTGTTGAGTTTTGCAAACTAAAAGCGATAACTTTCGGTCTCCGTATGTCGGAATCGAGTTTAAATAAGTTGTAACACTAATCTAATACCTACACGGCGGTCTTATGTGTGTGTTTAGCGTGGCGTTGGACGGCCGATCTGAGTTTTAGGACTCTTTTTTGTCTTTTTGCTAAGTGTTGTTGAGTTTTGCAAAATCTTGATAACTTTCGGTCTCTGTATGTCGAATTGTGTTCCGTAAGTTGTAACACGTGTCTAATACCTCACGATTGCTATGTGTGTGTTTACGTGGCGTTCGGACGGCCGATCTGGGTTTTGGGCTCTTTTTGGCTTTTTGCTGAAGTGTTGGCGAGTTTTGCAAAGCGGGCGATAACTTTCGGTCTCCGTATGTCGAATCGAGTTTCATAAGTTGTAACTGCGTGTCTAATACCTACTCAGATGCTATGTGTGTGTTTTGTTTGGCGTTCGGATGGCCTATCTGCGGTTTTGGGTTCTTTTTGGCTTTTTGCTAAGTGTTGTTGAGTTTTTGCAAAGCTGGGCGATAACTTCGGTCTTCGTATGTCGGAATCAAGTCCGTAAGTTATAACAGCGTGTCTAATACCTACTAGGTGCTATGTGTGTGTTTTGTGTGGCGTTGGACGGCCGTCTGCGTGTTTTGGGCTCTTTTTGGCTTTTTGCCTAAGTGTTGTTGAGTTTTGCAAAGCTGGCGATAACTTTCGGTCTCCGTATGTCGAAATCGAGTTCCGTAAGTTGTAACAGCGTGTCGAATACCTACATGGTGCTATGTGTGTGTTTGTGTGGCGTTGAGACGGCCGATCTTGGTTTTGGGCTCTTTTTGGCTTTTTTGCTAAGTGTTGTTGAGTTTTGCAAAGCTGGGCGATAACTTCGGTCTCCGTATGTCGAATCGAGTTTAAGTAAGTTGTAACACGTGTCTCTAATACCTACAGCGGTCTTGCTGTGTGTGTGTTTGCGTGGCGTTTGGATGGTCGATCTGGGTTTTAGGCTCTTTTTGTCCTTTTGCCTAAGTGTTGTTGAGTTTTGCAAAGCTGGCGATAACTTTCGGTCTCCGTATGTCGAAATCGAGTTCCGTAAGTTGTAACATGTGTCTAACACCTATCGGGTGCTATGTGTGTGTGTTTGCGTGGCGTTCGGACGGCCGATCACGGGGTTTTGGGCTCTTTTTGGCTTTTTTGCTAAAGTGTTGTTGAGTTTTTGCAAAGCAAGGCGATAACTTTCGGTCTCCGTATGTCGAATCGAGTCCCGTAAGTTGTAACACGTGTCTAATACCTACTTGGTGCTATGTGTGTGTGTTTGCGTGGCGTTCGGACTGACCGTCACGGGTTTTGGGCTCTTTTTGGCTTTTTGCTAAGTGTTGGCGAGTTTTGCAAACTTCGGCGATAACTTCGGTCTCCGTATGTCGGAATCGAGTTTAAATTAAGTTGTAACACGTGTCTACTAATACTACTCTGCGGTTGCTATGTGTGTGTTTTTGTGGCGTTCGGACGGCCGATGCGGGTTTTGGGCTCTTTTTTGGCTTTTTGCTAAGTGTTGTTGAGTTTTGCAAACTGGGCGATAACTCGGTCTCCGTATGTCAGAATCGAGTTTAAGTAAGTTGTAACACGTGTCTAATACCTACGCGGTGCTATGTGTGTGTGTTTGCATGGCGTTCGGACGGCCGATGCGGGTTTTGGGCTCTTTTTTGGTTTTTTGCCTAAGTGTTGTTGAGTTTTGCAAACTGGGCGATAACTCGGTCTCCGTATGTCAGAATCGAGTTTCGTAAGTTGTAACGCATGTCTAATACCTCTGCGGTCTTATGTGTGTGTTTTTGCGTGGCGTTCGAGACGGCCGATCTTGGTTTGGGCTCTTTTGGCTTTTTTTGCTAAGTGTTGTTGAGTTTTGCAATGCTGGGCGATAACTTTCGGTCTCCGTGTATGTCGGAATCGAGTTAAGTAAGTTGTAACACGTGTCTATTACCTACGCGGTTCTATGTGTGTGTTTGCGTGGCGTTCGGACGGCCGATGACGGGTTTTGGGCTCTTTTTGGCTTTTTGCTTAAAGTGTTGTTGAGTTTTGCAAACTTGGCGATAACTCGGTCTCCGTATGTCGGAATCGAGTTCCGTAAGTTGTAACACGTGTCTAATACCTCTGTGGTCTTATGTGTGTGTTTGTTTCATGTGCGTTCGGACGGCCGATCTGGGTTTTAGGCTCTTTTGGCTTTTTGCTAAGTGTTGTTGAGTTTTGCAAAGTGGGCGATAACTTTCGGTCTCCGTATGTCGAAATCGAGTTTAAGTAAGTTATGTAGCGTGTGTCTAATACCTCTGGTGGTTCTATGTGTGTGTGTTTGTGTGGCGTTCGGACGGCGATCACGGGTTTTGGGCTCTTTTTAGGCTTTTTTGCTAAGTGTTGTTGAGTTTTGCAAAGCTGGGCGATAACTTCGGTCTCCGTATGTCGAAATCGAGTTTAAATAAGTTATAACGCGTGTCTAATATACCTACAGCGGTGCTATGTGTGTGTTTCGTGCGTGGCGTTCGGACGGCCGTCACGGGTTTTGGGCTCTTTTGGCTTTTTTGCTAAGTGTTGTTGAGTTTTTGCAAAGCTGGCGATAACTTCGGTCTCCGTATGTCGAATCGAGTCCCGTAAGTTGTAACAGTGTGTCTAATACCTACGTGGTGCTATGTGTGTGTTTAAATGTGGCGTTTGGATGGCCGTCACGGGTTTGGGCTCTTTTGGGACTTTTGCTTAAGTGTTGTTGAGTTTTGCAAAATTAGGCGATAACTTCGGTCTCCGTATGTCGAAATCGAGTTCCGTAAAGTTGTAACACGTGTCTAATACCTACAGCTGGTCTTGCTATGTGTGTGTTTGCGTGGCGTTCGGACGGCGATCTTTTGTTTTGGGCTCTTTTTGGCTTTTTGCCTAAGTGTTGTTGAGTTTTGCAAAGCTGGCGATAACTTCGGTCTCCGTATGTCGAATCGAGTTTAAGTAAGTTGTAACACGTGTGTCTAATACCTACTCGGTCTTATGTGTGTGTTTGTTGCGTGGCGTTCGGATGGCGATCACGGGTTTTGGGCTCTTTTTGGCTTTTTGCTGAAAGTGTTGTTGAGTTTTGCAAAGCTGGCGATAACTTTCGGTCTCCGTATGTCGGAATCGAGTTTAAATAAGTTGTAACTGCGTGTCTAATACCTACAGTTGGTGCTATGTGTGTGTTTGCGTGGCGTTGGACGGCCGATCTGGGTTTTGGGCTCTTTTTGGCTTTTTTTTCTTAAGTGTTGTTGAGTTTTGCAAAGCGGCGATAACTTCTTCGTCTCCGTATGTCGAATCGAGTTTAAGTAAGTTGTAACACGTGTCTAATACCTACTGTGTCTTTATGTGTGTGTTTGCGTGGCGTTCGGACGGCCGATGCGGGTTTTGGGCTCTTTTTCGCTTTTTGCCTAAGTGTTGTTGAGTTTTGCAAACTGGGCGATAACTCGGTCTCCGTATGTCGGAATCGAGTTTCGTAAGTTGTAACACGTGTCTAAAATCTACACGGTGCTATGTGTGTGTTTGTGTGGCGTTCGGACGGCCGATACGGGTTTTGGGCTCTTTTTTGGCTTTTTGCCTAAGTGTTGGCGAGTTTTGCAAGCTGGCGATAACTTCGGTCTCCGTATGTCGAATCGAGTTTCCGTAAGTTGTAACTGCGTGTCTAATACCTACTCGATTGCTATGTGTGTGTTTTGCGTGGCGTTCGGATGGCCGTCTGCGGGTTTTGGGCTCTTTTTGGCTTTTTGCTAAGTGTTGTTGAGTTTTGCAAAGCTGGGCGATAACTTTCGGTCTCAAATGTATGTCGAATCGAGTTAGTAAAGTTGTAACACGTGTCTAATACCTACTGGTGCTATGTGTGTGTTTGTGGGCGTTGGGACGGTCCGATCACGGGTTTTGGGCTCTTTTTGGCTTTTTTGCTAGTGTTGTTGCGAGTTTTGCAAAATGGCGATAATAACTTCGGTCTCCGTATGTGTCGAGAGTCGAGTTCCGTAAGTTGTAACAACGTGTCTAATACCTACTACGGTTGCTATGTGTGTGTGTTTGCGTGGCGTTCGGACGGCCGTCTTGGTTTTGGGCTCTTTTTGGCTTTTTGCCTAAGTGTTGTTGAGTTTTGCAAAGCTGGGCGATAACTTCGGTCTCCGTATGTCGAATCGAGTTTAAGTAAGTTGTAACACGTGTCTAATACCTACTGTGATGCTTGTCTGTGTGTGTTTTGCGTGGCGTTCGGACGGCCGATCTGGGTTTTTTGGGCTCTTTTTGGCTTTTTGCTAAGTGTTGTTGAGTTTTGCAAAGCTGGGCGATAACTTTCGGTCTCCGTATGTCGAATCGAGTTTAAAAAGTTATAACTGCGTGTCTAATACCTACATGGTGCTATGTGTGTGTTTGCGTGGCGTTCGGACGACGATCTGGGTTTTGGGCTCTTTTTGGCTTTTTTGCTAAGTGTTGTTTAGTTTCGCAAATAGGGCGATAACTCGGTCTCCGTATGTCGGATCGAGTTTAAGTAAGTTGTAACACGTGTCTAATACCTACTCGGTGCTATGTGTGTGTTTTGCGTGGCGTTCGGACGGCCGATCTTGGTTTTGGGCTCTTTTTGGCTTTTTGCTAAGTGTTGTTGAGTTTTGCAAAGCTGGCGATAACTTCGGTCTCCGTATGTCGAATCGAGTTCCGTAAGTTGTAACTGTGTGTCTAATACCTACTGGCGATTGTGCTATGTGTGTTTTTGTGTGGCGTTCGGACGGTAGATCCGATCGGGTTTTGGGCTCTTTTTGGCTTTTTGCTAAGTGTTGTTGAGTTTTGCAAAGTGGGCGATAACTTTCGGTCTCCGTATGTCGAATCGAGTCCGTAAGTTGTAACACGTGTCTAATACCTACTGTGGTCTTGCTGTGTGTGTGTTTTGCGTGGCGTTCGGACGGCCGATCTTGGGTTTTGGGCTCTTTTTGGCTTTTTTGCTGAAAGTGTTGTTGAGTTTTGCAAAGCTGGGCGATAACTTCGGTCTCCATATGTATGTCGAATCGAGTTTAAGTAAGTTATAACTGCGTGTGTAAATACCTACTGGGTGCTATGTGTGTGTGTGTTTGCGTGGCGTTCGGACGGCCGATGTGGGTTTTGGGCTCTTTTTTGGCTTTTTTGCTAAGTGTTGTTGAGTTTTGCAAACTGGGCGATAACTCGGTCTCCGTATGTCGGAATCGAGTCCCGTAAGTTGTAACGCGTGTCTAATACCTACGCGGTGCTATGTGTGTGTTTGCGTGGCGTTCGGACGGACCGATCTGGGGTTTTGGGCTCTTTTGGCTTTTTGCTAAAGTGTTGTTGAGTTTTTGCAAAGCTGGCGATAACTTTCGGTCTCCGTATGTCGAAATCGAGTTTAAAATAAGTTATAACACGTGTCTAATACCTACAGCGGTCTTATGTGTGTGTTTTGTGTGGCGTTCGGACGGACCGATCTTGGTTTTGGGCTCTTTTTGGCTTTTTGCTAAGTGTTGTTGAGTTTTGCAAAGCTGGGCGATAACTTCGGTCTCCGTATGTCGGAATCGAGTTAAATAAGTTGTAACTGCGTGTCTAATACCTACGGTGCTATGTGTGTGTGTTTTTGCGTGGCGTTGGACGGACGATCTGGTTTTGGGCTTTTTTGGACTTTTGCTAAAGTGTTGTTGAGTTTTGCAAAGCTGGGCGATAACTTTCGGTCTCCGTATGTGTAAATCGAGTTTAGTAAGTTATAACAATGTCTAATACCTACTGTGGTATTATGTGTGTGTGTTTTTGTGTGGCGTTCGGACGGCCGATCGGGTTTTGGGCTCTTTTTTGGCTTTTTTGCTAAGTGTTGTTGAGTTTTTGCAAAGCTGGGCGATAACTTTCGGTCTCCGTATGTCGAATCGAGTTTAAGTAAGTTGTAACTGCGTGTCTAATACCTACGTGGTCTATGTGTGTGTGTTTGCGTGGCGTTCGGATGGCCGATCTGGGTTTTGGGCTCTTTTTGGCTTTTTGCTAAGTGTTGTTGAGTTTTGCAAAGCTGGCGATAACTTCGGTCTCCGTATGTCGAAATCGAGTTTAAATAAGTTATAACACGTGTCTAATACCTACTGGTCGGTGCTATGTGTGTGTTTTTGCGTGGCGTTCGGACGGCCGATCTGGGTTTTGGGCTCTTTTTGGCTTTTTGCTAAGTGTTGTTGAGTTTTGCAAAGCTGGCGATAACTTTCGGTCTCCGTATGTGAAATCGAGTTTAATGTAAGTTGTAACGTGTCTAATACCTACTGGTCGGTTGCTATGTGTGTGTTTTTGCGTGGCGTTCGGATGGCCGATCACGGGTTTTGGGCTCTTTTTGGCTTTTTGCTAAGTGTTGTTGAGTTTTGCAAAGCTGGGCGATAACTTTCGGTCTCCGTATGTCGAATCGAGTTTAAATAAGTTATAACAACGTGTGTCTAATACCTACTGTGGTTGCTATGTGTGTGTGTGTTTGCGTGGCGTTCGGACGGCCGATCTGCGGTTTTGGGCTCTTTTTGCTTTTTGCACTAAGTGTTGTTGAGTTTTGCAAAGCTGGCGATAACTTTCGGTCTCCGTATGTCGAATCGAGTTTAAATAAGTTGTAACACGTGTCTAATACCTACTACGGTGGTGCTATGTGTGTGTTTTGCGTGGCGTTCGGACGGACCGATCTGGGGTTTTGGGCTCTTTTTGGCTTTTTGCTGAAAGTGTTGTTGAGTTTTGCAAAGCTGGCGATAACTTTCGGTCTCCGTATGTCGAAATCGAGTTTAAAAAGTTGTAACACGTGTCTAATACCTCTGGTGTGCTATGTGTGTGTTTGCGTGGCGTTCGGACGGCCGATCACGGGTTTTGGGCTCTTTTTGGCTTTTTTTGCTAAGTGTTGTTGAGTTTTGCAAAGCTGGCGATAACTTCGGTCTCCGTATGTCGAAATCGAGTTAAAGTAAGTTGTAACACGTGTGTCTAATACCTACTGCGGTCTATGTGTGTGTTTTTGTGGCGTTCGGACGGCCGATCTGGGTTTGGGCTCTTTTTGGCTTTTTACTGAAGTGTTGTTGAGTTTTGCAAAGCTGGCGATAACTTTCGGTCTCCGTATGTCGGAATCGAGTTCCGTAAGTTGTAACACGTGTCTAATACCTACTGCGGTCTTATGTGTGTGTGTTTTGCGTGGCGTTCGGACGGCCGATCTGGGGTTTTGGGCTCTTTTTGGCTTTTTGCTGAAAGTGTTGTTGAGTTTTGCAAAGCTGGCGATAACTTTCGGTCTCCGTATGTTGAATCGAGTTTAAATAAGTTGTAACTGCGTGTCTAATACCTACTGTGGTGCTATGTGTGTGTTTTGCGTGGCGTTCGGACGGCCGATCTTGGGTTTTGGGCTCTTTTGGCTTTTTGCTGAAAGTGTTGTTGAGTTTTGCAAAGCTGGCGATAACTTTCGGTCTCCGTATGTCGGAATCGAGTTTAAGTAAGTTGTAACACGTGTCTACTAATACCTCTGTGGTCTTATGTGTGTGTTTTTTGCGTGGCGTTCGGACGGCCGATCTGGGTTTTGGGCTCTTTTTTGGCTTTTTGCTAAAGTGTTGTTGAGTTTTGCAAAGCTGGGCGATAACTTTCGGTCTCCGTATGTCGAATCGAGTTTAAATAAGTTGTAACACGTGTGTACTACCTACTGGCTGGTCTTGTGTGTGTGTTTGCGTGGCGTTCGGACGGCCGTCTGGGGTTTTGGGCTCTTTTTGGCTTTTTGCTAAAGTGTTGTTGAGTTTTGCAAAGTGGGCGATAACTTTCGGTCTCCGTATGTCGAATCGAGTTTAAGTAAGTTGTAACTGCGTGTCTAATACCTACTGGTGTCTATGTGTGTGTGTTTTGCGTGGCGTTCGGACGACCGTCTGGGTTTTAGGCTCTTTTTGGCTTTTTGCTAAGTGTTGTTGAGTTTTGCAAAGTGGCGATAACTTTCGGTCTCCGTATGTCGAATCGAGTTTAAAGTAAGTTGTAACACGTGTCTAATACCTACTGCGGTCTATGTGTGTGTTTTGCGTGGCGTTCGGACGGCCGATCTGGGGTTTTGGGCTCTTTTTGGCTTTTTGCTAAGTGTTGTTGAGTTTTGCAAAGCTGGCGATAACTTCGGTCTCCGTATGTCGAAATCGAGTTTAATAAGTTGTAACACGTGTCTAATACCTACTGTGGTGCTATGTGTGTGTGTTTGTTTGGCGTTGAGATGGCCGATCTGGGGTTTTGGGCTCTTTTGGCTTTTTGCTAAGTGTTGTTGAGTTTTGCAAAGTGGCGATAACTTTCGGTCTCCGTATGTCGAATCGAGTTTAAGTAAGTTGTAACTGCGTGTCTAATACCTCTGTGGTCTTGTGTATGTGTGTGTTTGTGTGGCGTTGAGACGGACGATCTGGGTTTTGGGCTCTTTTTGGCTTTTTTGCTGAAAGTGTTGTTGAGTTTTTGCAAAGCTGGGCGATAACTTTCGGTCTCCGTATGTCGGAATCGAGTTCCGTAAGTTGTAACTGCGTGTCTAATACCTACTGTGGTGCTATGTGTGTGTGTTTTGCGTGGCGTTCGGACGGCCGATCACGGTTTTTGGGCTCTTTTTGGCTTTTTGCTGAAGTGTTGTTGAGTTTTGCAAAGCTGGGCGATAACTTCGGTCTCCGTATGTGAATCGAGTTTAAAGTAGTTGTAACACGTGTCTCTAATACCTCTGTGTGCTATGTGTGTGTTTTGCGTGGCGTTCGGACGGCCGTCTCGGGTTTTGGGCTCTTTTTGGCTTTTTGCTAAAGTGTTGTTGAGTTTTGCAAAGTGGCGATAACGATAACTTTCGGTCTCCGTATGTCGAATCGAGTTTAAAAGTTGTAACGTGTGTCTAATACCTACTGCGGTGCTATGTGTGTGTGTTTGCGTGGCGTTGGACGGCCGATCTGGGTTTTGGGCTCTTTTTGGCTTTTTGCTAAAAGTGTTGTTGAGTTTTTGCAAAGCGGGCGATAACTTCGGTCTCCGTATGTCGAATCGAGTTTAAATAAGTTGTAACGTGTCTAATACCTCTGTGGTCTATGTGTGTGTTTTTGTGTGGCGTTCGGACGGCCGATCTGGGTTTTAGGCTCTTTTTGGCTTTTTGCTGAAGTGTTGTTGAGTTTTGCAAAGGGCGATAACTTCGGTCTCCGTATGTCGAAATCGAGTTTAGTTAAGTTATAACACGTGTGTCTATACCTACTGTGGTCTTTATGTGTGTGTTTTGCGTGGCGTTGGACGGCCGATCTGGGTTTTGGGCTCTTTTTGGCTTTTTGCTAAGTGTTGTTGAGTTTTGCAAACTGGGCGATAACTCGGTCTCCGTATGTCGGAATCGAGTTTAAAAGTTGTAACACGTGTCTAATACCTACTCGGTGCTATGTGTGTGTTTGCGTGGCGTTCGGACGGCCGATGCGGGTTTTGGACTCTTTTTGGCTTTTACCTAAGTGTTGTTGAGTTTTGCAAACTGGGCGATAACTCGGTCTCCGTATGTCAGAATCGAGTTTAAATAAGTTGTAACTGCGTGTCTAATACCTCTACAGTGGTGCTATGTGTGTGTTTGTGGCGTTGAGACGACGGCCGATCTTGGGTTTGGGCTCTTTTTGGCTTTTTTTGCACTAAGTGTTGTTGAGTTTTGCAAAGCTGGGCGATAACTTTCGGTCTCCGTATGTCGAAATCGAGTTCCGTAAGTTGTAACAACGTGTCTCTATACCTCTGTACGGTCTATGTGTGTGTTTGCGTGGCGTTGGACGGCCGATCTTGGTTTTGGGCTCTTTTTTGGCTTTTTGCTGAAAGTGTTGTTGAGTTTTTGCAAAGTGGGCGATAACTTTCGGTCTCCGTATGTCGAATCGAGTTTAAGTAAGTTGTAACACGTGTCTAATACCTACTGATTGTCTATGTGTGTGTTTGTTTGCGTGGCGTTCGGACGGCCGATCTGGGGTTTTGGGCTCTTTTTGGGCTTTTGCTAAGTGTTGTTGAGTTTTGCAAAGCTGGGCGATAACTTCGGTCTCCGTATATGTCGAATCGAGTTCCGTAAGTTATAACACGTGTCTAATACCTACTGTGGTGCTATGTGTGTGTTTTAGCGTGGCGTTGGACGACCGATCTTGTTTTTGGGCTCTTTTTTGGCTTTTTGCTAAGTGTTGTTGAGTTTTGCAAGCTGGCGATAACTTTCGGTCTCCGTATGTCGAATCGAGTTTTAAGTAAGTTGTAACTGCGTGTCTAATACCTACTGTGGTGCTATGTGTGTGTGTTTGCGTGGCGTTGGATGTGACGTCTGGGTTTTGGGCTCTTTTTGGCTTTTTGCTAAGTGTTGTTGAGTTTTGCAAAGCTGGGCGATAACTTCGGTCTCCGTATGTCGAAATCGAGTTTAAGTAAGTTGTAACATGTGTCTAATACCTACTCGCGGTCTATGTGTGTGTTTGCGTGGCGTTCGGATGACGATCGATCTGGTTTTGGGCTCTTTTTGGCTTTTTGCTAAAGTGTTGTTGAGTTTTGCAAAGCTGGGCGATAACTTCGGTCTCCGTATGTCGAATCGAGTTTAAAGTAAGTTGTAACTGCGTGTAAATACCTACTGCGGTCTTATGTGTGTGTTTGCGTGGCGTTCGGATGGCCGATCTGGGTTTTGGGCTCTTTTTGGCTTTTTTGCTAAGTGTTGTTGAGTTTTGCAAAGCTGGGCGATAACTTTCGGTCTCCGTATGTCGGAATCGAGTCGAGTTTAACACGTTGTTGTAACGTGTCTACTATACCTACTCGGTCTTTGTGTGTGTGTTTTGCGTGTGGCGTTCGGACGACGATCACGGGTTTTGGGCTCTTTTTGGCTTTTTGCTAAGTGTTGTTGAGTTTTGCAAAGCTGGCGATAACTTTCGGTCTCCGTATGTCGAATCGAGTTTAAATAAGTTGTAACGTGTCGTGTACTAATACCTACTGGCGGTCTTTGTGTGTGTTTGCGTGGCGTTGGACGGCCGATCACGGGTTTTGGGCTCTTTTTGGCTTTTTTGCTAAGTGTTGTTGAGTTTTTGCAAAGCTGGCGATAACTTCGGTCTCCGTATGTCGGAATCGAGTTTAAAGTAAGTTGTAACACGTGTCTAATACCTACTGGTCTTGTGTGTGTGTTTGCGTGGCGTTCGGACGGCCGTCTGGTTTTGGGCTCTTTTTGGCTTTTTGCTAAGTGTTGTTGAGTTTTGCAAAGCCCAGGCGATAACTTCGGTCTCCGTATGTCGAAATCGAGTTTAATAAGTTGTAACACGTGTCTAATACCTACTGCGGTCTATGTGTGTGTTTTTGTGGCGTTCGGACGGACCGATCTGGTTTTGGGCTCTTTTTTGGCTTTTTGCTAAGTGTTGTTGAGTTTTGCAAAGCTGGGCGATAACTTTCGGTCTCCGTATGTCGAATCGAGTTTAAGTAAGTTGTAACTTACGTGTGTCTAATACTACTGTGGTCTTATGTGTGTGTGTTGTGTGGCGTTTGGATGGCCGATCTTGGTTTTGGGCTCTTT
Source organism: Panax ginseng (assembly GCA_020205605.1). Lineage (NCBI taxonomy): Eukaryota > Viridiplantae > Streptophyta > Magnoliopsida > Apiales > Araliaceae > Panax > Panax ginseng. The sequence goes on along the minus strand of CM035137.1, from coordinate 80,037,791 downwards.
TTTGGCTTTTTTGCACAAGTGTTGTTGAGTTTTGCAAAGTGGGCGATAACTTTCGGTCTCCGTATGTCGAAATCGAGTTTAAAAGTAAGTTGTAACAACGTGTCTAATACCTACTGTGGTGCTTTATGTGTGTGTTTGCGTGGCGTTCGGACGGCCGATCTGGGTTTTGGGCTCTTTTTGGCTTTTTGCTAAGTGTTGTTGAGTTTTTGCAAAGCTGGCGATAACTTCGGTCTCCGTATGTCGAATCGAGTTTAAGTAAGTTGTAACACGTGTCTAATACCTACTGGCGGTGCTATGTGTGTTTTGTGTGGCGTTCGGACGGACCGATCTGGGTTTTGGGCTCTTTTTGGCTTTTTTGCTAAGTGTTGTTGAGTTTTGCAAAGCGATAACTTCGCGATAACTTCGGTCTCCGTATGTCGAATCGAGTTCGAGTTTTAAGTAAGTTATAACTGCGTGTCTAATACCTACTGGATTGCTATGTGTGTGTGTTTTTTAGCGTGGCGTTGGACGGCCGATCTTGGGTTTTGGCTCTTTTTGGCTTTTTTGCTAAGTGTTGTTGAGTTTTGCAAAGTGGCGATAACTTTCGGTCTCCGTATGTCGAATCGAGTTCGTAAGTTGTAACACGTGTCTAATACCTACTGGTGGTCTTGTGTGTGTTTTTGCGTGGCGTTGGACGGCCGTCTCGGGTTTTAGGCTCTTTTACCGGCTTTTTGCTAAGTGTTGTTGAGTTTTGCAAAGCTGGGCGATAACTTCGGTCTCCGTATGTCGAATCGAGTTTAAATAAGTTGTAACTTCGTGTCTAATACCTACGCGGTGCTATGTGTGTGTTTGTGCGTGGCGTTGGGACGGCCGATCTGGGTTTTGGGCTCTTTTTGGCTTTTTGCTAAAGTGTTGTTGAGTTTTGCAAAGCTGGGCGATAACTTTCGGTCTCCGTATGTCGAATCGAGTTTAAGTAAGTTGTAACGCGTGTCTAATACCTACTGTGGTGCTATGTGTGTGTTTGCGTGGCGTTCGGACGGCCGATACGGGTTTTGGGCTCTTTTTGGCTTTTTTTTGCTAAAGTGTTGTTGAGTTTTGCAAAGCTGGGCGATAACTTCGGTCTCCGTATGTCGAAATCGAGTTTAAGTAAGTTGTAACACGTGTCTAATACCTACTGGTGCTTGTCATGTGTGTGTTTGCGTGGCGTTCGGACGGACCGATCTTGGGGTTTTGGGCTCTTTTTGGCTTTTTGCTGCTAAGTGTTGTTGAGTTTTGCAAAGCTGGGCGATAACTTTCGGTCTCCGTATGTCGAATCGAGTTTAAATAAGTTGTAACACGTGTCTAATACCTACTGATGCTATGTGTGTGTGTTTGCGTGGCGTTCGGACGGACGATGATCTTGGGTTTGGGCTCTTTTTGGCTTTTGCTACAAGTGTTGTTGAGTTTTGCAAAGCGGCGATAACTTTCGGTCTCCGTATGTCGGAATCGAGTTTAAATAAGTTAACTGTAACTGCGTGTCTAATACCTACTGGGTGCTATACCTACTGTGTGTGTGTGTTTGCGTGGCGTTCGGACGGCCGATCGGGTTTTGGGCTCTTTTTGGCTTTTTTGCTAAGTGTTGTTGAGTTTTTGCAAAGCTGGCGATAACTTTCGGTCTCCGTATGTCGGAATCGAGTTTAAATAAGTTGTAACACGTGTGTCTAATACCTACTGCGGTGCTATGTGTGTGTGTGTTTGCGTGGCGTTCGGACGGCCGATCTTTGGGTTTTGGGCTCTTTTTGGCTTTTTGCTAAGTGTTGTTGAGTTTTGCAAAGCTGGCGATAACTTCGGTCTCCGTATGTCGAATCGAGTTTAAGTAAGTTGTAACTGCGTGTCTAATACCTACTGTGGTGCTATGTGTGTGTTTGCGTGGCGTTGGACGATGGCCGATCTGGGTTTTGGGCTCTTTTTTTTTTTTTTGGCTTTTGCTGAAGTGTTGTTGAGTTTTGCAAAGCTGGGCGATAACTTTCGGTCTCCGTATGTCGAATCGAGTTTAAGTAAGTTATAACGTGTGTGTCTAATACCTACTGGGTGCTATTATGTGTGTGTGTTTGCGTGGCGTTCGGACGGCCGATCTGGGTTTTAGGCTCTTTTTGGCTTTTTGCTGAGTGTTGTTGAGTTTTGCAAAGCTGGGCGATAACTTTCGGTCTCCGTATGTCGGAATCGAGTTCGTAAGTTGTAACGTGTCTAATACCTACTGGTGTGCTTATGTGTGTGTGTGTTTGCGTGGCGTTGGACGGCCGATCTGGGTTTTAGGCTCTTTTGGCTTTTTGCTAAGTGTTGTTGAGTTTTTGCAAAGTGGGCGATAACTTTCGGTCTCCGTATGTCGAATCGAGTTTAAATAAGTTGTAACAATGTCTAAATACCTACTGGTGGTTATGTATGTGTGTGTTTGCGTGGCGTTCGGACGGCCGATCTGGGTTTTGGGCTCTTTTTGGCTTTTTGCTGAAGTGTTGTTGAGTTTTGCAAAGCTGGGCGATAACTTTCGGTCTCCGTATGTCGAATCGAGTTCGTAAGTTGTAATGCGTGTCTAATACCTCTGTGCGTGCTATGTGTGTGTTTGCGTGGCGTTCGGACGGCCGATCTGGGTTTTTGGGCTCTTTTTTTTGCTTTTTTTGCTAAGTTGTTGAGTTTTGCAAAGCTGGCGATAACTTCGGTCTCCGTATGTCGAATCGAGTTTAAATAAGTTGTAACACGTGTCTAATAATACCTCTGTGGTGCTATGTGTGTGTGTTGCGTGGCGTTCGAGACGGATTGTCGCGGGTTTTGGGCTCTTTTTGGCTTTTTTGCTAAAAGTGTTGTTGAGTTTTGCAAAGCTGGCGATAACTTCGGTCTCCGTATGTCGAATCGAGTTAAGTAAGTTGTAACACGTGTCTAATACCTACTGGCGGTGCTATGTGTGTGTGTTTTGTGTGGCGTTGGACGGACGATCTGGGGTTTTGGGCTCTTTTTGGCTTTTTGCTAAGTGTTGTTGAGTTTTGCAAAGTGGGCGATAACTTTCGGTCTCCGTATGTCAATCGAGTTCGTAAGTTGTAACACGTGTGTCTAATACCTACTCTGCGGTGCTTGTGTGTGTGTTTTGCGTGGCGTTCGGACGGCCGATCTGGGTTTTGGGCTCTTTTTTGGCTTTTTTGCTAAAGTGTTGTTGAGTTTTGCAAAGCTGGCGATAACTTTCGGTCTCCGTATGTCGAATCGAGTTCGTAAGTTGTAACTGCGTGTCTAATACCTACTGTGTGCTTTATATGTGTGTGTGTTTTTGTGGCGTTCGGACGGCCGATCTTGGGTTTTGGGCTCTTTTTTGCTTTTTGCTGAAAGTGTTGTTGAGTTTTGCAAAGCTGGGCGATAACTTCGGTCTCCGTATGTCGAAATCGAGTTTAAGTAAGTTATAACTGCGTGTCTAATACCTACTACGGTCTATGTGTGTGTTTTGCGTGGCGTTCGGACGTGGGCGATCTGGGGTTTTGGGCTCTTTTTGGCTTTTTGCTGAAGTGTTGTTGAGTTTTGCAAAGTGGCGATAACTTTCTCTCCGTATGTCGAAATCGAGTTCCGTAAGTTGTAACACGTGTCTAATACCTACTACGGTCTATGTGTGTGTGTTTGTGTGGCGTTCGGACGGCCGATCTGGTTTTGGGCTCTTTTTGGCTTTTTTGCTAAGTGTTGTTGAGTTTTGCAAAGCTGGGCGATAACTTTCGGTCTCCGTATGTCGAATCGAGTTTAAATAAGTTGTAACACGTGTCTAATACCTACCTGTGGTCTTATGTGTGTGTGTTGTTTGGCGTTAGGTTCGACGGCCGATCTTGGGTTTTGGGCTCTTTTTGGGCTTTTTTGCTAAAAGTTGTTGAGTTTTGCAAAGCTGGCGATAACTTTCGGTCTCCGTATGTCGAATCGAGTTTACGTAAAGTTGTAACTGCGTGTAATCTAATACCTACTGGCGGTCTTGTGTGTGTGTTTGCGTGGCGTTCGGACGACCGATCGGGTTTTGGGCTCTTTTTGGCTTTTTTTTTTTAAGTGTTGTTGAGTTTTGCAAAGCTGGGCGATAACTTCGGTCTCCGTATGTCGAATCGAGTTCGTAAGTTGTAACAACGTGTGTAACCTAATACCTACTGTGGTCTTTATGTGTGTGTTTGCGTGGCGTTCGGACGACGATCTCACGGGTTTGGGCTCTTTTTGGCTTTTTGCTGAGTGTTGTTGAGTTTTGCAAAGCTGGGCGATAACTTTCGGTCTCCGTATGTCGAATCGAGTTTTCGTAAGTTATAACAACACGTGTCTAATACCTACTGCGGTGCTATGTGTGTGTTTGTTTTAATGGCGTTTCGGACGGCCGATCTGGGTTTTGGGCTCTTTTTGGCTTTTTGCTAAGTGTTGTTGAGTTTTGCAAAGCTGGGCGATAACTTTCGGTCTCCGTATGTCGAATCGAGTTTAAGTAAGTTGTAACTGCGTGTCTAATACCTACTGGCAGGTGTATGTGTGTGTGTTTGCGTGGCGTTCGGACGGCCGATGCGGGTTTTGGGCTCTTTTTGGCTTTTTGCCTAAGTGTTGTTGAGTTTTGCAAACTGGGCGATAACTCGGTCTCCGTATGTCGGAATCGAGTTTCGTAAGTTGTAACACGTGTCTAATACCTACGCGGTGCTATGTGTGTGTTTTTGTGGCGTTCGGACGGCCGATGTGGGTTTTGGGCTCTTTTTTGGCTTTTTGCCTAAGTGTTGTTGAGTTTTGCAAACTGGGCGATAACTCGGTCTCCGTATGTCGGAATCGAGTTTAAATAAGTTATAACTGCGTGTCTAATACCTACTGCGGTCTTGCTATGTGTGTGTTTTGTGTGGCGTTCGGACGACCGATCGGGTTTTTAGGCTCTTTTTGGCTTTTTGCTGAAGTGTTGTTGAGTTTTGCAAAGCTGGGCGATAACTTTCGGTCTCCGTATGTCGAAATCGAGTTCCGTAAGTTGTAACAAGTGTCTAATACCTAATACTACTCTGGTGCTATGTGTGTGTTTGCGTGGCGTTCGGACGGCCGATCTCGGGTTTTAGGCTCTTTTTGGCTTTTTGCTAAGTGTTGTTGAGTTTTGCAAAGCTGGCGATAACTTTCGGTCTCCGTATGTCGAATCGAGTTTAACGTAAGTTGTAACACGTGTCTAATACCTGTGCGGTCTTTGTGTGTGTGTTTGCGTGGTTTGTTGGACGGCCGATCTTGGGTTTTGGCTCTTTTTGGCTTTTTTTGAAAGTGTTGTTGTTGAGTTTTGCAAAGCTGGCGATAACTTCGGTCTCAAGTATGTCGAAATCGAGTTTAAATAAGTTGTAACACGTGTCTAATACCTACTACGGTCTTGTATGTGTGTGTGTTTGCGTGGCGTTCGGATGGCCGATCTGGGGTTTTGGGCTCTTTTTGGCTTTTTTGCTAAGTGTTGTTGAGTTTTGCAAAGCTGGCGATAACTTTCGGTCTCCGTATGTCGAATCGAGTTTAAATAAGTTTATAACTGCGTGTCTAATACCTACCTCTGTGGTGCTTATGTGTGTGTTTGCGTGGGCGTTCGGACGGCCGATCTGGGTTTTTGGGCTCTTTTTGGCTTTTTGCTAAGTGTTGTTGAGTTTTGCAAAGTGGGCGATAACTTTCGGTCTCCGTATGTCGAAATCGAGTTCCGTAAGTTGTAACACGTGTCTAAATACCTACTGCGGTCTTTATGTGTGTGTTTTTGTGGCGTTCGGACGGGCGATCTGGGTTTTGGGCTCTTTTTTTTGGCTTTTGCTACTTTTGCACGTTGTTGTTGAGTTTTGCAAAGCTGGGGCGATAACTTTCGGTCTCCGTATGTCGAATCGAGTTCCGTAAGTTGTAACACGTGTGTGTCTAATACCTACTGGCGTTATATGTGTGTGTTTGCGTGGCGTTCGGACGGACCGATCTGGGTTTTGGGCTCTTTTTTTGCTTTTTGCTGAAAGTGTTGTTGAGTTTTGCAAAGTTTGCGATAACTTAACTCGGTCTCCGTATGTCGAAATCGAGTTTAAATAAGTTGTAACTGCGTGTCCTAATACCTACAGCGGTGCTATGTGTGTGTTTTTAGCGTGGCGTTCGGACGGCCGATCGGGTTTTGGGCTCTTTTTTGGCTTTTTGCTAAGTGTTGTTGAGTTTTGCAAAGCTGGGCGATAACTTTCGGTCTCCGTATGTCGAATCGAGTTTAAAAGTTGTAACACGTGTCTAATACCTACTGTGGTCTATGTGTGTGTTTTGCGTGTGTTGAGCGTTTGGATGGCCGGCCGATCTGGGTTTTGGGCTCTTTTTTGGCTTTTTTGTATAAGTGTTGTTGAGTTTTGCAAAGCTGGGCGATAACTTTCGGTCTCCGTATGTCGAAATCGAGTTTAAAAAGTTATAACTGCGTGTCTAATACCTACTGGCGGTGCTATGTGTGTGTTTGCGTGTTGCGTTTCGGACGGCCGATCTGGGTTTTGGGCTCTTTTTGGCTTTTTGCTGAAAGTGTTGTTGAGTTTTGCAAAGCTGGCGATAACTTTCGGTCTCCGTATGTCGAATCGAGTTTAAGTAAGTTGTAACAACGTGTCTAATACCTACTGGTGGTGCTTATGTGTGTGTTTTGCGTGGCGTTCGGATGGCGATCTGGGTTTTGGGCTCTTTTTGGCTTTTTGCTACTAAGTGTTGTTGAGTTTTGCAAAGCTGGGCGATAACTTTCGGTCTCCGTATGTCGAAATCGAGTTTAAGTAAGTTGTAACTGCGTGTCTAATACCTCTGGCGGTGCTATGTGTGTGTTTTGTGCGTGGCGTTCGGACGGCCGATCTTGGGTTTGGGCTCTTTTTGGCTTTTTGCTTTTTAAAGTGTTGTTGAGTTTTTGCAAAGCTGGCGATAACTTCGGTCTCCGTATGTCGGAATCGAGTTTAAATAAGTTGTAACGTGTGTCTAATACCTACTAGCGGTCTTATGTGTGTGTTTTTGTGTGGCGTTCGGACGGCCGATCTGGGGGTTTTGGCTCTTTTTGGCTTTTTGCTAAGTGTTGTTGAGTTTTGCAAAGTGGCGATAACTTTCGGTCTCCGTATGTCGAATCGAGTTTAAGTTAAACGCGTGTCTAATACCTACTGGGGTGCTATGTGTGTGTTTGCGTGGCGTTGGACGACGTAGTCTGGGGTTTTGGGCTCTTTTTGGCTTTTTGCTAAGTGTTGTTGAGTTTTGCAAAGCTGGGCGATAACTTTCGGTCTCCGTATGTCGAAATCGAGTTTAAGTAAGTTGTAACTGCGTGTCTAATACCTACTGGTCTATGTGTGTGTGTTTTGCGTGGCGTTCGATGACCGTGTTGTCTGGGTTTTGGGCTCTTTTTGGCTTTTTGCCTGAGTGTTGTTGAGAGTTTTGCAAAGCTGGGCGCGATAACTTTCGGTCTCCGTATGTCGAATCGAGTTTTTGTAAGTTGTAACTTCGTGTATACTAATACCTACTGGTGTGCTATGTGTGTGTTTGTGTGTGTTTAGCGTGCGTTCGGACGGCCGTCTGGGGTTTTAGGCTCTTTTTGGCTTTTTGCTAAGTGTTGTTGAGTTTTTGCAAAGCTGGCGATAACTTTCGGTCTCCGTATGTCGAATCGAGTTTAAATAAGTTATAACGTGTCTAATACCTACTGGCGGTGCTATGTGTGTGTGTTTGTGGCGTTCGGACGGCCGATCTTTTTGGGTTTTAGGCTCTTTTTTGGCTTTTTTGCTGAAGTGTTGTTGAGTTTTGCAAAGCTGGCGATAACTTTCGGTCTCCGTATGTTGTTGATCGAGTTCGTAAGTTGTAACACGTGTCTAATACCTACTTGATTGCTATGTGTGTGTTTGTGTGGTGGCGTTCGGACGGACGATCTGGGTTTTGGGCTCTTTTTGGCTTTTTTTGCACAAGTGTTGTTGAGTTTTGCAAAGCTGGGCGATAACTTTCGGTCTCCGTATGTCGAATCGAGTTCGTAAGTTGTAACTGCGTGTCTAATACCTACTGCGGTGCTATGTGTGTGTGTTTGCGTGGCGTTCGGATGACGATCGATCACGGGTTTTAGGCTCTTTTTTGACTTTTTTGCTAAGTGTTGTTGAGTTTTGCAAAGCTGGGCGATAACTTTCGGTCTCCGTATGTCGAAATCGAGTTTAAATAAGTTGTAACCGTGTGTCTAATACCTACTCGGTGCTATGTGTGTGTGTTTTGTGTTAGCGTTCGGACGGCCGATCTGGGTTTTGGGCTCTTTTTGGCTTTTTTGCTGAAGTGTTGTTGAGTTTTGCAAAGCTGGGCGATAACTCGGTCTCCGTATGTCGAAATCGAGTTCCGTAAGTTGTAACACGTGTCTAATACCTACGCGGTGCTATGTGTGTGTTTTGTGTTTGGCGTTTCGGACGGCCGATCTTTTGGTTTTGGGCTCTTTTTTGGCTTTTTGCCTAAGTGTTGTTGAGTTTTGCAAAGCTGGGCGATAACTCGGTCTCCGTATGTTGGAATCGAGTTCCGTAAGTTGTAACACGTGTCTAATACCTACGTGGTGCTATGTGTGTGTTTGCGTGGCGTTCGGACGGCCGATTCGGGTTTTGGGCTCTTTTTTGTCTTTTTGGCTTTTTTGCTGAAAGTGTTGTTGAGTTTTGCAAAGTGGGCGATAACTTCGGTCTCCGTATGTCGAAATCGAGTTTAAATAAGTTATAACACGTGTCTAATACCTACTGCGGTGCTATGTGTGTGTTTGCGTGGCGTTGGACGGCCGGCCGATCTGGGTTTTGGGCTCTTTTTGGCTTTTTGCTAAGTGTTGTTGAGTTTTTGCAAAGTGGCGATAACTTCGGTCTCCGTATGTCGAATCGAGTTTAAAAGTTATAACACGTGTACTAATACCTACTGCGATTGCTATGTGTGTGTTTTGCGTGGCGTTCGGACGGCCGATCTCACGGGTTTTAGGCTCTTTTTGGCTTTTTGCTAAGTGTTGTTGAGTTTTGCAAAGCTGGGCGATAACTTTCGGTCTCCGTATGTCGAATCGAGTTTAAATAAGTTATAACACGTGTCTAATACCTACATGGTCTATGTGTGTGTTTTTGTGTGGCGTTCGGACGGCCGATCTGGGTTTTTAGGCTCTTTTTTTTGCTCTTTTTTGCTGAGTGTTGTTGAGTTTTGCAAAGGGCGATAACTTTCGGTCTCCGTATGTCGAATCGAGTTTCCGTAAGTTATAACGCGTGTCTAATACCTACTCGGTGCTATGTGTGTGTTTGCGTGGCGTTCGGACGACCGATCTTTGGGTTTTGGGCTCTTTTTTTGCTTTTTTACTAAGTGTTGTTGAGTTTTTGCAAAGCTGGCGATAACTTTCGGTCTCCGTATGTCGAATCGAGTTTACGTAAGTTATAACACGTGTCTAATACCTACTGGCGGTGCTTTGTGTGTGTTTTTGTGGCGTTTGACGGCCGATCTGGGTTTTGGGCTCTTTTTGGCTTTTTTGCTAAAGTGTTGTTGAGTTTTGCAAAGCTGGGCGATAACTTTCGGTCTCCGTATGTCGAATCGAGTTTAAAAGTAAGTTGTAACACGTGTCTAATACCTACTGCGGTCTTATGTGTGTGTTTGTGTGGCGTTGAGACGGCCGATCTGGGTTTTGGGCTCTTTTTTTTTGCTAAGTGTTGTTGAGTTTTGCAAAGCAAGGCGATAACTTCGGTCTCCGTATGTCGGAATCGAGTTTAAATAAGTTGTAACACGTGTCTAATACCTACTCGGTGCTATGTGTGTGTGTGTGTGGCGTTTGGACGGACGATCACGGGTTTTGGGCTCTTTTTGGCTTTTTGCTGAGTGTTGTTGAGTTTTGCAAAGCTGGCGATAACTTCGGTCTCCGTATGTCGAATCGAGTTTAAATAAGTTGTAACACGTGTCTAAATACCTACTGTGGTGCTATGTGTGTGTTTTGCGTGGCGTTCGGACGGACCGATCTGGGGTTTTGGGCTCTTTTTGGCTTTTTGCTAAGTGTTGTTGAGTTTTGCAAAGCTGGGCGATAACTTCGGTCTCCGTATGTCGTGAAATCGAGTTCGTAAGTTGTAACACGTGTCTAATACCTACTGGTGCTGTGTGTGTGTGTGTTTTAGTGGCGTTGGACGACCGATCTGGGTTTTGGGCTCTTTTTGGCTTTTTGCTAAAGTGTTGTTGAGTTTTGCAAAGTGGGGCGATAACTTTCGGTCTCCGTATGTCGAATCGAGTTCCGTAAGTTGTAACTGCGTGTCTAATACCTACTGTGGTGCTATGTGTGTGTTTTGCGTGGCGTTGGACGGTGCGATCTGGGTTTTGGGCTCTTTTTTTTTGCTTTTTGCTGAGTGTTGTTGAGTTTTGCAAAGGCGGGCGATAACTTTCGGTCTCCGTATGTCGAAATCGAGTTTAAATAAGTTGTAACTGCGTGTCTAATACCTACTGTGGTCTTATGTGTGTGTTTGCGTGGCGTTCGGACGGCCGATCTGGGGTTTAGGCTCTTTTTGGCTTTTTGCTAAGTGTTGTTGAGTTTTGCAAAGCTGGGCGATAACTTTCGGTCTCCGTATGTCGGAATCGAGTTCGTAAGTTGTAACAACGTGTCTAATACCTACTGTGGTCTTGCTATGTGTGTGTTTTTGCGTGGCGTTCGGACGGCCGATCTTGAGTTTTTGGGCTCTTTTTGGCTTTTTGCTACAAAGTGTTGTTGAGTTTTGCAAAGTGGGCGATAACTTTCGGTCTCCGTATGTCGAAATCGAGTTTAAGTAAGTTGTAACTGCGTGTCTAATACCTACTGCGGTGCTTGTGTGTGTTTTGCGTGGCGTTCGGACGACCGATCTGGGTTTTTTGGCTCTTTTTGGCTTTTTGCTAAGTGTTGTTGAGTTTTGCAAAGTGGCGATAACTTTCGGTCTCCGTATGTCGGAATCGAGTTCGTAAGTTGTAACACGTGTGTCTAATACCTACTGGTGCTATGTGTGTGTGTTTTGCGTGGCGTTCGGACGGCCGATCTGGGTTTTGGGCTCTTTTTGGCTTTTTGCTGAAGTGTTGTTGAGTTTTGCAAAGTGGGCGATAACTTTCGGTCTCCGTATGTCGAATCGAGTTTAAATAAGTTGTAACAACGTGTGTCTAATACCTACTGGCGGTGCTATGTGTGTGTTTGCGTGGCGTTCGGACGACCGATCTGGGTTTTTGGCTCTTTTGGCTTTTTGCTAAGTGTTGTTGAGTTTTGCAAAGCTGGCGATAACTTCGGTCTCCGTATGTCGAATCGAGTTTAAGTAAGTTATAACACGTGTCTAATACCTCTGTGGTCTTATGTGTGTGTTTTTGCGTGGCGTTCGGAGGACGGCCGATCTGGGTTTTGGGCTCTTTTTGACTTTTTGCTAAGTGTTGTTGAGTTTTGCAAAGCTGGCGATAACTTCGGTCTCCGTATGTCGGAATCGAGTTTAAATAAGTTGTAACACGTGTCTAATACCTACTACGTGGTGCTGTGTGTGTGTTTTTGTGGCGTTCGGACGACGATCATGCGGTTTTGGGCTCTTTTTGGCTTTTTGCTGAAAGTGTTGTTGAGTTTTGCAAAGCTGGGCGATAACTTTCGGTCTCCGTATGTCGAATCGAGTTTAAAATCGTAAGTTTGTAACACGTGTCTAATACCTCTGCGGTCTTGTGTGTGTGTGTTTTTGCGTGGCGTTGGACGGCCGATCTGGGTTTTTGGGCTCTTTTTGGCTTTTTGCTAAGTGTTGTTGAGTTTTTGCAAAGCTGGGCGATAACTTCGGTCTCCGTATGTCGAAATCGAGTTTAAAAGTTATAACGTGTGTCTAATACCTACTGTGGTGCTTTTGTGTGTGTTTTTTGTGGCGTTGGACGACCCGATCTGGGTTTTGGGCTCTTTTTGGCTTTTTGCTAAGTGTTGTTGAGTTTTTGCAAAGCTGGCGATAACTTTCGGTCTCCGTATGTCGAATCGAGTTCCGTAAGTTGTAACAACTGCGTGTGTCTAATACCTACTGCGGTGCTATGTGTGTGTTTTGCGTGGCGTTCGGACGGCCGTCTGGGTTTTGGCTCTTTTTGGCTTTTTGCTAAGTGTTGTTGAGTTTTGCAAAGCTGGGCGATAACTTTCGGTCTCCGTATGTCGAATCGAGTTTAAGTAAGTTGTAACAACGTGTCTAATACCTACTGGCGGTGCTATGTGTGTGTTTGCGTGGCGTTCGGACGGCCGATCACGGGTTTTGGGCTCTTTTTGGCTTTTTGCTGAAGTGTTGTTGAGTTTTTTGCAAAGTGGCGATAACTTTCGGTCTCCGTATGTCGAAATCGAGTTAAGTAAGTTGTAACACGTGTCTAATACCTACCTACAGTGGTATATGTGTGTGTTTTGCGTGGCGTTGGACGGACCGATCTGGGTTTTGGGCTCTTTTTGGCTTTTTGCTAAGTGTTGTTGAGTTTTGCAAAAGCTGGCGATAACTTTCGGTCTCCGTATGTCGAAATCGAGTTTAAGTAAGTTGTAACACGTGTCTAATACCTCTGTGGGTCTTTGTATGTGTGTGTTTTTGCGTGGCGTTCGGACGGCCGATCTGGGTTTTGGGCTCTTTTTGGCTTTTTGCTGAAGTGTTGTTGAGTTTTGCAAAGCTGGGCGATAACTTTCGGTCTCCGTATGTCGAATCGAGTTTCCGTAAGTTGTAACACGTGTCTAATACCTACTGGTCTTGTGTGTGTGTTTGCGTGGCGTTCGGACGGCCGATCTTGGGTTTTGGGCTCTTTTTGGCTTTTTGCTAAGTGTTGTTGAGTTTTGCAAAGCTGGGGCGATAACTTTCGGTCTCCGTATGTCGAAATCGAGTTCCGTAAGTTATAACGTATGTCTAATACCTACTGTGGTGCTATGTGTGTGTTTTGCGTGGCGTTCGGACGGACGATCTGGGGTTTTGGGCTCTTTTTGGCTTTTGCTAAGTGTTGTTGAGTTTTTGCAAAGCTTTATGTGGCGATAACTTCGGTCTCCGTATGTCGAAATCGAGTTTTGCAAAAAGTAAGTTGTAACGTGTCTAATACCTCTGGTGTTTATGTGTGTGTTTGTTTGTTTGGGCGTTCGGACGGCCGATCACGGGTTTTAGGCTCTTTTTTTTGCTTTTTTTGCTAAGTGTTGTTGAGTTTTTGCAAGCCTGAGCGATGGCGATAACTTCGGTCTCCGTATGTCGAATCGAGTTCGTAAGTTGTAACACGTGTCTAATACCTACTAGCGGTGCTATGTGTGTGTGTTTGCGTGGCGTTCGGATGGGCGATCTGGGTTTTGGGCTCTTTTTGGCTTTTTGCTTTGCTGAGTGTTGTTGAGTTTTGCAAAGCTGGCGATAACTTTCGGTCTCCGTATGTCGAAATCGAGTTTAAATAAGTTGTAACAACGTGTCTAATACCTACTGGTCGGTGCTTATGTGTGTGTGTTTGTGTGGCGTTCGGACGGCCGATCTGGGTTTTGGGCTCTTTTTGGCTTTTTGCAAGTGTTGTTGAGTTTTGCAAAGCTGGGCGATAACTTTCGGTCTCCGTATGTCGAATCGAGTTTAAATAAGTTGTAACACGTGTCTAATACCTACTGTGGTCTATGTGTGTGTGTTTGCGTGGCGTTCGGACGGCCGATCTGGGTTTTGGGCTCTTTTTGGCTTTTTTGCTAAAGTGTTGTTGAGTTTTTGCAAAGTGGGCGATAACTTCGGTCTCCGTATGTCGAAATCGAGTTTAAGTAAGTTGTAACACGTGTGTAATACCTACCTACTGGTCGGTGCTATGTGTGTGTGTTTGTGTGGCGTTCGGACGGCCGATCTTTTACTGTTTTTGGGCTCTTTTTGGCTTTTTGCTGAAGTGTTGTTGAGTTTTGCAAAGCTGGCGATAACTTTCGGTCTCCGTATGTCGGAATCGAGTTAAGTAAGTTGTAACTGCGTGTCTGTCTAATACCTACCTGTGGTCTTGCTGTGTGTGTTTTTGCGTGGCGTTCGGACGGCCGATCTGGTTTTTTGGGCTCTTTTTGGCTTTTTGCTAAAAGTGTTGTTGAGTTTTGCAAAGCTGGGCGATAACTTCGGTCTCCGTATGTCGGAATCGAGTTCCGTAAGTTATAACTGCGTGTGTCTAATACCTACTGGTGTCTGCTGTGTGTGTTTGCGTGGCGTTCGGACGGACGATCTGGGTTTTAGGCTCTTTTTTGGCTTTTTGCTGAAGTGTTGTTGAGTTTTGCAAAGCTGGGCGATAACTTCGGTCTCCGTATGTTGGAATCGAGTTTAAGTAAGTTGTAACTGTGTGTAATAATACCTACTGCGGTGCTTGTGTGTGTGTTTGCGTGGCGTTCGGATGGCCGTCACGGGTTTTGGGCTCTTTTTGGCTTTTTACTAAGTGTTGTTGAGTTTTGCAAAGCGGGCGATAACTTCGGTCTCCGTATGTCGGAATCGAGTTTAAGTAAGTTGTAACAACACGTGTCGTGTCTAATACCTACTGTGGTGCTATGTGTGTGTTTGCGTGGCGTTCGGACGGCCGATGCGGTTTTGGGCCCTTTTCGGCTTTTTGCCTAAGTGTTGTTGAGTTTTGCAAAGCGAACGATAACTTTCGGTCTCCGTATGTTGAAATCGAGTTAAGTAAGTTGTAACTGCGTGTCTAATACCTACTGGTCTTATGTGTGTGTTTGTGTGTGCGTTGGCGTTGGACGGCGATCGGGGTTTTAGGGCTCTTTTTGGCTTTTTGCTAAGTGTTGTTGAGTTTTTGCAAAGCTGGGCGATAACTTCGGTCTCCGTATGTCGAAATCGAGTTTAAGTAAGTTGTAACACGTGTCTAATACCTACTGGCGGTCTTTATGTGTGTGTTTGCGTGGCGTTCGGACGGCCGATCTGGGTTTTGGGCTCTTTTTGGCTTTTTGCTAAAGTGTTGTTGAGTTTTGCAAAGCTGGGCGATAACTTTCGGTCTCCGTATGTCGAATCGAGTTTAAATAAGTAAGTTATAACACGTGTCTAATACCTACTGCGGTGCTATGTGTGTGTTTGCGTGGCGTTCGGACGGCGATCACGATCTTTGGGGGTTTTGGGCTCTTTTTGGCTTTTTGCTAAGTGTTGTGTTGAGAGTTTTGCAAAGCTGGCGATAACTTTCGGTCTCCGTATGTCGAATCGAGTTTAAGTAAGTTGTAACAACGTGTCTCTAATACCTACTTAGTCTTATGTGTGTGTTTGTGTGTGTTTGCGTTCGGGACGGCCGATCTTGGGTTTTGGGCTCTTTTTGCTTTTTTGCACTAAGTGTTGTTGAGTTTTGCAAAGCTGGCGATAACTTTCGGTCTCCGTATGTCGAATCGAGTTTCGTAAGTTGTAACTGCGTGTCTAATACCTACTGTGGTCTTATGTGTGTGTGTTTTTGTGGCGTTCGGACGGCCGATCTGGGTTTGGGCTCTTTTTGGCTTTTTGCTAAGTGTTGTTGAGTTTTTGCAAAGCTGGGCGATAACTTCGGTCTCCGTATGTGGAATCGAGTTTAGTAAGTTTGTAACAACGTGTCTAATACCTACTGTGGTTGCTATGTGTGTGTTTTTGTGTGGCGTTCGGATTGACGGACGTCTTGGGTTTTGGGCTCTTTTTGGCTTTTTGCTAAGTGTTGTTGAGTTTTTGCAAAGCTGAGCGATAACTTCGGTCTCCGTATATGTCGAAATCGAGTTCGTAAGTTATAACACGTGTGTCTAATACCTACTGGTGCTATGTGTGTGTTTTGCGTGGCGTTCGGACGGCGATCACGGGTTTTGGCTCTTTTTGGCTTTTTTGCTAAAAGTGTTGTTGAGTTTTGCAAAGCTGGCGATAACTTTCGGTCTCCGTATGTCGAAATCGAGTTTAAATAAGTTGTAACACGTGTCTAATACCTACTGGTGGTGCTATGTGTGTGTGTTGCGTGGCGTTCGGACGACCGATCTTGGTTTTGGGCTCTTTTTGGCTTTTTGCTGAAGTGTTGTTGAGTTTTGCAAAGCTGGCGATAACTTCGGTCTCCGTATGTCGAATCGAGTTTAAGTAAAGTTGTAACTGCGTGTCTAATACCTCTGTCGTGGTGCTATGTGTGTGTGTTTGCGTGGCGTTCGGGACGGCCGATCGGGTTTTGGGCTCTTTTTTTGGCTTTTTTGCTAAGTGTTTGTTGAGTTTTGCAAAGCTGGCGATAACTTTCGGTCTCCGTATGTCGAATCGAGTTCGTAAGTTGTAACACGTGTCTAATACCTACTGGCGTGCTATGTGTGTGTTTGCGTGGCGTTCGGACGGCCGTCTGGGTTTTAGGCTCTTTTTGGCTTTTTTGCTAAGTGTTGTTGAGTTTTTGCAAAGTGGGCGATAACTTTCGGTCTCCGTATGTCGGAATCGAGTTTAAAAGTTTACCTGTAACACGTGTATAATACCTACTGGTCTGTGGTGCTATGTGTGTGTTTGCGTGGCGTTGGTTGACGACGAGATCACGGGGGTTTTGGCTCTTTTTGGCTTTTTGCTAAAGTGTTGTTGAGTTTTGCAAAGCTGGCGATAACTTTCGTCTCCGTATGTCGGAATCGAGTTCCGTAAGTTGTAACAAGTGTAACGTGTCTAATACCTACTACGGTGCTGCTATGTGTGTGTTTTTGCGTGGCGTTCGGACGGCCGATCTGGGTTTTGGGCTCTTTTTGGCTTTTTGCTAAGTGTTGTTGAGTTTTGCAAAGCTGGGCGATAACTTCGGTCTCCGTATGTCGAAATCGAGTTTAAATAAGTTGTAACACGTGTCTAATACCTACTGGTCTTTGTGTGTGTGTTTAGCGTGGCGTTGGGACGGACCGATCACGGGTTTTGGGCTCTTTTTGGCTTTTTTGCACTAAGTGTTGTTGAGTTTTGCAAAGCTGATAACGATAACTTTCGGTCTCCGTATGTCGAATCGAGTTCGTAAAGTAAGTTGTAACGTGCGTGTGTCTAATACCTACTGGGTCTTATGTGTGTGTTTTTTGTGGCGTTCGGACGGCCGATCTGGTTTTGGGCTCTTTTTGACTTTTTGCTAAGTGTTGTTGAGTTTTGCAAAGCTGGGCGATAACTTTCGGTCTCCGTATGTCGAAATCGAGTTTAAATGTTATAACACGTGTCTAATATATACTACTCGGTGTGCTATGTGTGTGTTTTTGTGGCGTTGGACGGCCGATCTGGGTTTTTGGGCTCTTTTTGGCTTTTTGCACTAAGTGTTGTTGAGTTTTGCAAAGCTGGGCGATAACTTCGGTCTCCGTATATGTCGAAATCGAGTTTAAAAAGTTGTAACTGCGTGTCTAATACCTACTGTGGTGCTATGTGTGTGTTTGCGTGGCGTTGGGATGGCCGATCTTGGGTTTTGGGCTCTTTTTGGCTTTTTGCTAAGTGTTGTTGAGTTTTGCAAAGCTGGGCGATAACTTTCGGTCTCCGTATGTCGAAATCGAGTTTAAATAAGTTTAAACGTGTGTCTAATACCTACTGTGGTCTTATGTGTGTGTGTTTTGCGTGGCGTTCGACGGGCCGATCGGGGTTTGGGCTCTTTTTGGCTTTTTACTAAGTGTTGTTGAGTTTTTGCAAAGCTGGCGATAACTTCGGTCTCCGTATGTCGAATCGAGTTTAAGTAAGTTGTAACTGCGTGTCTAATACCTACTGGTGATTGTATGTGTGTGTGTTTGCGTGGCGTTCGGACGGCGATCTGGGTTTTGGGCTCTTTTTGGCTTTTTGCTAAGTGTTGTTGTTGTTGAGTTTTGCAAAGTGGGCGATAACTTTCGGTCTCCGTATGTCGAAATCGAGTTTAAATAAGTTGTAACACGTGTCTAATACCTACTGTTTTAGTGCTATGTGTGTGTTTGCGTGTTGCGTTCGGACGGCGATCACGGGTTTTGGGCTCTTTTTGGCTTTTTGTGCTTAAGTGTTGTTGAGTTTTGCAAAGCAAATTGCGATAACTTCGGTCTCCGTATGTCGAAATCGAGTTCCGTAAGTTTAACTGCGTGTATAAATACCTACTGGCGGTCTTATGTGTGTGTGTTTGTGTGGCGTTCGGACGGACCGATCTGGTTTTGGGCTCTTTTTGGCTTTTTGCCTAAGTGTTGTTGAGTTTTGCAAACTGGGCGATAACTCGGTCTCCGTATGTCGGAATCGAGTTCCGTAAGTTGTAACACGTGTCTAATACCTACGTGGTGTTATGTGTGTGTTTGCGTGGCGTTCGGACGGCCGATCTGGGTTTTGGCTCTTTTTTTCGCTTTTTGCTGAAAGTGTTGTTGAGTTTTGCAAAGTGGGCGATAACTTTCGGTCTCCGTATATGTCGAATCGAGAGTTCGTAAGTTGTAACTGCGTGTCTAATACCTACTGGCGGTCTATGTGTGTGTTTTTGCATGGCGTTCGGACGGCCGATCTGGGTTTTGGGCTCTTTTTGGCTTTTTGCTAAGTGTTGTTGAGTTTTTTGCAAAGCTGGGCGATAACTTTCGGTCTCCGTATGTCGAATCGAGTTTAAATAAGTTGTAACTGCGTGTCTAATACCTACTGTGGTGCTATGTGTGTGTTTGCGTGGCGTTCGGACGGCCGATCTTTGGGTTTGGGCTCTTTTTTGGCTTTTTGCTGAAAGTGTTGTTGAGTTTTGCAAAGCTGGGCGATAACTTTCGGTCTCCGTATATGTCGGAATCGAGTTTAAATAAGTTGTAACCACGTGTCTAATACCTACTGTGGTTGCTGTGTGTGTGTTTGCGTGGCGTTCGGACGGCCGATGCTGGTTTTGGGCTCTTTTTTGGCTTTTTTGCCTAAGTGTTGTTGAGTTTTGCAAACTGGGCGATAACTCGGTCTCCGTATGTCGGAATCGAGTCCCGTAAGTTGTATAACCGTGTGTCTAATACCTACTGTGGTCTTTGTGTGTGTGTTTTTGTGTGCGTTCGGACGGCCGATCTGGGTTTTGGGCTCTTTTTGGCTTTTTGCTAAGTGTTGTTGAGTTTTTTGCAAAGCTGGGCGATAACTTTCGGTCTCCGTATGTCGAATCGAGTTTAAGTAAGTTGTAACACGTGTCTAATACCTACTGTGGTCTTATGTGTGTGTTGTTTGCGTGGCGTTCGGATGGCCGATCTGGGTTTTGGGCTCTTTTTGGCTTTTTGCTAAAGTGTTGTTGAGTTTTGCAAAGCTGGGCGATAACTTTCGGTCTCCGTATGTCGAAATCGAGTTTAAGTAAGTTGTAACACGTGTCTAATACCTACTGCGGTCTTATGTGTGTGTTTTGTTGCATTGGCGTTCGACGGACCGATCACGGGGTTTTGGGCTCTTTTTGGCTTTTTTTTTGCAAAGTGGCTAAGTGTTGTTGAGTTTTGCAAAGCTGGCGATAACTTTCGGTCTCCGTATGTCGGAATCGAGTTCCGTAAGTTGTAACTGCGTGTCTAATACCTACTCTGGGTCTTATGTGTGTGTTTGCGTGGCGTTCGGACGGCGATCATCTGGTTTTTAGGCTCTTTTTGGCTTTTTGCTAAGTGTTGTTGAGTTTTTGCAAAGCTGGCGATAACTTCGGTCTCCGTATGTCGGAATCGAGTTCCGTAAGTTATAACGTGTGTCTAATACCTACTGCGGTGCTATGTGTGTGTGTTTTATGGCGTTCGGACGGCCGATCTTCGGGTTTTGGGCTCTTTTTGGCTTTTTGCTAAGTGTTGTTGAGTTTTGCAAAGCTGGGCGATAACTTTCGGTCTCCGTATGTCGAATCGAGTTTAAATAAGTTGTAACACGTGTGTAAATACCTACTGCGGTGCTATGTGTGTGTTTTGCGTGGCGTTCGGACGGACGATCTGGGTTTTGGGCTCTTTTTTGGCTTTTTGCTAAGTGTTGTTGAGTTTTGCAAAGCTGGGGCGATAACTTCGGTCTCCGTATGTCGAATCGAGTTTAAATAAGTTGTAACAACGTGTCTAATACCTACTGCGGTGCTTTGTGTGTGTTTTGCGTGGCGTTTCGGACGGCCGTCTTTGGTTTTGGGCTCTTTTTTAATACTTTTTTGCTAAGTGTGTTGTTGAGTTTTGCAAAGCTGGCGATAACTTTCGGTCTCCGTATGTCGGAATCGAGAGTTTAAGTAAGTTGTAACTGCGTGTCTAATACCTACTGCGGTGCTATGTGTGTGTTTTGCGTGGCGTTGGGACGGCCGATCTGGGTTTTGGGCTCTTTTGGCTTTTTTGCTAAGTGTTGTTGAGTTTTGCAAAGCTGGCGATAACTTCGGTCTCCGTATGTGTCGAATCGAGTTCGTAAGTTATAACGTGTCTAATACCTACTGCGGTCTTTATGTGTGTGTTTGCGTGGCGTTCGGACGGCCGTCGATGGGTTTTGGGCTCTTTTTGGCTTTTTTTGCTAAGTGTTGTTGAGTTTTGCAAAGCTGGGCGATAACTTTCGGTCTCCGTATGTCGAATCGAGTTTAAGTAAGTTGTAACCGTGTCTAATACCTACTGGCGATCTTATGTGTGTGTTTTGCGTGGCGTTCGGACGGCCGATCTCTGGGTTTTGGGCTCTTTTTGGCTTTTTTGCTTTTTTGCAAGTGTTGTTGAGTTTTGCAAAGTTGGCGATAACTTTCGGTCTCCGTATGTCGAATCGAGTTTAAATAAGTTGTAACACGTGTGTCTAATACCTACTGGTGCTATGTATGTGTGTGTTTTTGCGTGGCGTTGGACGACCGATCTGGGTTTTGGGCTCTTTTTGGCTTTTTGCTAAAGTGTTGTTGAGTTTTGCAAAGCTGGGCGATAACTTCGGTCTCCGTATGTCGAATCGAGTTTAAATGTAAGTTGTAACACGTGTCTAATACCTACTGTGGTGCTATGTGTGTGTGTTTTGTGTGGCGTTGGACGGCCGATCTGGGTTTTAGGCTCTTTTTTGACTTTTTGCTAAAGTTGTTGAGTTTTGCAAAGCTGGCGATAACTTCGGTCTCCGTATGTCGAATCGAGTTAAATAAGTTGTAACGTGTCTACAATACCTACTCTGCGGTCTTGTGTGTGTGTGTTTGCGTGGCGTTCGGACGGCGATCTGGGGTTTTAGGCTCTTTTTGGCTTTTTTGCTAAAAGTGTTGTTGAGTTTTGCAAAGCTGGCGATAACTTCGGTCTCCGTATGTCGAATCGAGTTTAAATAAGTTGTAACACGTGTCTAATACCTACTGCGGTGCTTTGTGTGTGTGTGTTTGCGTGGTTTCGGACGGCGATCTGGGTTTTAGGCTCTTTTTTGGCTTTTTTGCTAAGTGTTGTTGAGTTTTGCAAAGTGGGCGATAACTTTCGGTCTCCGTATGTCGAAATCGAGTTTCGTAAGTTGTAACACGTGTATCAATACCTACTGTGGTGCTATGTGTGTGTTTTTGCGTGGCGTTAGCGTTGAGACGACCGATCTTGGGTTTTGGGCTCTTTTTGGCTTTTTTGCTAAAAGTGTTGTTGAGTTTTGCAAAGCTGGGCGATAACTTTCGGTCTCCGTATGTCGAATCGAGTTTAAGTAAGTTGTAACACGTGTGTCTAATACCTACTGGTGGTGCTTGTGTGTGTGTTTTTGTGGCGTTCGGATGGCCGATCTTGGGTTTTGGGCTCTTTTTTTGGCTTTTTGCTGAAGTGTTGTTGAGTTTTGCAAAGCTGGGCGATAACTTTCGGTCTCCGTATGTCGAATCGAGTTCCGTAAGTTGTAACAAATGTGTACTAATACCTCTGTGGTCTTATGTGTGTGTTTTTGTGGCGTTCGGACGACCGATCACGGGTTTTGGCTCTTTTTTGGCTTTTTGCCTTTGCTAAGTGTTTGTTGAGTTTTGCAAAGTGGGCGATAACTTTCGGTCTCCGTATGTCGAATCGAGTTCCGTAAGTTGTAACACGTGTCTAATACCTCTGGGTCTTTATGTGTGTGTTTTTGTGGCGTTCGGACGGCCGATCTGGGTTTTGGGCTCTTTTTGGCTTTTTGCTGCACAAAGTGTTGTTGAGTTTTGCAAAGCTGGGCGATAACTTTCGGTCTCCGTATGTCGAAATCGAGTTTAAGTAAGTTGTAACTGTGTGTCTAATACCTACTGTGGTGCTGTGTGTGTTTTGCGTGGCGTTCGGACGGCCGATCACGGGTTTTGGGCTCTTTTTGGCTTTTTGCTGAAAGTGTTGTTGAGTTTTGCAAAGCTGGCGATAACTTTCGGTCTCCGTATGTCGGAATCGAGTTTAAGTAAGTTGTAACACGTGTAATACCTAATACCTACTGGCGGTCTATGTGTGTGTTTTTGCGTGGCGTTCGGACGGACCGATCTTGGGTTTTGGGCTCTTTTTGGCTTTTTGCTGAAGTGTTGTTGAGTTTTGCAAAGCTGGGCGATAACTTCGGTCTCCGTATGTCGAATCGAGTTTAAGTAAGTTGTAACACGTGTCTAATACCTACTGGATCTGCTATGTGTGTGTTTTTAAATGGCGTTCGGACGGCCGATCTGGGTTTTGGGCTCTTTTTTTGGCTTTTTGCTGAAGTGTTGTTGAGTTTTGCAAAGCTGGGATATACTTTCGGTCTCCGTATGTTGGAATCGAGTTTAAATAAGTTATGCTGCGTGTCTAATACCTACTGGTGCTATGTGTGTGTTTTGTGTGGCGTTCGGACGGCCGATCTTGGGTTTTGGGCTCTTTTTGGCTTTTTGCTGAAGTGTTGTTGAGTTTTGCAAAGCTGGGCGATAACTTTCGGTCTCCGTATGTCGGAATCGAGTCCGTAAGTTATAACTGTAATGTCTAATACCTACGTGGTGCTGTGTGTGTGTTTGCGTGGCGTTCGGACGGCCGATCTGGGGTTTTGGGCTCTTTTTTGGCTTTTTTACTAAGTGTTGTTGAGTTTTGCAAAGCTGACGATAACTTTCGGTCTCCGTATGTCGAATCGAGTTTAAGTAAGTTAACTGCGTGTCTAATACCTACTGCGGTGCTTGTGTGTGTGTTTTGTGTGGCGTTCGGACGGCCGATCGGGTTTTGGGCTCTTTTTGGCTTTTTTGCTAAGTGTTGTTGAGTTTTTGCAAAGCTGGCGATAACTTCGGTCTCCGTATATCGAAATCGAGTTCGTAAGTTGTAACACGTGTCTAATACCTACTGTGGTGCTATGTGTGTGTTTTGCGTGGCGTTCGGACGGCGATCTGGGGTTTTAGGCTCTTTTTGGCTTTTTTTGCTAAGTGTTGTTGAGTTTTTGCAAAGCTGGGCGATAACTTTCGGTCTCCGTATGTCGAAATCGAGTTCCGTAAGTTGTAACACGTGTCTAATACCTACTGTGGTCTTATGTGTGTGTTTTGCGTGGCGTTGGGACCGGGCGATCTGGGTTTTGGGCTCTTTTTGGCTTTTTGCTAAAGTGTTGTTGAGTTTTGCAAAGCTGGGCGATAACTCGGTCTCCGTATGTCGAAATCGAGTTCCGTCAGTTGTAACGCGTGTCTAATACCTACGCGGTGCTGTGTGTGTGTTTGCGTGGCGTTCGGACGGCCGTCTGGGTTTTTTGGGCTCTTTTTGGCTTTTTGCTAAGTGTTGTTGAGTTTTGCAAAGCTGGGCGATAACTTCGGTCTCCGTATGTCGGAATCGAGTTTAAGTAAGTTGTAACTGCGTGTCTAATACCTACTGATGCTATTTATGTGTGTGTTTGCGTGGCGTTGGGACGGCCGATCTTGGGTTTTGGGCTCTTTTGGCTTTTTTTGCTAAAGTGTTGTTGAGTTTTTGCAAAGCTGGGCGATAACTTTCGGTCTCCGTATGTCGGAAATCGAGTTCCGTAAGTAAGTTGTAACACGTGTCTAATAATACTACTGTGGTCTATGTGTGTGTTTTGCGTGGCGTTCGGACGGCCGATCTGGGTTTTGGGCTCTTTTTTGGCTTTTTGCTAAGTGTTGTTGAGTTTTGCAAAGCTGGCGATAACTTCGGTCTCCGTATGTCGAATCGAGTTCCGTAAGTTGTAACTGTGTGTCTACTAATACCTACTGGTGCGGTGCTATGTGTGTGTTTGCGTGGCGTTCGGACGGCGATCTTGGGGTTTTGGGCTCTTTTGGCTTTTTTGCTAAGTGTTGTTGAGTTTTGCAAAGTGGGCGATAACTTTCGGTCTCCGTATGTGAATCGATCGAGTTTAAATAAGTTGTAACACGTGTCTAATACCTACTCTCGGTGCTTGTGTGTGTTTGCGTGGCGTTCGGACGGCCGATCTGGGTTTTAGGCTCTTTTTGGGCTTTTTGCTAAGTGTTGTTGAGTTTTGCAAAGCTGAGGCGATAACTTTCGGTCTCCGTATATGTCGAATCGAGTTCCGTAAGTTGTAACACGTGTCTAATACCTACTGTGGTGCTATGTGTGTGTGTTTGCGTGGCGTTGGACGGCCGATCTGGGTTTTGGGCTCTTTTTGGCTTTTTTTGCTAAGTGTTGTTGAGTTTTTGCAAAGCTGGCGATAACTTTCGGTCTCCGTATGTCGAATCGAGTTTAAGTAAGTTGTAACACGTGTCTAATACCTACTGCGGTGCTATGTGTGTGTGTTTGTGTGGCGTTGAGGACGGCCGATCTGGGTTTTGGGCTCTTTTTGGCTTTTTGCTAAGTGTTGTTGAGTTTTGCAAAGCTGGCGATAACTTTCGGTCTCCGTATGTCGAATCGAGTTTAAGTAAGTTGTAACACGTGTCTAATACCTACTTGGTGCTATGTGTGTGTTTTTGCGTGGCGTTGGACGGACGATCTTGGGTTTTGGGCTCTTTTTGGCTTTTTTGCTAAGTGTTGTTGAGTTTTTGCAAAGCTGGGCGATAACTTCGGTCTCCGTATGTCGAATCGAGTTTTCGTAAGTTGTAACTGCGTGTCTAATACTACTGCGGTGCTATGTGTGTGTTTGCGTGGCGTTCGGACGGACGGCCTCTGGGTTTTGGGCTCTTTTTGGCTTTTTTGCTGAAAGTGTTGTTGAGTTTTGCAAAGCTGGGCGATAACTTTCGGTCTCCGTATGTCCGAATCGAGTTTAAATAAGTTTTGTAACGTGTCTAATACCTACTCGGTCTTGTGTGTGTGTTTGCGTGGGCGTTCGGATGGCCGATCTGGGTTTTTGGGCTCTTTTTTGGCTTTTTGCTGAAGTGTTGTTGAGTTTTGCAAAGCTGGCGATAACTTTCGGTCTCCGTATGTCGAAATCGAGTTTAAGTAAGTTGTAACACGTGTCTAATACCTACTGCGGTGGTGCTATGTGTGTGTGTTTTGCGTGGCGTTCGGACGGCGATCTCGGGTTTTGGGCTCTTTTTGGCTTTTTGCTGAAGTGTTGTTGAGTTTTGCAAAGCTTAGGCGATAACTTTCGGTCTCCGTATGTCGAATCGAGTTTAAGTAAGTTGTAACACGTGTCTAATACCTAATACCTACGGTGCTATTATGTGTGTGTTTGCGTGGCGTTGGACGGCCGATCTGGGGTTTTGGGCTCTTTTTGGCTTTTTGCTAAGTGTTGTTGAGTTTTGCAAAGCTGGGCGATAACTTTCGGTCTCCGTATGTCGAATCGAGTTCGTAAGTTATAACTGCGTGTCCCAATACCTACACTGATTGCTATGTGTGTGTTTTGCGTGGCGTTCGGACGGCCGATGCGGGTTTTGGGCCCTTTTCGGCTTTTTGCCTAAGTGTTGTTGAGTTTTGCAAAGTGGGCGATAACTCGGTTTCCGTATGTTGAAATCTAGTTTCGTAAGTTGTAACATGTGTCTAATACCTACGCGGTGCTATGCGTGTGTTTGCGTGGCGTTCGGACGGCCGATGCGGGTTTTGGGCTCTTTTTGGCTTTTTGCCTAAGTGTTGTTGAGTTTTGCAAAGTGGGCGATAACTCGGTCTCCGTATGTCGGAATCGAGTTCCGTAAGTTGTAACACGTGTCTAATACCTACGCGGTGCTATGTGTGTGTTTGCGTGGCGTTCGGACGGCCGATTTGGGTTTTGGGCTCTTTTCGGCTTTTTGCCTAAGTGTTGTTGAGTTTTGCAAACTGGGCGATAACTCGGTCTCCGTATGTCGGAATCGAGTTCCGTAAGTTGTAACGCGTGTCTAATACCTACGCGGTGCTATGTGTGTGTTTGCGTGGCGTTCGGACGGCCGATCTTGGGTTTTGGGCTCTTTTTGGCTTTTTTGCTGAAAGTGTTGTTGAGTTTTGCAAAGCTGGGCGATAACTTCGGTCTCCGTATGTCGGAATCGAGTTTAAGTAAGTTATAACGTGTGTCTAATACCTACTACTGTGGTGCTATGTGTGTGTGTGCGTGTGGCGTTCGGACGGCCGATCTGGGTTTTGGGCTCTTTTTGGCTTTTTGCTGCTAAGTGTTGTTGAGTTTTGCAAAGCTGGCGATAACTTTCGGTCTCCGTATGTCGGAATCGAGTTTAAAAGTAAGTTGTAACTGCGTGTCTAAATACCTACTGCGGTGCTATGTGTGTGTTTGCGTGGCGTTCGGACGGCCGATCTTGGGTTTTGGGCTCTTTTTGGCTTTTTTGCTAAGTGTTGTTGAGTTTTGCAAAGCTGGCGATAACTTTCGGTCTCCGTATGTCGGAATCGAGTTTAAATAAGTTGTAACACGTGTCTAATACCTACTAGTGGTGCTATGTGTGTGTTTTGCGTGGCGTTCGGACGGCCGATCACGGGTTTTGGGCTCTTTTTGGCTTTTTTACTAAGTGTTGTTGAGTTTTGCAAAGTGGGGCGATAACTTTCGGTCTCCGTATGTCGGAATCGAGTTTAAATAAGTTATAACACGTGTCTAATACCTACTCTGCGGTCTTTGTGTGTGTGTTTTTGCAAAGTGGCGTTGGGATGGCCGATCTGGGGTTTTAGGCTCTTTTTGGCTTTTTGCTGAAGTGTTGTTGAGTTTTGCAAAGTGGGCGATAACTTTCGGTCTCCGTATGTCGAATCGAGTTCCGTAAGTAAGTTATAACTGCGTGTCTAATACCTACTGGATTGCTATGTGTGTGTTTTGCGTGGCGTTGAATGGCCGTCTGGGTTTTGGGCTCTTTTTGGGCTTTTTGCTGAAGTGTTGTTGAGTTTTGCAAAGCTGGCGATAACTTTCGGTCTCCGTATGTCGAATCGAGTTTAAATAAGTTGTAACTGCGTGTCTAATACCTACTGGCGGTGCTATGTGTGTGTTTGCGTGGCGTTCGGACGGCCGAGGTGGGTTTTGGGCTCTTTTTTGACTTTTTGCTAAGTGTTGTTGAGTTTTGCAAAGCTGGCGATAACTTTCGGTCTCCGTATGTCGAATCGAGTTCGTAAGTTGTAACTGCGTGTCTAATACCTACTCGGTCTTGTGTGTGTGTTTGCGTGGCGTTGGACGGCCGATCTTGGGTTTTGGGCTCTTTTTGGCTTTTTGCTAAGTGTTGTTGAGTTTTGCAAAGCTGGCGATAACTTTCGGTCTCCGTATGTCGAATCGAGTTTAAGTAAGTTGTAACTGCGTGTCTACAATACCTCTGGCGGTGCTATGTGTGTGTTTGCGTGGCGTTCGGATGGCCGATCTTGGGTTTTAGGCTCTTTTTGGCTTTTTGCTAAAGTGTTGTTGAGTTTTGCAAAGCTGGCGATAACTTTCGGTCTCCGTATGTCGAATCGAGTTCGTAAGTTGTAACGTGTCTAATACCTACTGGCGGTGCTATGTGTGTGTTTTGCGTGGCGTTCGGACGGCCGATCACGGGTTTGGGCTCTTTTTGGCTTTTTGCCTAAGTTTTGTTGAGTTTTGCAAACTGGGCGATAACTCGTTCTCCGTATGTCGGAATCGAGGCCTGTAAGTTGTAACGCGTGCCTATTACCTACGCGGTGATATGTGTGTGTTTGCGTGGCGTTCGGACGGCCGGTGCGGGTTTTGGGCTTTTTTCGGCTTTTTGCCTAAGTGTTGTTGAGTTTTGCAAACTGGGCGATAACTCGGTCTCCGTATGTCGGAATCGTTTAAATAAGTTTGTAACACGTGTCTAATACCTACTGGGGTTGCTATGTGTGTGTGTTTGTGTGTTCGGACGGCCCGATCTGGGTTTTTGGGCTCTTTTTGGCTTTTTGCTGAGTGTTGTGAGTTTTGCAAAGCTGGCGGCGATAACTTCGGTCTCCGTATGTCGAATCGAGTTCGTAAGTTGTAACTGCGTGTCTAATACTACTGGTGGTGCTATGTGTGTGTTGCGTGGCGTTCGGACCGTGATCGAAGGTTTTAGGCTCTTTTTGGCTTTTTGCACTGAAGTGTTGTTGAGTTTTGCAAAGCTGGCGATAACTTCGGTCTCCGTATGTCGGAATCGAGTTAAATAAGTTATAACATGTGTCTAATACCTACTGCGGTCTATGTGTGTGTTTGCGTGGCGTTCGGACGGCCGTCTGGGTTTTGGGCTCTTTTTGGCTTTTGCTGAAGTGTTGTTGAGTTTTGCAAACTGGCGATAACTCGGTCTCCGTATGTCTGAATCGAGTTCCGTAAGTTATAACACGTGTCTAATACCTACGCGGTGCTATGTGTGTGTTTGCGTGGCGTTCGGACGGCCGATGGGGTTTTGGGCTCTTTTTCGGCTTTTTGCCTAAGTGTTGTTGAGTTTTGCAAAGTGGGCGATAACTCGGTCTCCGTATGTCGGAATCGAGTCCCGTAAGTTGTAACGTGTGTCTAATACCTACGTGGTGCTATGTGTGTGTTTGCGTGGCGTTCGGACGGCCGATGCGGGTTTTGGGCTCTTTTTGGCTTTTTTACTGAAGTGTTGTTGAGTTTTGCAAAGCTGGGCGATAACTCGGTCTCCGTATGTCGGAATCGAGTTTAGTAAGTTGTAACAACGTGTCTAATACCTACGCGGTGCTATGTGTGTGTTTGTGTGGCGTTCGGATGGCCAATACGGGTGTTGGGCTCTTTTTCGGCTTTTTGCTTAAGTGTTGTTGAGTTTTGCAAATTAGGCGATAACTCGGTCTCCGTATGTCGAATCGAGTCCGTAAGTTGTAACGCGTGTCTAATACCTACGCGGTGCTGTGTGTGTGTTTGCGTGGCGTTCGGACGGCCGATCTTTGGTTTTGGGCTCTTTTGGCTTTTTGCTAAGTGTTGTTGAGTTTTGCAAAGTGGCGATAACTTTCGGTCTCCGTATGTTGGAATCGAGTTTAAGTAAGTTGTAACATGTGTCTAATACCTACTGCGGTGCTATGTGTGTTTTTTGCGTGGCGTTCGGACGGCCGATCTTGGGTTTTGGGCTCTTTTTGGCTTTTTGCTAAAGTGTTGTTGAGTTTTGCAAAGCTGGCGATAACTTTCGGTCTCCGTATGTCGAATCGAGTTTTAAGTAAGTTGTAACACGTGTCTAACCCTCTGTGGTCTATGTGTGTGTTTGCGTGGCGTTCGGACGGCCGATCTTGGTTTTGGGCTCTTTTTGGCTTTTTGCTAAGTGTTGTTGAGTTTTGCAAAGCTGGGCGATAACTTCGGTCTCCGTATGTCGAATCGAGTTCGTAAGTTGTAACACGTGTCTAATACCTCTGTGGTCTTATATGTGTGTTTGCGTGGCGTTCGGACGACCGATCTTGGGTTTTGGGCTCTTTTTGGCTTTTTGCTAAGTGTTGTTGAGTTTTGCAAAGCTGGGCGATAACTTCGGTCTCTCGTATGTCGGAATCGAGTTTAAGTAAGTTGTAACACGTGTCTAATACCTACGCGGTGCTATGCGTGTGTTTGCGTGGCGTTCGGACGGCCGATTTTGGTTTTGGGCTCTTTTCGGCTTTTTGCCTAAGTGTTGGCGAGTTTTGCAAACTGGGCGATAACTCGGTCTCCGTATGTCGGAATCGAGCCCCGTAAGTTGTAACACGTGTCTAATACCTACGTGGTGCTATGTGTGTGTTTACGTGGCGTTCGGATGGCCGATGCAGGTTTTGGGCTCTTTTCGGATTTTTGCCTAAGTGTTGTTGAGTTTTGCAAAATGGGTGATAACTCGGTCTCCGTATGTTTGAATCGAGTTCCGTAAGTTGTAACACGTGTCTAATACCTACGCGGTGCTATGCGTGTGTTTGCGTGGCATTCGGACGGCCGATGCGGGTTTTGGGCTCTTTTCAGCTTTTTGCCTAAGTGTTGTTGAGTTTTGCAAAGTGGGCGATAACTCGGTCTCCGTATGTCGTAATCGAGTTCCGTAAGTTGTAACACGTGTCTAATACCTACGCGGTGCTGTGTGTGTGTTTGCGTGGCGTTCGGACGGTACGTCTTTGGTTTGGGCTCTTTTTGGCTTTTTACTAAGTGTTGTTGAGTTTTGCAAAGTTGGGGCGATAACTTTCGGTCTCCGTATGTCGAATCGAGTCTCGTAAGTTGTAACACGTGTCTAATACCTACTACTCGGTCTATGTGTGTGTTTTGCGTGGCGTTCGGACGGCCGATCTGGGTTTTGGGCTCTTTTTGGCTTTTTGCAAAGTGTTGTTGAGTTTTGCAAACTTGGCGATAACTTCGGTCTCCGTATGTCGAATCGAGTTTAAATAAGTTGTAACTGCGTGTCTAATACCTCTGGCGGTCTTTGTGTGTGTGTTTTGCGTGGGCGTTCGGACGGCCGATCTGGGGTTTTGGGCTCTTTTTGGCTTTTTACTAAGTGTTGTTGAGTTTTGCAAAGCTGGGCGATAACTTTCGGTCTCCGTATGTCGGAATCGAGTCCGTAAGTTGTTATAACGTGTGTCTAATACCTACATGGTGCTATGTGTGTGTTTTGCGTGGCGTTTGGATGGTGATCTCGGGTTTTGGGCTCTTTTTGGCTTTTTGCCTAAGTGTTGTTGAGTTTTGCAATTTAGGCGATAACTTCGGTCTCCGTATGTCGAATCGAGTCCGTAAGTTGTAACACGTGTCTAATACTACTTTCGGTCTTTATGTGTGTGTTTTGCGTGGCGTTTGGACGGCCGATCTTTGGTTTTGGCTCTTTTTGGCTTTTTTGCTGAAGTGTTGTTGAGTTTTGCAAAGCTGGCGATAACTTTCGGTCTCCGTATGTATCGAATCGAGTCCGTAAGTTGTAACAGCGTGTGTCTAATACCTACGTGGTGCTATGTGTGTGTTTGTGTGGCGTTCGGACGGCCGATGCGGGTTTTGGGCTCTTTTCGGCTTTTTGCCTAAGTGTTGTTGAGTTTTGCAAAGTGGGCGATAACTCGGTCTCCGTATGTCGGAATCGAGTCCCGTAAGTTGTAACGATGTCTAATACCTACTGTGGTCTATGTGTGTGTTTTGCGTGGCGTTCGGACGGCCGATCTTTGGTTTTGGGCTCTTTTTTGGCTTTTTGCTGAAGTGTTGTTGAGTTTTGCAAAGTGGCGATAACTTCGGTCTCCGTATGTCGAATCGAGTTTAATAAGTTGTAACGTGTGTCTAATACCTACTGCGGTCTTATGTCGTGTGTTTTGCGTGGCGTTCGGATGGCCGATCTGGGTTTTGGGCTCTTTTTGTCTTTTTGCTAAGTGTTGTTGAGTTTTTGCAAAGCTGGGCGATAACTTTCGGTCTCCGTATGTCGAAATCGAGTTCCGTAAGTTGTAACACGTGTCTAATACCTACTGTGATTGCTATGTGTGTGTGTTTGCGTGGCGTTCGGACTGACGATCTTGGTTTTGGGCTCTTTTTGGCTTTTTACTAAGTGTTGTTGAGTTTTGCAAACTGGGCGATAACTTTCGGTCTCCGTATGTCAGAATCGAGTCCGTAAGTTGTAACACGTGTCTAATACCTACGCGGTGCTGTGTGTGTGTTTGCGTGGCGTTCGGACGGCCGATGCGGGTTTTGGGCTCTTTTTGGTTTTTTTGCCTAAGTGTTGTTGAGTTTTTTTGCAAAGCTGGGCGATAACTTCGGTCTCCGTATGTAGAATCGAGTTCCGTAAGTTATAACACGTGTCTAATACCTCTGCGGTGCTATGTGTGTGTTTGTGTGGCGTTTGGACGACGATCTTGGGTTTTGGGCTCTTTTTGCTTTTTACCTAAGTGTTGGCGAGTTTTGCAATTTAGGCGATACTTCGGTCTCCGTATGTCGGAATCGAGTCCGTAAGTTGTAACGCGATGTCTAATACCTACTTGGTGCTATGTGTGTGTTTGTGCGTGGCGTTCGGATGGCCGATCTGGGTTTTGGGCTCTTTTTTTTTTTTTAAGTGTTGTTGTTGAGTTTTGCAAAGCTGGCGATAACTTTCGGTCTCCGTATGTCGAGAATCGAGTTTACGTAAGTTATAACTGCGATGTCTAAATACCTACTGCGGTCTATATGTGTGTTTGCGTGGCGTTCGGACGGTAGATCTTGGGTTTTTGGGCTCTTTTTGGCTTTTGCCTAAGTGTTGTTGAGTTTTGCAAACTTGGCGATAACTTTCGGTCTCCGTATGTCCAATCGAGTTCGTAAGTTGTAACACGTGTCTAAATACCTACTGCGGTCTTGTGTGTGTTTTTGCGTGGCGTTCGGATGGCCGATCTTTGGTTTTGGGCTCTTTTTGGCTTTTTGCTAAGTGTTGTTGAGTTTTTACAAAGCTGGCGATAACTTTCGGTCTCCGTATATGTCGGAATCGAGTTCCGTAAGTTGTAACGTGTCTAATACCTACTGATTGCTATGTGTGTGTTTGCGTGGCGTTCGGACGGCGATCTGGGTTTTTGGGCTCTTTTTGGCTTTTTACCTAAGTGTTGTTGAGTTTTGCAAAGCTGGGCGATAACTTCGGTCTCATGTATGTGAATCGAGTCCGTAAGTTGTAACAACGTGTCTAATACCTCTGGCGGTGCTATGTGTGTGTTTTCGCGTGGCGTTCGGACGGTCGATCACGGGTTTTGGGCTCTTTTTGGCTTTTTGCCTAAGTGTTGGCGAGTTTTGCAATTTAGGCGATAACTCGGTCTCCGTGTCTGTCGAGTCGAGTCCGTAAGTTGTAACTGCGTGTCTAATACCTACTGTGGTGCTATGTGTGTGTTTGTTTGGCGTTCGGACGGACGATCTTTGGTTTTGGGCTCTTTTTGGCTTTTTGCTAAAGTTGTTGAGTTTTGCAAAGCTGGGCGATAACTTCGGTCTCCGTATGTCGAATCGAGTCCGTAAGTTATAACTGTGTGTGTCTAATACCTACATGTGGTGCTATGTGTGTGTTTTGCGTGGCGTTTGGATGACGGACGATCACGGGTTTTGGGCTCTTTTTGACTTTTTGCTAAGTGTTGTTGAGTTTTTGCAATTTAGGCGATACCTTTCGGTCTCCGTATGTCGGAATCGAGTCCGTAAGTTATAACACGTGTCTAATACCTACTCGGTCTTATGTGTGTGTTTTTGCGTGGCGTTCGGACGACCGATCTTTGGTTTTGGGCTCTTTTTGGCTTTTTTGCTAAAGTGTTGTTGAGTTTTGCAAAGCTGGGCGATAACTTCGGTCTCCGTATGTCGAGAATCGAGTTTAAATAAGTTATAACAGCGTGTATGTACTAATACCTCTGCGGTCTTATCGTGTGTTTTGTGTGGCGTTCGGACGGCCGATCACGGGTTTTGGGCTCTTTTTGTCTTTTTTACTAAGTGTTGTTGAGTTTTGCAAAGCTGGCGATAACTCGGTCTCCGTATGTCGAATCGAGTTTCGTAAGTTGTAACTGCGTGTCTAATACCTACTGCGGTCTATGTGTGTGTGTTTTGCGTGGCGTTGGAGACGGCGATCTGGGTTTTAGGCTCTTTTTGGCTTTTTTACTAAAAGTGTTGGCGAGTTTTGCAAAGCTGGGCGATAACTTTCGGTCTCCGTATGTCGGAATCGAGTTTAATAAGTTGTAACGTGTACAATACCTCTGTGGTGCTATGTGTGTGTTTTGCGTGGCGTTCGAGATGGCGATCTGGGGTTTTGGGCTCTTTTTGGCTTTTTGCCTAAGTGTTGTTAGTTTTTGCAAAGTTGGGCGATAACTTTCGGTCTCCGTATGTCGAATCGTTTCGTAAGTTGTAACGCGTGTCTAAATACCTACTGCGGTTGCTATGTGTGTGTTTTGCGTGGCGTTCGGACGGCCGATCTTTGGTTTTGGGCTCTTTTTGGCTTTTTGCTAAGTGTTGTTGAGTTTTGCAAAATGGGCGATAACTTTCGGTCTCCGTATGTCGAAATCGAGTCCGTAATTTATAAAGTGTGTCTAATACCTCTGTGGTGCTATGTGTGTGTTTGCGTGGCGTTTGAATGACGATCACGGGTTTTGGGCTCTTTTTGACTTTTTACTGAAGTGTTGTTGAGTTTTGCAAAGCTAGGCGATAACTTCGGTCTCCGTCTGTCGGAATCGAGTCCGTAAGTTGTAACTGCGTGTCTAATACCTACTGCGGTCTTTATGTGTGTGTTTGCGTGGCGTTCGGACGGCGATCTTTGGTTTTTAGGCTCTTTTGGCTTTTTGCTAAGTGTTGTTGAGTTTTGCAAAGCTGGCGATAACTTCGGGTCTCCGTATGTCGGAATCGAGTCCGTAAGTTGTAACACGTGTCTAAATACCTACTGGTGGTCTGCTATGTGTGTTTTGCGTGGCGTTTGGATGGCCGATCTGGTTTTAGGCTCTTTTTGGCTTTTTGCCTAAGTCTTGTTCAGTTTCGCAAACTAGGCGATAACTTCGGTCTCCGTATGTCAGAATCGAGTACCGTAAGTTGTAACACGTGTCTAATACCTACTCGGTCTTATGTGTGTGTTTGCGTGGCGTTCGGACGGACGATCGGGTTTTGGGCTCTTTTTCGGCTTTTTGCCTAAGTGTTGTTGAGTTTTGCAAAGCTGGGCGATAACTTTCGGTCTCCGTATGTCGAAATCGAGTTTATCAATAAGTTGTAACAACGTGTCTAATACCTCTGTGCGGTGCTATGTGTGTTTTTGTGTGGCGTTCGGACGGCCGATCTTGGGTTTTGGGCTCTTTTTGTCTTTTTGCTAAGTGTTGTTGAGTTTTGCAAAAGCTGGGCGATAACTTTCGGTCTCCGTATGTACAAATCGTGTTAAGTAATTTGTAACATGTGTCTAATACCTCTGTGGTCTTATGTGTGTGTTTGCGTGGCGTTCGGACGGCCGATCTTTGGTTTTAGGCTCTTTTTGGCTTTTTACTGAAGTGTTGTTGAGTTTTGCAAAGCTGGCGATAACTTCGGTCTCCGTATGTCGGAATCGAGTCCGTAAAGTTGTAACTGCGTGTCTAATACCTATCTTGCGTTGCTATGTGTGTGTTTTGCGTGGCGTTGGACGGACCGATCTGGGTTTTGGGCACTTTTTCGGCTTTATGCCTAAGTGTTGTTTAGTTTTGCAATCTGGGCGATGAATCGGTCTTCGTATGTAGGAATCGAGTTCCTTAAGTTATAGCACGTGTCTAATACCTACGCGGTGCTATGTGTGTGTTTGTGTGGTGTTTGGACGGCCAATGCTGGTTTTGGGCTCTTTTTCGGCTTTTTACCTAAGTGTTGGCGAGTTTTGCAATTTGGGCGATACCTCGGTCTCCGTCTATCGGAATCGAGTCCCGTAAGTTGTAACACGTGTCTAATACCTACTTGGTGCTATGTGTGTATTTGCGTGGCGTTCGGATGGCCAATGCGGGTTTTGGGCTCTTTTTTGGCTTTTTGCCTAAGTGTTGTTGAGTTTTGCAAACTGGGTGATAACTCGGTCTCCGTATGTCAGAATCGAATTTCGTAAGTTGTAACGCGTGTCTAATACCTACGCGGTGCTATGCGTGTGTTTGAGTGGCGTTCGGACAGCCGATGAGGGTTTTGGGCAATTTTTCGGCTTTTTGCCTAAGTGTTGTTGAGTTTTGCAAACTTGGCGATAACTCGGTCTCCATATGTCCATAAGTTGTAACACGTGTCTAATACCTACGCGGTGCTATGTGTGTGTTTGCGTGGTGTTCGGATGGCCGATGCTGGTTTTGGGATCTTTTTGGATTTTTGCTGAAAGTGTTGTTGAGTTTTACAAAGCTGGGGCGATAACTTCGGTCTCCGTATGTCGAATCGAGTCCGTAAGATTATAACACGTGTCTAATACCTATTGATCTTATGTGTGTGTTTTTGCGTGGCGTTGGACGGCCGTCACGGGTTTTGGGCTCTTTTTGACTTTTTGCCTAAGTGTTGTTAAGTTTTGCAAAGCTGGGCGATAACTTCGGTCTCCGTATGTGAATCTAGTCCGTAAGTTATAGCGCGTGTCTAACACCTCTGCGGTGCTATGTGTGTGTTTAACGTGGCGTTCGGACCGGCCGTCTGGGTTTTGGGCTCTTTTTGGCTTTTTGCCTAAGTGTTGTTGAGTTTTGCAATTTGGGCGATAACTTCGGTCTCCGTATGTCGGAATCGAGTCCCGTAAGTTGTAACACGTGTCTAATACCTACTCGGTGCTATGTGTGTTTTTGCGTGGCGTTGGACGGCCGATCTTTGGTTTTAGGCTCTTTTTGGCTTTTTGCTAAGTGTTGTTGAGTTTTGCAAAGCTGGCGATAACTTTCGGTCTCCGTATGTAGAATCAAGTCCGTAAGTTATAAAATGTCTAATACCTCTGGTGCTATGTGTGTTTTGCGTGGCGTTTGAGATGACCGTCTGGGTTTTGGGCTCTTTTTCGGCTTTTTGCCTAAGTGTTGTTGAGTTTTGCAATTTAGGCGATACCTCGGTCTCCGTCTGTCGGAATCGATTCCCGTAAGTTGTAACACGTGTCTAATACCTACTCGGTGCTATGTGTGTGTTTTGCGTTAGCGTTGGACGGCCGATCTTTGGTTTTGGGCTCTTTTTGGCTTTTTGCCTAAGTGTTGTTGAGTTTTGCAAACTGGGCGATAACTCGGTCTCCGTATGTCGAAATCGAGTTTAAGTAAGTTATAACGCGTGTCTAATACCTCTGCGGTGCTATCGTGTGTGTTTGCGTGGCGTTCGGAAGGCCGTCTGGGTTTTGGCTCTTTTTCTTTTTTGCCTAAGTGTTGTTGAGTTTTGCAAAGTGGGCGATAACTCGGTCTCCGTATGTCGAATCGAGTTCCGTAAGTTGTAACGCGTGTCTAATACCTACGCGGTGCTATGTGTGTGTTTGCGTGGCGTTCGGACGGCCGATTCGGGTTTTGGGCTCTTTTTTGTCTTTTTGCCTAAGTGTTGTTGAGTTTTGCAAACTGGGCGATAACTCGGTCTCCGTATGTCTGAATCGAGTTCCGTAAGTTGTAACACGTGTCTAATACCTATGCGGTGCTATGTGTGTGTTTGCGTGGCGTTCGGACAGCCGATGCGGGTTTTGGGCACTTTTTCGGCTTTTTGCCTAAGTGTTGTTGAGTTTTGCAAACTGGGCGATAACTCGGTCTCCGTATGTCTTATGTGTGTTCCGTGTAAGTTATATGCGTCTAATACCTACTGACGGTGCTTATGTGTGTGTTTTGTGGCGTTCTCTTTTTGGCTTTTTGCTGGGTGTTGTTGAGTTTTGCAAAGCTGGCGATAACTTTCGGTCTCCGTATGTCGAATCGAGTTTACGTAAGTTATAACGCGTGTCTAATACCTACTGGCGGTGTTATGTGTGTATTTGCGTGGCTTTCGGACGGCCGATCTTGGTTTTTGGGCTCTTTTGGCTTTTTGCCTAGGTGTTGTTGAGTTTTGCAAAGCTGGCGATAACTTCGGTCTCCGTATGTCGAAATCGAGTTTAAGTAAGTTATAACGCGTGTCTCTAATACCTCTGGCGGTGTTATGTGTGTGTTTGCGTGGCATTGGAAGGCCGATCTGGGTTTGGGCTCTTTTGTCTTTTTGCTAAGTGTTGTTGAGTTTTTGCAAAAGCTGGGCGATAACTTTCGGTCTCCGTATGTCCGAATCGAGTCTTAGTAAGTTAAACAGTAACGCGTGTCTAATACCTATCTTGATGCTATGTGTGTGTTTGCGTGGCGTTGGACGGCGATCACGGTTTTGGGCTCTTTTTGACTTTTTGCTAAGTGTTGTTTAGTTTTGCAATCTGGGCGATAAATTGGTCTTCGTATGTAGAATCGAGTTCCATAAGTTGTAACGTGTCTAATACCTCTGGCGGTGCTATGTGTGTGTTTTGCGTGGCGTTTGAATGACCGATCACGGGTTTTGGGCTCTTTTTGGCTTTTTGCTAAAGTGTTGTTGAGTTTTGCAATTTAGGCGATACCTCGGTCTCCGTCTGTCGGAATCGAGTCCGTAAGTTGTAACACGTGTCTAATACCTACTTCGGTCTATGTGTGTGTTTGCGTGGCGTTGGACGGTAGATCTTTGGTTTTGGGCTCTTTTTGGCTTTTTGCCTAAGTGTTGTTGAGTTTTGCAAAGCTGGCGATAACTTTCGGTCTCCGTATGTCATAATCGAATTTAAATAAGTTATAACAGCGTGTCTAATACCTACGCGGTGCTATGTGTGTGTTTGCGTGGCGTTCGGACGACCGATGCGGGTTTTGGGCTCTTTTTCGGCTTTTTGCCTAAGTGTTGTTGAGTTTTGCAAATTGGGCGATAGCTCGGTCTCCGTCTGTCGGAATCGAGTCCGTAAAGTAACTAAAGTGTGTCTAATACCTCGATGGTCTTATGTGTGTGTTTGCGTGGCGTTTGGACGGACGATGCGGGTTTTGGGCTCTTTTTCGGCTTTTTGCCTAAGTGTTGTTGAGGTTTGCAACTTGGGCGATACCTCGGTCTCCGTATGTCGGAATCGAGTCCGTAAGTTGTAACACGTGTCTAATACCTACGCGGTGCTATGTGTGTGTTTGCGTGGCGTTCGGACGGCCGATGCTGGTTTTGGGCTCTTTTTTGGCTTTTTGCCTAAGTGTTGTTGAGTTTTGCAAACTTGGCGATAACTCGGTCTCCGTATGTCGGAATCGAGTTTAAGTAAGTTATAGCACGCGTGTATCTAATACCTCTGGCGGTGTTATCGTGTGTTTTGCGTGGCGTTCGGACGACCGATCTTGGTTTTGGGCTCTTTTTCGGCTTTTTGCCTAAGTGTTGTTGAGTTTTGCAAACTGGGCGATAACTCGGTCTCCGTATGTCGAAATCGAGTTTAAATAAGTTATAACAGCGTGTCTAATACCTCTGGCGCGGTGTTATGTGTGTGTTTGCGTGGCGTTCGGACGACCGATGCGGGTTTTGGGCTCTTTTTCGTCTTTTTGCCTAAGTGTTGTTGAGTTTTGCAAACTGGGCGATAACTCGGTCTCCGTATGTCGGAATCGAGTCCCGTAAGTTGTAACACGTGTCTAATACCTATGTGGTGCTATGTGTGTGTTTGCGTGGCGTTCGGACGGCCGATGCGGGTTTTGGGCACTTTTTCGGCTTTTTGCCTAAGTGTTGTTTAGTTTTGCAATCTGGGCGATAAATCGGTCTTCGTATGTAGGAATTGAGTTCCATAAGTTGTAACACGTGTCTAATACCTACGCGGTGCTATGTGTGTGTTTGTGTGGTGTTTGGACGGCCAATGCTGGTTTTGGGCTCTTTTTCGGCTTTTTGCCTAAGTGTTGGTTAGTTTTGCAATTTGGGCGATACCTCGGTCTTCGTCTGTCGGAATCGATTCCCATAAGTTGTAACACGTGTCTAATACCTACTTGGTGCTATGTGTGTATTTGCGTGGCGTTTGGATTGCCGATGCGGGTTTTGGGCTCTTTTTTGGCTTTTTGCCTAAGTGTTGTTGAGATTTGCAAACTGGGTGATAACTCGGTCTCCGTATGTCATAATCGAATTTCGTAAGTTGTAACGCGTGTCTAATACCTACGCGGTGCTATGCGTGTGTTTGCGTGGCGTTCGGACAGCCGATGAGGGTTTTGGGCACTTTTTCGGCTTTTTGCCTAAGTGTTGTTGAGTTTTGCAAACTTGGCGATAACTCGGTCTCCGTATGTCCGTAAGTTGTAACACGTGTCTAATACCTACGCGGTGCTATGTGTGTGTTTGCGTGGCGTTCGGACGGCCGATGCTGGTTTTGGGCTCTTTTTTGGCTTTTTGCCTAAGTGTTGACGAGTTTTACAAACTGGGCGATAACTCGGTCTCCGTATGTCGGAATCGAGTCCCGGAAGTTGTAACACGTGTCTAATATCTACGTGGTGCTATGTGTGTGTTTGCGTGGCGTTCGGACGGCCGATGCGGGTTTTGGGCTCTTTTCGGCTTTTTGCCTAAGTGTTGTTGAGTTTTGCAAACTGGGCGATAACTCGGTCTCCGTAAGTCGGAATCGAGTCCCGTGAGTTGTAACGCGTGTCTAATACCTACGAGGTGCTATGTGTGTGTTTGCGTGGCGTTCGGACGGCCGATGCGGGTTTTGGGCTCTTTTTCGGCTTTTTGCCTAAGTGTTTTTGAGTTTTGCAAAGTGGGCGATAACTCGGTCTCCGTATGTTGGAATCGAGTATCGTAAGTTGTAACACGTGTCTAATACCTATGAGGTACTATGTGTGTGTTTGCGTGGCGTTCGGATAGCCGATGCGGGTTTTGGGCACTTTTTCGGCTTTTTGCTTAAGTGTTGTTTAGTTTTGTAATCAGGGCGATAACTCGGTCTCCGTATGTCGGAATCGAGTCCCGGAAGTTGTAACACGTGTCTAATACCTACTCGGTGCTATGTGTGTGTTTGCGTAGCTTTCGGACGACCGATGCGGGTTTTGGGCTCTTTTTCGGCTTTTTGCTTAAGTGTTGTTGAGTTTTGCAAAGTGGGCGATAACTCGGTCTCCGTATGTCGGAATCGAGTTCCGTAAGTTGTAACACGTGTATAATACCTACGCGGTGCTATGTGTGTATTTGCGTGGCGTTCGGACGGCCGATGCTGGTTTTGGGCTCTTTTTTGGCTTTTTGCCTAAGTTTTAACGAGTTTTACAAACTGGGCGATAATCGGTCTCCGTATGTAGGAATCGAGTCCCGGAAGTTGTAACACGTGTCTAATACCTATGCGGGGCTATGTGTGTGTTTGTGTGGCGTTCGGAGAGCCGATGCGGGTTTTGGGCTCTTTTTCGGCTTTTTGCCTAAGTGTTGTTTAGTTTTGCAATCTGGGCGATAACTCGGTCTTCGTATGTTGGAATCGAGTTCGGTAAGTTGTAACACGTGTCTAATACCTACGCGGTGCTATGCGTGTGTTTGCGTGGCGCTCGGACGGCAGATGCGGGTTTTGGGCTCTTTTTCGGCTTTTTGCCTAAGTGTTGGCGAGTTTTGCAAACTGGGCGATAACTCGGTCTCCGTATGTCGGAATCGAGTTTCGTAAGTTGTAACACGTGTCTAATACCTACTCAGTGTAATATGTGTGTTTGTTTGAAGTTCAGACGGCCGATGCGGGTTTTGGGCTTTTTTCGGCTTTTTGCTTAAGTGTTGTTGTGTTTTGCAAACTGGGCGATAACTTGGTCTCCGTATGTCGAAATCGAGTTTCGTAAGTTGTAACACGTGTCTAATACCTACGCGGTTCTATGTGTGTGTTTGCGTGGCGTTCGGATTGCCGATGCTGGTTTTGGGCTCTTTTTTGGCTTTTTGCCTAAGTGTTGACGAGTTTTACAAATTGGGCGATAACTCGGTCTACGTATGTCGGAATCGAGTCCCGGAAGTTGTAACACGTGTCTAATACCTACTCGGTGCTATGTGTGTGTTTGCGTGGCGTTCGGACGGCCGATGCGGGTTATGAGCTCTTTTTCGCCTTTTTGCCTAAGTGTTGTTAAGTTTTGCAAACTGGACGATAACTCTGTCTCTGTATGTCGGAATCGAGTCCCGTAAGTTGTAACGCGTGTCTAATACCTACGCGGTGCTATGTGTGTGTTTGCGTGGCGTTCGGACGGCCAATGCGGGTTTTGGTCTCTTTTTGGGCTTTTTGCCTAAGTGTTGTTGAGTTTTGCAAAGTGGGCGATAACTCGGTCTCCGTATTTCGGAATCGAGTACCGTAAGTTGTAACACGTGTCTAATACCTATGCGGTAATATGTGTGTTTGCGTGGCGTTCGGATAGCCAATGCGGGTTTTGGGCATTTTTTCGGCTTTTTGCTTAAGTGTTGTTTAGTTTTGTAATCTGGGCGATAACTCGGTCTCCGTATGTCGGAATAGAGTCCCGGAAGTTGTAACACGTGTCTAATACCTACTCGGTGCTATGTGTGTGTTTGCGTGGCGTTCGGACGGCCGATTTGGGTTTTGGGCTTTTTTTCGGCTTTTTGCTTAAGTGTTGTTTAGTTTTCCAAAGTGGGCGATAACTTTCGGTCTCGTTATGTCGAATCGAGTTAAGTAATTATAACATGCGTGTCAATACCTACAGCGGTGCTATGTGTGTGTTTTCGTGGCGTTCGGACGGCCGATCTTTGGTTTTGGGCTCTTTTTGGCTTTTTGCCTAAGTGTTGTTGAATTTTACAAAGCCGGGAGATAACTTTCGGTCTCCGTATGTCGAATCGAGTCCCGGAAGTTGTAACACGTGTCTCAATACCTACTCGGTGCTATGTGTGTGTTTGTGTGGCGTTCGGACGGTAGATCTTTGGTTTTGGGCTCTTTTTCGGCTTTTGCACTAAGTGTTGTTGAGTTTTGCAAAGTGGGCGATAACTTCGGTCTCCGTATTTCGGAATCGAGTCCGTAAGTTGTAACAACGTGTCTAATACCTATCTTGGTCTTTATGTGTGTGTTTGTGTGGCGTTGGACGGTAGATCACGGGTTTTGGGCACTTTTTGCTTTTTGCTTAAGTGTTGTTTAGTTTTGCAAAGTGGGCGATAACTCGGTCTCCGTATGTCGGAATCGAGTTCTGAAAGTTGTAACACGTGTCTAATACCTACTCGGTGCTATGTGTGTGTTTGCGTGGCGTTCGGACGGTCGAAGCGGGTTTTGGGCTCTTTTTCGGTTTTTTGCCTAAGTGTTGTTAAGTTTTGCAAACTGGACGATAACTCTGTCTCCGTATGTTGGAATTGAGTCCCGTAAGTTGTAACGCGTGTCTAATACCTACGCGGTGCTATGTGTGTGTTTGCGTGGCGTTCGGACGGACCGATCTGGTTTTGGGCTCTTTTTCGGCTTTTTGCCTAAGTGTTTTTGAGTTTTGCAAAGTGGGCGATAACTCGGTCTCCGTATGTTGGAATCGAGTACCGTAAGTTGTAACACGTGTCTAATACCTATGCGGTGCTATGTGTGTGTTTGCGTGGCGTTCGGACAGCCGATGCGGGTTTTGGGCACTTTTTGACTTTTTTGCTTAAGTGTTGTTTAGTTTTGTCTGGCGATAACTTTCGGTCTCCGTATGTCGAATCGAGTTAGGAAGTTGTAACGCGTGTCTATTACCTACGCGGTGCTATGTGTGTGTTTGCGTGGCGTTCGGACGGCCGATGCTGGTTTTGGGCTCTTTTTCGGCTTTTTGCCTAAGTGTTATTGAGTTTTGCAAACTGGGCGATAACTCGGTCTCCGTATGTCGGAATCGAGTTCCGTAAGTTGTAACACGTGTCTATTACCTACGCGGTGCTATGTGTGTGTTTGCGTGGCGTTCGGACGACCGATGCTGGTTTTGGGCTCTTATTTGGCTTTTTGCTTAAGTGTTAACGAGTTTTACAAACTGGGCAATAACTCGGTCTCCGTATGTAGGAATCGAGTCCCGGAAGTTACAACACGTGTCTAATACCTACTCAGTGCTATGCGTGTGTTTACGTGGCGTTCGGACGGCTGATGCGGGTATTGGGCTCTTTTTCGGCTTTTTACCTGAGTGTTGGAGAGTTTTGAAAAATGGGCAATAACTAGGTCTTCGTATGTCGGAATCTAGTCCCGTAAGTTGTAACACGTGTTTAATACCTACTCGGGTCGGTGCTATGTGTGTGTTTTCGTGGCGTTAGGACGACCGATGCGCGTTTTGGGCTTTTTTTGGCTTTTTGCCTAAGTTTTGGCGAGTTTTGCAAACTGGGCGATAACTCGGTCTCCGTATGTCGGAATCGAGTCCCGTAAGTTGTAACACGTGTCTAATATCTACTCGGTGCTATGTGTGTGTTTGCGTGGCGTCCGGACGGCCGATGCGGGTGTTGGGCTCTTTTCGGCTTTTTGCCTAAGTGTTGTTTAGTTTTGCAAAGCTGGCGATAACTCGGTCTCCGTATGTCGGAATCGAGTCCCGTAAGTTGTAACGCGTGTCTAATACCTACGTGGTGCTACGTGTGTGTTTGCGTGGCGTTCGGACGGTTGATGCGGGTTTTGGGCTCTTTTCGGCTTTTTGCCTAAGTGTTGTTGAGTTTTGCAAAGTGGGCGATAACTTTCGGTCTCCGTATGTTGGAATCGAGTTAAAGTAAGTTGTAACGCGTGTCTAATACCTATCTTGGGGCTATGTGTGTGTTTGCGTGGCGTTCGGAGAGCCGTCACGGGTTTTGGCACTTTTTTCGGCTTTTTGCTGAAGTGTTGTTTAGTTTTTTGCAATCTGAAGCGATAACTTTCGGTCTTCGTATGTTGGAATCGAGTTCGATAAGTTGTAACACGTGTCTCTATACTCTCTAGCTGTGCTATGTGTGTGTTTAGTGGCGCTTTCGGACGGCGAGATGTGGTTTTGGGCTCTTTTGGCTTTTTCCCTAAGTGTTGGCGAGTTTTGCCAAGCTGGCGATAACTTCGGTCTCCGTATGTCGGAATCGATTTTAAATAAGTTGTAACACGTGTCTAATACCTACTCGATTAATAATGTGTGTGTTTGTTTAGGCGTTGACTGACCGATCTGGGTTTTGGCGCTTTTTTCGGCTTTTTGCTTAAGTGTTGTTGTGTTTTGCAAACTGGGCGATAACTTGGTCTCCGTATGTCGAAATCGAGTTTCGTAAGTTGTAACACGTGTCTAATACCTACGCGGTGCTATGTGTGTGTTTGCGTGGCGTTCGGACTGTCGATGCGGGTTTTAGGCTCTTTTTTGTCTTTTTGCCTTAGTGTTGTTGAGTTTTGCAAACTGGGCGATAACTCGGTCTCTGCTTGTCGGAATTGAGTTCCGTAAGTTGTAACACGTATCTAATACCTACGCGGTGCTATGTGTGTGTTTGCGTGGTGTTCGGACGGC
This sequence comes from Panax ginseng, assembly GCA_020205605.1. Taxonomy (NCBI): domain Eukaryota; kingdom Viridiplantae; phylum Streptophyta; class Magnoliopsida; order Apiales; family Araliaceae; genus Panax; species Panax ginseng. The sequence continues at coordinate 79,993,201 of CM035137.1, read as the reverse complement.
CGATGCGGGGTTTGGGCTCTTTTTCGGCTTTTTGCCTAAGTGTTGGCGAGTTTTGCAATTTGGGCGATAACTCGGTCTCCGTATGTCGGAATCGAGTACCGTAAGTTTTAACACATGTCTAATACCTACTCGGTTATATGTGTGTGTTAATAATGGAGTTCAGGGGTTTTATAATGGAAGTTAGTGTTTTATCTTAAGTTTATCTAAGCAATACAATTACAAATTACATAAATTAAATAAGGAAATACAAAATTTAATTGTTTTACCTGTCGAATATGTGGTGGGAAGATGTATGCCAAGACAACTGCACACACGCGGATGGCCTCCTCCCGTACTACAGCCATGAGGTCGTCAACGGCAGCTGTAGGATCGATAGAGTCGTGGACAACCTCTTGAGCCAGCTGATAGATCCGCTCGCGTGATGGTGCGCCTGACAGCACAACACCGCTCGCCATGCACCCCTCTAGGATCCGCCGGAAGAAGTCGTCGGATAATGAAGGGTCGGCGCCCGATCCACTCGCACCACTACCTCCAGGTGGGTGGGCGTCATGAGATCTCGCAGGCGAGGACTAGGGTGTAAGCTGGGACATGGGGAATGCCCACAACTCTACCCTTCTTCGGTCCCCCTGTAGCCTGCATCCAGTCCTCTATCTCCTCGTCCGCACGCATAGACTCTTCTACTAGAGTGTCATCTCTCTGGCTGCTTCGGGCCACTGCAAGATCCTCGAACCGTCGCTGAAAAAAAACATATTAGTAAATGATACGCAAAGTATAAAATGAAATAATACAAAAGAATATCCGAATTTTAAATACATACTAAATAAGAGAATTTAATAACTTACAACAATGTGTTCTGCCTCAGGTGAGATATAACCACCGTCACCTTTCTTTTGGTGGGTGTGCCACCAAAACTCCAAGCGGGAGGGTGCATGCTTTAAACTCACCTCAAGTCTCTCCCGGTACAGGTCGTACGACTGAGACCCAGTGCAGTGTGGGAGACAACTCTGCTATCGGGAAGCTGAACGCTGTGCCGACATCTTCTTGAAGGCCTCGCCGTCCCAAATGTTTCACATCTGGTCCCACACCGCAGCAGATATGAAATCTGGCCGGACATCCTTAAGTGTCTGTCCATCAGCCATCTTCGTCTGGGCCTTCTTCTTCCAGTCGTAGACCCACTTGTGCCAATTCATCTCTAAGTATCTGTGCAGAACAGTCATGCCATGGGCTTCCTGCCCGTCCTCAAAACGATAATATCTCTGCACATTACACATTAAGAAGCTTAGTAGACAACATAAATCAAAGAGGTAACATAAATCAAAGAGGTAACGATATATTCAAATGGAATATAAAACTAGTATATGAATGATTGACATCCTACCCTAAACTTAGCAATAATCAACTGACGTGTGCGGTCATCCACATCCTCCCACCTCATCCACGAGCTTGAGAATCGGTTGCGGATGATCCCAAGCAACGTGTTCCTTGGCGTGGCGTCAAGGATACTACAATTGAAATTAATACATTACAAATTACAAAGAATATATAAGAACTAAATACTTATATTATAGTAATACTATATAGGATTATGAAATTACCTATGAGTCCCAACACGACATATAAGCGGCGCCTAGGGGGGATTCCCTAGCAAGCCACATGCTAGTCCCCGCGGAGGCCTACGTCGATCACCTATGTAGTGAAATACATCAATATTTATATAAACGAAAATAATGTCAATACAATAAAAAATAAAAAATAATAAGATGTATCCCAATAAAATATGTAATTATACACGACGATCCTACCGATCATCACGCGTAGAATCGCCACATATTTCCGACGACTGTCGCCCACCACGATCGTCGTGTGGTGCGCGCGCCATATGTATGTATACTGTCAACTAAAAGAATGCAACATACAAATAAAGAGGGATAACATAGAGGATAACATACAAATACGAGATAAAAGAGGATAACATATATCGCCCACCCTCATATGTATGTATACATACGTAAATACTATATTTGTGAACAGTAACAAAGAGGATAAAATACAGATACAATTAAAAGAATGCAACATAAATAGTAACCTAAAAGGATACACCATAAATAGTAACCTAAAACAACTAACACCTTATTTAGTAGATTAATATAAGTTGAAGATAATGATTGCCTTTACTACAAACTATTACATTTGAATACAACTAAAAGGACACAAAGAGTACATACTCCTAATCATTTATATCGTCAAAGCCATCAATATCAGAATCGTCATCTTCGAGCAGTAGATCTTTACTATCGTTGTCATCACCATCTTCGTCGTCCTCAACGATTTCTTCAATTATATCTACATCCTCAACAACATCGTCTTCATTTTCGACAGCAACAACATCATCCTCTTCTTCACTAGACTCACTAATAATTATCACATCAGCAGGTGTGACACTAGTAGAATCGACTTGTAAAGGTTCATCGTCTGGACGAGGAGTTGTGCCTTGAAAACCACGGGCTTTGGTTGTTATAACAGCATGCCATGGGCTTGTAGGAGTCTTAACACTCCGCTCGTAGTACACCTGTGTCGCTTGACTTGCTAAAATAAAAGGCTCGTCTATACCACTCATCAGTCTTAGTTGTGACTTAACGTTAACAGTCACCCGTCCTAATTTTTTTATCTACTTTAACTCCATTCTCAACATCAAACCAATGACAATTGAAGCAAACTAATTCTTTATGACCCCAATATTTGAGAACGACAACTTCTAGCAATCGTCCATACTAGTAATCCCAAATGTTACCGTAGCAGCTACCTTTCACCACAACACCAGAATCAGCAGAAGCTACTTCCCCAATATCGCAACACTTAAATCTGTAACCGTTGACAATGCAGCATGTATAAGTATCTACAGATCTTTCAGGGTCGTCGGCTATAAGCTTTAGCCGATTGTCAGCTAACTCATCTGTGAGGACTTAATGTACATTAACACAACATATTCTAAAGTTAATTACGCCATAAGAATAAATCTATGATAGTAGATTCATTGAACTTGTAAAGGTTAGACTTACATGATCTTTAAACCATTGCACAAATTATCCATTTCTCAAATTTTGCAAATCCCCGTCCGATATACTCGGATATGCTTCACGTACTTCAGCATCATATTGACTGCAGCACAGTTATATACTTAAAGTGTTTGTAAAGGAACTTGACACAGTTACACCAGACATATATAGTTATGACTACTTACTTAATGTATGACGCTACTTCATTCATGTTGACAAGTGCATACAATGTGGCAGCTGCATACTCACTATCGGTCAATAATCGCCTTTTTTTACCGCCGAATGGGCGTACAGGATGACTAAAGGTCGTTAATTCTCCATTTTCCTTGTCTACAATGACTGATTCCGACGTAGCGATTGTGCTTCATTCAACATTCGACTCAAAGTACAACGACGAAAATTAACAAGTTCCTCCATAACATAACTTTTCGAGAATCGACCCTCTACACGGGCTCTATTCTTCACCTTTTGCTTTAGACGTCGCATATACCTATGTGATATATAGATTAGCAAAAAGAATGAGCATTTTACCTTATTAAAACATTAATGTCTTTACCTCTCGAATGGATACATCCATCTATATTGTGCGGACCGCCAAACTTAGCCAGTATGACAAGTGAATAGGCAAATGCTCCATTGAATCAAAAATGATGGAGGGAAGATCATTTCTAACTTGCACATTATTTCCACTATATGCATCTCCATTTTATCTATGTCTTTGACACGAAGCTCGTCAAGCATAGATCTCTCGAAGAAATTAAAAGCTCACAAGATTTCTTGACACACGCTTTAGATAACAAGTCGATAAATGCCACGGGGATCAACTTCGCATGAATACGTGATAATCATGACTTTTGAGACCTTGAAACTTCAAATCTTCGACTTTACAACACCTTGCTATATTCAAGAATATCCATCCGGGAGCTTCAGGTCCAATCGATCCAATTACATATCAATATCAACTATTCTCCTGGTCAAAGTATATTCACTTTTAGGCGTTCTGCCTTTACTTACCCTCCCGATACAACCACGGATCTTCCCAATGTTCATTTCTACCAAATCAAGCCTCGACTTGTTGTTGTCCTTTGTTCTACCAAAGGCATCTAGGATCGTGTATAAAAATGTTATCAAATCGTTCTTCTCGGATGCATCGGATCTAAACAATGATGGATGCAGAGTGTAGCCCAATAAAAGCGGTCAAAGAACATGGATCTGTGTGTCCGCCAGAACCTTGTCGTAACCATAAGCTCGCTCTAATCTGTGATTCTTCCTCGAGGTGGAAACTTCAAATGACTAATCCAACTCAACACTGCTTGACCCGGAAAGATGGCGGTACTTGGCGTTTCTCTGTTTTTCGATTGAATTGTCTACTCATCCTTCGATAACGATTTTCAATTGGCAAAAAGCGTGCGGATGTTGCAAAAAAACTCATTTCCCCCCATGTTTGAGTCGCATGACTTTAATCGACCCCATGCACACGGGACATGACAAGCCCCGTGAGTCGACTATCCACCGATCATTCCTAACGCCGAAAAAGTCATTTATTGTCCATAATAAAGCTGCCCTCATGTCAAAGTTCTGCTTAAGAGATACATCATAAGTTTGAACCCCTTTTTCCCACAACATCTTCAACTCATCAACTAACGGCCTGAGGTATACATTGATGTCTTTACTCGGACTCTTATCACCCTAATCGAGAAAGGCATGAACATGTAGGGATCTTTCATGCACATCGAAGGCAGGAGGTTATACACCACAATAGTCACCGGCCAAGTTGAGTAGGGCTTTGTGTAAGGCCCGTTAAACGGATTAAACTCATTCGTAGCAAGTCCAAGCCTAACATTGCGAACCTCTTTAGCAAACGAGGGGTGCTTGTTATCAAAATTTTTCCACTCAATCCCATCTGCCGGGTGCGTCAGTTGACCTTCGATTATGTCCCGTGTAGAGTGCCACCTCATATCCTCGGCGGTATGTGTTGATATGAACAACCGTTGAAGCCTTGGGGCAATGAGAAAGTAACGTAAGATCTTTCTCGGCACGTCTTTTCCCTTTTTCTTGCGTTGTTCACAGTATCTACTTGTACCACAAATATCACATGACCTCTTATCTTTATTGATATCACCGTAATACATTATACAACCATTCTCACAAGCATCAATCTTCTCATACCCTAGATTGAGCCTTTTAACCATTTTCTTCACATCATAGTACGACTCCGGTAACTTATTGTTTGCAGGTAAGCACTCCTTCAAAATACTTAACAGTTCATTAAAACCTCTCTCTCTATAGTCATGCTCGTTCTTGAAGTGTAAAAACTTAGTCACGATAGATAAGATGGTATGCTTTTCGTGCCCGTCATACAGTGGCGTCACTGCTTCATGCAATAACTCATAGAAACCCTTAGCCCCGTCATTCGGATCTTGCTCGAAGCTACTGTCATCCTTGTCTGTATTCCACTAGAAGTATGAACCAAACAGACTTCATTATCATGTTAAGACTGATCAAAGGTTTCATCACCTCTAGATTCCGGTTCTGATTCATGTTCATCCAACCAGGTTTCCCCATGATAGATCCATGTCGTATAACCCTATCGAATAGTAATCGGGTGAATAGTAACTCGTAACAGAAAAATACCGAAGAAAATGATATTTCATGACGAGTACAAAAGAAATGATATCCTAGATGAGTATAATAGAGTATACTGAAATCGCAAATAAATTTTCACCGCCATGCATAATCCACGATCTGATCATTTCCACAATTTAATAAAGAATGAATACAAAGGATCATTCACCATGCATGTGGTAATCCACATAGACATATTATTCCAACATAATAATAAAGAATGGAATAACGTAAGAATTCACCATGCATGCGATAGACCGCATACAGACAAGTTATTCAGCCAAAATAATAAAAAGAATGGAACCGGTGTCATGCGTAATCCGCATGCATGTGATATTCCAATGAAATAATAAAGAATGGAACCAGGTCATGCGTAATCCGCACGCATGGATATTCTAACGAATAATAAAGAATGGAATAACAACAAAATTCACCGTGCATGCGATAGACCGCATTTACGCATGGAGTTATTCCAATAGAATAATAAAGAATGGAATAACGAAAGAATTTCACCATGTATGCGTTACTTAGCATAGACATGTTATTCCAACATAATAATAAAGAATGAAATAACAACCCTTATGAGTATTGAAAGAAAATAACTCCATTCATGAATACGAAAGAATAATACCCCTTACGGGTATTGAAAGAAAATAATTCTCTTCATGAATACGAAAGAAATAATACCCCTTACCTCAAAAGAAGACTGAATACTGGAATAGTGAGGTAGCAGACTTCTCTTCTTCTTTCTCTCTATAATTTCTCTCTATAATAATTGCTCTATAGCTTTAGTGAATTGGTGAAAAATAATGAAGGAATGAGCTTCTATTTATAGAAAAATATAGTTTCGATAATTGCACGTTTTGGGACTCGAAATATTATAGTATAATACCTTCCTCTTTTCCTTTATTTTTAATTTAGTCCTGCAAGTATTATCAAACTTGCACCATCTCCCCTAATAGTAAATCATGTGAATCAATAGTAAATCATGTGAATCAATAGTTCTAGACATGTGAAAATACGAATTACAGTATAGTACCTCCATCTATACCTCCATTTTTAACTTAGTCATGCAAGTATTATCAATCTTGCACCAACTCCCCTAATAGTAAATGAATGTGAATCAATAGTACACACATGTGAACAAATAGTTATAATCATGTGAATCAATAGCAATTAATTGCTCATTTATCCGGTTAATTACCCGATTGGTCAATATAACCTCCAGACATCAATTATTATCGAAATAAATGTCGATTTTCACTAACACTAATAATTCTAACACAATGGAACTATCAATTTCATCTTTAATCAACATAAACTTATTCATCATTAATATTATAATTCATAATATTTAACAACCAGGTCGTTCTCAGGAAAGAGGGGGCTTTCAGATAAGGATTTCTCCTTATTGGCGCGCAATTAGGTGACCAAACCTCTCCTTGACAGAACTTCTAGACATTGTCAATATTGCAAATAATAATATGAATAACTTTGTCGTCTCAATTATTGATTTAATAATATAACATATTATACAGATGATACTATGACAATAATTGAATCAATAATATGAGAGATATGATGCAGCAATTACTGTAGCAATAATTGAGTGACTTCTTACGTAAGCATCAATAATCAATACCGTATGCTACTATGCATGTGGACACTCGAAATTTTCTTTTCCTGTTACTAACTGTGCAGGAGGGCAAAAATATCTTTTCACACTCCAGAGGTAATCCTGGAGGACCACAGCATCAATTCCAACCTCAGAGATAACCATGAGTACATTCAGAGTCAACAACATGACCATCTCAGAGATAACCCTGGAAAAAACCCGCTACAACTGTGCGAAAATCGGAGATAACCTCGGAGGGGCAAAATGGTCATTTTGCCAACTCAACTTCACTTCAAATCAAATACACTCATGTAAACTCAAATCGATTCAAAAGTAGTCCTACAAGACTCATATCTTAACTTCGGAGCGAAAACTACGCAAAACGGCTCACTGGATTGTCTAACGGAAACCCAGGAATGCTATTTCGGTCATGGACCCATCTTCCCAAAATCAAAAATGGGCAAATCATATGTCAATTTGTAGCTCTCGGAAAGAGCTTTCTGGAATGGTATGGCACGCTTCCATCGGACTCCCGGATTAAAAGTTATGAACGACCGAGTGAACATCGCGTTGTCCGAGTGTACGTACTGCGACATGGCGGGACCCACACCGCCCTGGGCAGCTTGGGAAGCCCGGGCAGCCACAGGTGTACCTTCGGCAATCAGTTCTATAAATATGGGGCTTGGGCTAGCCATTTTGGGAGAGAAAATAGCGAGGAAACCCTGTCCAATTGGCTTTGTACACCCCATAAACTAAGTGTTGTCTTATTTCAAACACTTTTGAGCTTATATTTTGTCATATTTTTATCGGTGGGAGCTGAGTATTCATCCATCTAGAGTCATAGAAGCCTGCTTTGGCAACCCAACGTAAGCCTTCTTACACTCTATAAAGCCTTTTCCTTCCTCTTTACTGCTTTTTCGCTCTTCACATTGAGAGTCGTGTTGTGTGTGTATGCCCTGGATTTCGGTCCATGGTTTTCATTTACATGCGTATATATATACTTTTACATGTATATATTTATATATATGGACTAACATTATCGAGTTATGCCTTGATTGAGCCTGAACTTGATGATGCAGGCGTTTATTTGCTTTATATATATATATATATATATATATATATATATATATATATATATATATATATATATAATCGCTTATCGGACATATCTCGATGAGCCTAGACTTATATGCGAGCGTTTACTTTTTTTTACATATATATATATATATATATATATACTTATATAAATATAATTGTTGTCGAGATATATCGATGAGCACAGATTTTATATCAAGGCATTTACTAACTTTTATACATACATATATATATATATATATATATATATATATATATATATATATATATATAGGATCCCTTCCATGGCGGTAGGTTCTTTATGAGAAGCTGTCTGTACCCCTTTTTGAATGGTTGATCGACTTATTGGAAGGTGAGATTGGGATATATTAATACTGGCCGTGAGAAGCTCTCTAGGTTTCTATTTAAATAAGAGGGCCCACATTTTAACATATTATCGGTATAGTTAAACAAAATGAATATTTAATATTAAAATATTTAGTAGAATACAAGTTGTCTTAGGTTTATTCTTTTTTTGCATTGAAGCTTTATCGGTTTTAATCAAATATAAAGAGATTGCACAAAATATTAAAATATTAAAATATTTAAAAATATTAAAAGTAGTACAAGTTATGCAAGCTGCCTACTTTTTTTTTTTTTAACACATTCATGTTTTATCACTTTTAATCAAATATAAAGAGATTGCACAAAATTTATTTTGACTTACAAATATAATGTTAAAATAAATATTAGTAATATAAAAATAAATATAATTATATTATAAATAAATAAATATATAAATATAAATATTATTTTTAATATTAATATTAATATATTAAAAATAAATATAATAAATATATAATTATGCAAGATATATAATTATATTATTAATAATTATGCAAGATGTAATAAAGATGTAAATATTATTAATATAAAATAAATATAATTATATTACATCTTTATATAAATAAATATAATTATATTACATCTTTATATAAATATATTAAAAATAAATATAATTATATTACATCTTTATATAAATATATTAAAAAAAATATAATTATATTACATCTTTATATAAATAAATATAATTATATTACATCTTTATATAAATATATTAAAATAAATATAATTATATTACATCTTTATATAAATAAATATAATTATATAAAGATGTAATATAATTATATTTATTTTTATATTAATAATATTTACATCTTTATTACATCTTGCATAATTATTAATAATATAATTATATATCTTGCATAATTATATATTTATTATATTTATTTTAATATATTAATATTAAAAATAATATTTATATTTATTATATTTATTTTTAATATATTAATATTTATATTTTTAACATTATATTTGTAAGTCAAAATAAATTTTGTGCAATCTCTTTATATTTGATTAAAAGTGATAAAACATGAATGTGTTAAAAAAGAGAAAAGTAAGACAACTTATACTTACTTAAATATTTTAAATATTTTAATATTTTGTGCAATCTCTTTATATTTGATTAAAAACGATAAAGCATCAATGTGTAAAAAAATAAAAATAAGTATAACTTGTACTTATGCGAAAATATTTTAATATTAAATATTCATTTTGTTTAACTATAATTTGACAATATGTTAAAATATGGGCCCTCTTATTTAAATAGAAACCTAGAGCTTCTTCTCGCGCTTGGTATTAATATATCCCAATCTCGGCCTTCCAATAAGTTGATCAACTATCCAAAAAAGTGTTGCATAGACAGCTCATAAAGCAATCTACACGCCATGGAAGGGATCCCTATATATATATATATATATATATATATTTATTTCAAAGTTGGAGTTTACTCCGTGGCTTTTTACAAACTTTTATTTATATTTCCTCTTGCACAGAGTTTACTTAAATGGCGATTGATTGCTTTATAGCTTTATTTACATTTCGTCACTTTGAGTTTACTTGATGGCGGTTGATTGCATTCTTGCTTTATTACTTTTTTGATCCCCATGGAGTTACTTCGTGGTGGTTGATCATGTCCATATATATATATATATATATATTTATCGCTTTTATATATTTACATTTCCGATCCCCCATGGAGTTGCTTCGTGGTGGTTGATCATGTGTGTATATATATATTTACAGCTTTTATATATATAACTACTTACTGCTTTCTATATAAACTGCGGTATCATGTGAGCCTAGGAATCATGTGATCACAAATTCAGCCCATTGAATCTAGATTCGGTTCCGTGATGGACGTTTTTGGTTATGGCGACTTGTACATTATTTACAGTGTTTGAATTTCCTTGGATGGCTGTCATGCCCATGAGGAGTTTGGCACTGCTGTATATTATTTTCTCGAAGATGCCTCGCATCTCAAAAATAAAAGCAAACAAGCCGAACATTTAATAATAAACTGGAAGTATCAAAGGCCTCAATTACTATTGAGCACAGGGTTTGAGAAACCTCTTTTTACAAAACTTCATTGATATATCTGGTTAAAACTGAATTTTTCTATAAAGTCAAACCCTTTGTATATAGGTGCGAACGAGGTACAACACTACTTCCAAATAATTGCACATTGATCCACACACACACACACACACACACACACATTTATATAACAGTTTCTTTGAAAAGTGACGGTCACTGTGGCAACACGGATGTCGGGGGGTGACTAACACCTTCCCTCCACATAATCAAGCCCCCGGACCTAAATGAATCTCGGTTTCACAGGACTTGGCTTAGCAGTGTCACATCACTGGGTCAATGTGCAAACCTTTTCGGTTGCGTTGGTGCAACTAGTTAAATACACCAACTGGAGACTCTTAAAGTCAAATCGTCGACATTATACATATCAGACCTTTTTCACTTGTTTTTTTCAAACAAATCTCACATTAACATGAGAACACCAAAGAACAAGTAACGAAAAGGGACACTAAAAAATCCCGACGTGGACAATGCAACCACGCGTATTACTGTACTTTTACTACCGGGTAGTTCAACAGTTTTAATGGTAACACTTTCGCCGTTTATAAAATGATAATTATGTGGTTTTCTAACTATGACAATACTTCCGTTGTGGGGTTCACCAATGATTGTACCGTCGTACGGATATTCCCCGACAAAAAGAATATTCTCCGACCAATCGAATATTATATAACAACTTGCATACTTTGAAAAATTTATAAATATTACCTACAACTATAACATTATATCAAATCCACACCATAATATTCAAAAAAAAATATTTTGAGAAATTAAAATCTTTATTCATAAAATTTGGGGTCTCACAATCTCCCCTCCTTATGAAATTTCTCCCTCAAAATTTACGTACGTACCTGGTATGCCGAAGAGGTGAGGATACCTTGACTTCATTTTAGATTCTAACTCTTGAGGTATAACCTTTGAGTGTCGAATATAATCCTTCTTATCCAAGATTTTAACACGTATCTCTTCATACGTTAAATCTTCTGCTATCTCGTCTAGTTTTAATTCAATAATGTGGTTCAAGTCATCCACATATTTACGTAACATCGATACGTAAAAAAAACGTTATGAACACGCAATATACTTGGCGGTAAAACGAGTCTATAGGCCATAGTTTCTACTCAATCGAGGATTTCAAATGGGCCAATTAAATCTAGGGTTGAGATTTTCTCTGTTCATCGACTCTTGCTTCTAGAATAACGCCTTCTTGAACCTTCTTCTTCGTTTTCATCAGCTCCGAGTATGAAGCTTGAGCGGCTTTAACATTATCGATTAAAGTCGATTCTAATCGTATATTCGTTATCTTCACGTGGTTTCCTAGAGTCTTTAACTCTATCTTCATCATTTATAAGATATACAAAATGGGTTTATATGTTAACAACATCGCACTCGTAAACACATACGATCTTCTACTCAACACGTCAGCTACCACATTCGCTCTTCCACAATGATATTGAATGGTATGCTACGTTCGTTATGGGTGAAGAAATACTTGAGGGTTTTGTACTGGGGTCAATACAAAATTCAATTTCACGCTCTAGGGGTAGGCTAAGAAGTCTTCAAGAATACGCCAGGAAATTTATTAACAATAGAAATATCATTTAAAACCTGTGACTCTTATCCAAGACTTGGATAACACATGAAATGAAGGTTTCTACTAATGAAGTTTCAACCAATAAGTCAAAGTCTAACTTCTCTAGAGTTAAATTTAAATGTTGAGCGCAAGCAAGAAAGATAAAAGAATGGGTAGAACCGGTATCCAATAAGGTATAGACTTCGCAAGAATTTATAATTAACTAACCCGTGCTAACTTCGTTCGGGTCACTCGCTTTTGAGAAGTCACGAAAAACGCTCTTCCTGAAACCAATCGACTTTGTTTTGTCCAGATCGCCTTTGGTGCCACCGTCCAAAATTGGACTTGACTTTGGTGCACGACAAAATCGGGCTAGGTGACCTTCTTTTCCATAATTGTAACATGCTTTGGACTGCATCACGCAGTTTAGACTGATATGTCCCTCCCCTCCGCATTTGGAGAATACAATTGGTGGTCGTTCTCCTTCTTTGAAAACGGGTGTTGGTGCTGCTGTCTTTCCATCGTTGTTGAACCTTCTCTTCTTAAAATTTCCACTCCTATTATCTTGGCCATGATTACCACCGAAGTGGTTACCATTCTTGGCATGGTAATTTCCCCCACGATGGTTATCATTGTTCTGATGGCCGTTGCCACTGGTATGATTATTATCGTGTTGCTGGTCATTACCTTTTGGTTGTGCTGACTCATTATTGCGTTCTAATAACTGAGCCCTATTCACAACATCTGAATACAAACACAATTTGTGAGAAATGAGGTATTGACGTATTTCGGGTTTCAAACCTCTTAGAAATATTCGCGTCATTCGCTCCTCATTATTGACCAAGTGGGATACAAACCGGGATAACTCTGCAAGTTTAGCCTCGTATTGCAACACGGTCATATTGTTTTGCTCCAACTTGATAAACTCCACCTCCTTCATGTGACGAATACTTTCGGGAAAGTACTTGTCGTTGAACAGCTCTTGGAACTTCTCCCAAGACATCTTGAGTCGTCCAGTCAGTACGTTTCTGATTCCCACCAAGTCTCGCCTCTTCACGCAACATAAAGGTGGCGAGAGGGAACCTTTTGCTCCTCGAAGCATCCCAAGACATCAAATATCTTGGTGATCTGCTTTAACCACGTCTCCACCTTAAGTGGTTCTGGCTTTTCCAAAAATCCGGTGGTCCCAGCTCCTTGAACTGCTTAGCGGTGACCGACCGTGGGTTACCATTATTTCCACCTATATTTTGAACAAGAGTCTCTCTTACCTGATGTTGCATGAATTGCATAAAGCCTCTGAACATCCCATCGTTCATCATTTGATCGGTGTTGTTATTTACCTGAGGATTATTATCTTCCTATTGCACTTTATCCTGGGTATTGATCGTTGGTGACTCAACGGTCTCATGTGCTTCATTGCTGATCTCAACATTTTCAGATGCCATTTTCAAACACTGTCACAAAATAAGGGTTAATTAACATTTCACATATTATCCCTATACTCTGATCGACCAATTAAATACCAAATAAACTTAGGTAGGTCATACTAGCGAAGAAATTCCTCGTCTCTCCCCTCTTAGTTCTTGTCTCACATCTCAGCCAGGGATAATATCCCTAAGCTTTGATACCAACTGTGACGCCCCCAAAATAGGTATACATCACCCATCTTAGGTTGCCACTTACATGTTACATAAATCAAATACAAACTTAATTATACAATTGTCGGGTAATATACGACAAAACATAGCTGAGAGTTTAAACAAGAATATTGTCTTCTAGATAATATCCACTCTCAATGGAGTCCTCATTACATTTATTGTCACACTATTTTATAGAATAGTGAGGACTACTAAAACAACCATCTGGACCGTCAATCTGTTCCCCGACTCGTCCCAGCTATATTCTCATTTCCTGAAGAGAATAGTGAAAGAAAGGGTGAGCTCAACTAGCCCAGTAAAAAATATTATGACTAAGATAATGTAGAATAAATTATCCTTAGCCTTCAACAGTATAACAACTGATAGAATACAATAGACAACAAGTTTAGATCAAAAAATGCAGCGGAATAAGCAATCCATTAGAAGAGTCAAGTTTAGAATAAATCTACTATCTTCTATGATTTAAAAAGTTTTTCATCAACTTTATCAATTGAGACTCGACAATAAATAAAATCGAATCATCCTCGTATTACACGGCCAAGGATATTCATGTAATCATCAATGGTCATGATTATACCGAATAATCCCTAGTCATAATCATATCAACAACTGTCCATCAATGAACTACAGGCCAATGAGGACTTTTACCACATCATTCGTTACATTACGGTCATGATTATACCCAATAATCCCTGGTCATAATCATACCAAGTCCATCTATGCACGTAAGCCAAAGATGACTTTCATCACAATATAAGCATGATGATGATGACAATGATATAAGCAATAATCAAACGAAATCAAATCTAACGAAATCAAGGATGAATATTAAAGACTTTAAATTTATCCAGAGTTTAAAAATATCCAAATTGTCAACATGATAATGCTTTGTAGAGTAAAATTCAAGAATAATATTCATGTACCAAAAATAATTTGGACAGAAAAGAAATATATTTTTTGGGTAAATAGTACCCCGACATGAAAAGTACCCCAAATACCCAAGTGAATGATACTAGAGTGAATAGTAATTGGGTGAATAGTAACCCATGAATAGTAACTTGTGAATAGTACTCCGGCACGAAAAGTGCCCCGAATACCAGAGTGAATAATACTAGAGTGAATAGTAACCCGTGAATAGTAACTCGTAACAAAAAAATACCAAAGAAAATGATATTTCATGGCGAGTACAAAAGAAATGATATCCCGATGAGTATAATAGAATATACTGAAGCGCAAATGGATTTTCACCGCCATGCGGTAATCCACGTAGATGGATCATTTCCACAATTTAATAAAGAATGAATACAAAGGATCATTCACCATGCATGTGGTAATCCATATGCATGAAGTTATTCCAACATAATAATAAAGAATGGAATAACAGAAGAATTCACCATGCATGCGATAGACCGCACAGACAAGTTATTCCCAACAGAATAATAAAGAATGGAACCAGGTCATGCGTAATCCGCACAGACATGATATTCCAACAAAATAATAAAGAATGGAACCAGGTCATGCGTAATCCGCACAGACAGGATATTCTAACAGAATAATAAAGAATGGAATAACAACAAAATTCACCAGGCATGCGATAGACCGCACAGACAGGTTATTCCAATAGAATAATAAAGAATGGAATAACAGAAGAATTTCACCATGTATGCGTTACTTAGCATAGACATGTTATTCCAACATAATAATAAAGAATGAAAAAACAACCCTTATGAGTATTGAAAGAAAATAACTCCATTCATGAATACGAAAGAATAATACCCCTTACGGGTATTGAAAGAAAATAATTCTCTTCATGAATACGAAAGAAATAATACCCCTTACCTCAAAAGAAGACCAATCTTTGGAATAGTGAGGTAGCGAGACTTCTCTTCTTCTTTCTCTCTATAATTTCTCCTATAATAATTGCTCTATATAGCTTTAGTGAATTGGTGAAAAATAATGAAGGAATGAGCTTCATTTATAGAAAAATATAGTTTCGATAATTGCACGTTTGGGGCTCAAAATATTACAATTATAATACCTTCCTCTTTTCCTTCATTTTAATTTAGTCCTCCAAGTATTATCAAACTTTCACTATCTCCCCTAATAGTAAATCATGTGAATCAATAGTTACAGACATGTGAAAATCTGAATTACGATTATAGTACCTCCATCTAAACCTCCATTTTAACTTAGTCATGCAAGTATTATCAATCTTGCACCAACTCCCTAATAGTAAATGAATGTGAATCAATAGTACACACATGTGAACAAATAGTTATAATCATGTGAATCAATAGCAATTAATTGCTCATTTATCCTAAGCATTACCCAATTGGTCAATATAACCTCCAGACATAAATTATTATCGAAATAAATGTTGATTTTCACTAACACTAATAATTCCAACACAATGGAACTATCAATTTCATCTTTAATCAACACGCACTTATTCATCATTAATATTATAATTCATAATATTTAACAACCGAGTCGTTCCAGGGAAGGGGGGCTTTCCGATAAGGATTTCTCCTTATTGCGCGCATTAGGTGACCAAACCTCTCCTTGATGTAACTTCTAGATATTGTCAATATTGCAAATAATAATATGAATAACTTTGCCGTCTCAATTATTGATTTAATAATATAACATATTATACGATGATCTTTGTGACAATAATTGAATCAATAATATGAGAGATATGATCTGACCAATTCTTGTGCTAATAATTGAGTATAACCGAGTGACTTCTTACGTAAGCATCAATAATCAATACTGGTGTCTACTATGCAACCACGCCATTCTTCGTACTTTTACTACCGGTAGTTCAATGGTTTAACGGTAACACTTTCGCCGTTTATAAAATGATAATTATGTCGTTTTCTAACTACGACAATACTTCCGTTGTGGGGTCCACCAATGATTGTGCCGTCGTATGAATATTCCCTGACAAAAAGAATATTCCCCGACCAATCGAATATTATATAACAACTTGCATACTTTGCAAAATTTATAAATATTACCACAACTATAATATTATATCAAATCCACACCATAATATTAAAAAAAAAATATTTCAAGAAATTTAAATCTTTATTCATAAAATTTGGGGTCTCACACACTTAACTTATGTTTTTTGACTGGGTGGGTAAGTTAAAATTTCTCATTATTATTAATTGGGTATGTTGAATTTTAAAGCGCAATAACCTTACTTTTTTCCACTACCCATGCCAGATGTCCAGTTACTGAGTATCTCAATTTTTTTGAATTGTCATTAGTATCTGGAGAACATTGTTGTGTATTGATTTTAACAATGACTTAAAGTTGTTTAACAAAATGTCTCTAAGAGTTCAAGTAAGTTTTAATATAAGAACCACAATGTTCAAGGATTTTTTTGATGGGATAGCATAAATGATTTAAAGTTTTTCTTTTGGGTATTGCCATGTTAAACATGATTCACTTATATAAGTGTATCTCAAATAGTTTTCCCACTTCCAATCATTTTGGCTCTCTTTATTACGCTTTTTACTTGAGTGGCATTTGACATTGGATCATTGATGTCTTCATCAATCGAGTTGTGTGGGTTCTGATTGTTTTGAAATTGGTGGGGTTCTTGAGAGAGGCTTGGGAAGTAAGGAAAGTATCAAGCGATTTTGTGTATTGGAGCTGTGGTATGATTTTGTTTCAGTTTATCATTTATCAAGAAGAAAAATGATTTTGTTTCGGCATATCTACTTTTGAGAAAGGTGGAAAATTTTATAAGGTTGGTTTATGATCTATCTCATGTAGCTTAATGCGTTTCCTTTCTCGGCATGATAGATTAATATATATATATATATATATATATATATATATGATCACTTAAATTACCATTTGGTAATCATTTATGATAAGTTAAAAGTGCCATTTGAATTACATGTGTGATAATTATGTATCAGACATACTATTTTTTAATTATTTTTTTGTGGCTAAACAATGTACTTTCTTCTAAGGTTCTATGTTGTCTTAATTGGTTTCAATTTCATGCTCTTCATTACTGTGATAATCCCACTGAATCAGTTTGTTGCATACGTACATAAATTATGTTTAAGCATGAGAAAGGTATGGTGGTACCACTTCTACCATTTCACATAGTAGTTTTCCATAGCTATCTGTATGTTGGGGTTTTAATATTTCCCAAAGGAATGTAAAGGTGGAAAAAAAATACAAAGAAAAAAAGTTTATAGAAAATATAAATTTGTAGAATTTGGACAATTTTGAACATAATAAGGAAAGGATTAAATACAAGAAAAGATGAAAAGTATTAGATCCATAAATCTGACACTCAGTCTAAAATTATTGGGAATTTGATGGGATAGCATAAATGATTTTTTTTTGTAAGGTAATGTAAGGTAATGAGTGGTAATGTAAGGTTTTTTGTAAGGTAATGTAAGGGTTTTTTTTTTGAAAATTATGCCTATGGAAGGATGTTGTTCTCCTTCTGAATCCTTTTTAGGGTTTAGTTTTTGATGGGTCGAGGGTGTAATATGGTTTACGAGGCCTTCAAATTTTCAAAGGTAAGTTGTTTGGTTTTATGTTTATAATGATTTGATGCAACCGTAGTTTGGTGTTGCAATTTTTGTCTTGAGGTATCATGTGCCCATTTCTTTGTTTTAGAAATTTGATAGTGGATAATTGTGGTTTAGTTATGTGTCATTGTTTGGATGCTTCTTGGCTCACTTGGATATTTTTCATTTATTATTACTTTTTTGAATAGCTCAGAATTTGAATATGAACTACAGTACATGAGAGAACAAATTGTTGGCTAAGTTTAAAGATAACTGTCTTGATAAGTTGAAGGATTATTATAGAAAGAAGGCATTTAATTAAGGGATCTATGTCTATTGTCTTCAAATGAGAAAGTTCTCTAGGGTTATGTTTTTTATATTTACCATTGAATTAAGTCTTTTTATCTTAGTAAATGAATCCCCCAATACAGGATTAATAACTGTTGGCATCTAGCATAAAGGTTAATACAGTCCTTTCTTCTCCATATCTTTCATTTCCTCAAAGTTACTTGTGGTCACTTTGCTTCTAAACTATACATCGCAAGGTTATTACTGCAGTAGATCTGAATTTTCAGAACTTTTCCCTCTTACTACTCACTTAGGATGTTCCTTTTTCGTAGTGCATAGATTTATCCTATACATTGACGTTTCTTTTAGTCCTACCTTTAGGAGTCTTGAGTTTTGATAGTGGTGGTTAAGAGCATTTTGCTTCAGGGATTTTAGAACACTTAATTGTCTAAATGCATGTACTAATTGTGTGTGTTTAACTGCTTGAGACAGTAATTAGTTTCTCATGTCTAAATGCATGAACCTGGAGATGACTATTAAAGATTTAGAAGTTTCTAAACATTTACCTGCATTTAACTTCAGTAAAAGTCACTGCATGTATGTGCTTTGTAAGAAAGGGAAATTGAATGGTAACTTTTGAATATCACTTAGCATAGTAGGTTACAAAGATTTTTTTTGACGTCCCAAAAAGTAAATAAGGAATTTTAAAGTGGGATAGGAGTGCAAACAAAATAAGTAAGTTAATACTACTTACGGACAATTGATATATTAGATTTTCAAAATCACAAACCTTGATATATTTACTGTTGTCATTGTAACGCTACATAACTAAAAGAATTATATGGTTAGTTACTATTGTCATATAATTACTGTTGTGTACAAAGTGCCTGATTTTTAAATTTATTTCATTTGAAGTTGTGATAGAAACAAATTTTAAGTATTTGAGTGAACGAAAAAGAAGAGTAGGGAGTTTTCCTTCACAATTTTTGAGAGTTTAGGATGGAAAGCATTAGAATATATTCTTACCCAAAGGTGATGACCTTAACCATATTTCCATACTTGCAATTCAATATATATACACATATACATTTATTTTCTTGTTGTTCAATATATTAATTTTACCAATTGTCTGCTCCAAAATAATCGTTTCTGTTGGGTCATCATTTTCAATACTGAGGTTAACTGGTGTTCACAAAGATAACCCTTTTTTGTTGATTGTCAGTGTCTACCTAAAAGGTGGGGCAAATGGTTATGATTTCAAATCAGTTAAAAGATGGACTACCCAAAGGAAGTTAGGATATTGCCTTACTGAGCGTGACAAGGTAAAATTTTTGTTTTCACTATATTTCTTAGTTCCCCGTTTGTTTCATTGAAATGAATGTTTATTTGTAAAATCGTCATTCTTATTTTTAGATATTTGTCCCTATCCACAAAGAAACACATTGGTGCTTAACAGTTATTAACAAGAAAGATGAAAAGTTCCAGTATCTTGATTCACTCAAAGGAATGGACAAGCAAGTAATGAAAATACTGGTATGTTATTCACTCATGCTTTCTCTGGCCAAGTACACTAGCTAGAATTTTGTAGCCTAAGTCATGTGATATTGCTCACCCTTTTGATAGATTTAATTGACAAAGATTTATAGATGTTTAGTAAATTTAAATCTGAATTGTGCCATAATGTTGTTGCTTTTATCGTATTTACTATTTACCTAGCTAACTGTGTTTGGTATCGGTGTTTTGGTATTTGTTATTTGCTTCCAAAACATCATATTTAAATTTAAACATCATACTCTTAGGTCCCAAAAATTTAAATTTATCAACTCAGATATTTATTTGTGTTCTACCTCTAATTGCACAAATATACAAATTCTAACTTAATATTGGAATGCTAAAATATCAAGTCTATATTTAATGTGTTCTACCCCTATCTTTATGGCGTCATGTGATTGTAAAGACCTTTTCTTTAAATTACTATTTCGTTTGAATGTGTTGGATGTTGCGTGATTTTAAAGTTCTTATCTTCAAAAATTTAATTATGAAATTCTGTTGGAACTTGGTTTTTCATTGAAAAATAAGTTCCTAAAAATATGTTACTCCACTTTTATATAGTAAGACTGTAAGAGTCCCATTTGTCCTTTTTACCCTTTTCCTTGCACCTTGGTTTTGAGTTTTTAAAACTTAGGAAATGAATTCCCATGTTGGTAATATTTGGTCTAACTTTCCTTAATAATTTTCCTAACCAAAATGGTAAGATTTGTAAGGAAAAGATGACTTGGTGAAACTTTCCTTTGTTCTCTTATTAATAAAACATTGACAAATTTTGACAGACACGTCCCTTATTGTCTATCTTTTTCTTACTAAATTCACAAAAAAATTCTAGAGAAGGTTATATTCCTTTCATTTCCTTTCTCAAACATTTTTAAATTTCCTTACCCGAAAAGGCTAATATACTTTAAAAAATTATCGATAGTACGAGTTAAATTTCCTTACCCAAAAGGCTCATAAACAGAGTGTTGTATATTAGCTTACGACTTGAGTGTTTTCTATAATTTTTTTTCCAAAAACAAAAATTGAGTTCAAAAAATAAAATAAATTATGTCTCAAAGTGTGTTATAGGAAAATCTTGGTAAGCATAAAATAAAGTTAGAAAAAGTCAACTAAGACTTTCATTTTTTGACTGGTGAGTTTTTAATAATGGTATTGTGAATAGGGTCTGCTGAAATTGTGGTGTTTCCTTTAATCACTTTTCATTCACACCCGCCCAAAGGCTCGAATTTTGTCAAAGCAGATACCACTATGAAGACACTGTATTGCAATATATAAGCGAACAAAAAAATAATGATACAGTAATGATCACAAAAAAATTTAAATGGCAAGGTATTCATTTCAAGATCTATAATATAAAACAGAGCAGAGAGAGAAAAAAGATAAGTGTCCCATTCAAAATTGACGTCAACAGCTCTCTCTCATTCTCCTTATTCAAATTTCAAACCCTCTCTCTATCTTCTTACGCACACAGAGCTAATCTCTCCTGCCGAGCCCTCTAACTCCCCTAAATCTCTTATCTCTCATACCCAGCCCTAATTCCAGTCCCAAATCTCTCATACCCAACCCTAAATATCATACCCAGCCCCTGATTTACGATCCAGAGCAAGAAAGTACCTAGAATCAAAAGGCCTGGAAGTCACGGTTAAAGATCAACATCCTTGACACCTTCGACGTGTAATTTTAAAGGTGATAGAATTGATACTCGGGTTTCCATTGAAGTCATCAGTATAATTTCTCAAATTCTTCCTCATTCGTTATTGCCCCCTCTTATTTACGTCCCTTCTTAAAGTTATGAAGGTGTTTCCAAGTAACAAGAGCATTTATTAAGGTGATTATGGAAAATATCTATGCACTAGAGGGGTATTAAACATTATTTTTAATATTTATTTTTTGTTGATGTATTGGTGTTCAATTTTTTGAGAAATCTAGTTGGACAAGAGAATGAAGGGGTTTGCTTGTCGATTTCTTCAAAGCGTTGTCAATTACGAGGGATAGATGATAGGAGATACTGGAATCACATTCCAACCTGTGAATCTAGGTGAACATTCATACCACTTATATATAGTTATACGTAAATTGTTTTGATTCCAAGATAATTGTATATATAGATAAGCGTATGATCACCAAAAAATAATAAAATAAGAAATAAATAAATTTTTAAGGGTTAAAGCTTAATTGGAATTTTTTTTTGTTTGGTCAAATTAATAATAAATAAGCTTTTATGTTTTAGGAAGAAGCACAAGGAATTGATCTATAAATTTTAATCATTTTGAAGATGAAACAAAAATTCTAGCCAATTGAAAGGATCTTGGTGACTAACAAGGTGACTAACAAGATGAAATTTTAATCAACCACATGTATTAATTTTGGTTGGAGTATCTTATTATATTACATAGGATGCCCATGCACGAAAAGTTGCAACAAATCCAAGTTTTAATTTGGAAGCTTCCTCACCTTGTACTACAATGCATTTTGTTTTTGGAGTTAAACAAATTTGTGCTTGTATTATTAATTAAGTAGAGTACTGTAGTGGAGTAGTATTCACCAAATCCAATGTTGGTCGTTATGGTTTTTTGAAGTGAATGAGAATAACGTTTGGACAACAAATTAATTATTCATTACACAATATTGACTATATTAGATAAATTTTATTGGTGGTGGTGGAAGCTATAGTAGAGAACCATCCTCAAACTTAGCTATGTTTGACACTCGAATAACAAGACAGGGTAATGAGATGGAAACAAAATCTAATTAATACTCCATTAATTAGAATTAAAGCGTTGATATTATTAGAATTATGTTTATAGTGGGAGGAGTGTTTTCTCTTTTTTATTTTGTTTCCTTTTCCTTTTCTGTTAAGGTTTAATATGTGAGTTGACATAGTCCTACATAGTGCTGAGCAAGGAACACGTATATGAAGTTTATATTTCCTTATCAACAAGCCTATCAAAAGTAAAGCATAACAAAGGCCAGGACCAAAACATTAGTTACCCTAGCCACCTCCAGTTAAGATTGCATCCCCTCTTTCTTCATTCATGTTTCTCAAGTATGTAGGGCTCACAAATCACATGCCCCAAAATAAATTAAACCAATCCAAGCTACACTATATTGATACTACTGTAGTATTACACACAAAATGCAGCTCATAAATTTGAATGATTCAATGCCCAAACAACAACAGCATCATCAAAATATTAAAGCAACAGATACACCAAAAGCTTAACATCTTTTGCATCAAGACAGAATTTATGTGTACCTCTCAACAGAAAACTAACATCTGGCACTTCAAAAACGTATAAGCATTCACCAACAACCAACGCACATCATGTCTTAAATCAATAAGGTTCTACTTCGTCATCTAGACACCAAGGATTAAAAAATAAAACTAAGGTCTAAGAAAGAAAGTTGCAACAACAATTCAACCTGATCGAGATATTTGCAATACAATCAGGTCCCAAGACTTTAAATTTATCCAAGTATCTAAGGATCCTAGAAAATACTGACCTATGGTCATCTATCAAGCTGAACGAAATATTAGCTATTGGGCTCAAGAATTTCAACAACATAGAAATGATGAACATTCTTAAGTTCAAGAATTCCCCTCAAGGCACATTCATGCTAAAGAGTTGAAAAGCATTAGGGTCTAAAGTGGTTATCTATTCTAGTATTCCCCACAAAAACATGAGTGAGAGAAAAAAAGGTCGTCCAATGTCAAATTCCAGGCGTCTTCAAATTCTCTACACTATTTTTACGAACATAAGAACTTTAAATTCATACTTGTCAAACCAATTACTGTAACATTAATGTACAAATAAATAGAAAAAGGCATTCTTTTATATGATTGAGGCCGGAGGGTTGTCTATAATTCTTTAACGTCCATACTACAATCAAAAGTCTGATCCCCTGCTATGGAGCAAAACCATCACTCACACAAGAAGATCTAAAAACTAAGACCCTCTTAGCATATAGATTATCTTTTGTTTTTCTTTTTCCTATAAATATGCCTATAGATCCATCATTATGCATGAATCAAACAATATAGAATTCACATCGTAACATGATTGAACTCATTTCTGGTAACCCCCAATGTCAAATAACCACAATCAAACCCAAATCCTTCTCTGGGATAGTAAACTTAGAAATTGGTCTAAGAAACTTAGCAA
Organism: Panax ginseng; assembly: GCA_020205605.1. NCBI lineage: Eukaryota > Viridiplantae > Streptophyta > Magnoliopsida > Apiales > Araliaceae > Panax > Panax ginseng. The sequence continues at coordinate 79,968,561 of CM035137.1, read as the reverse complement.
ATTATAGTATAAATTGGTCTAAGAAACTTAGCAAAAAATTTCCATCTAGAAACAATTTTAATTTTTCAAGTTTATCAAAAAAAAAAAACTAAATAAGTGAAAAACAGAACTTAGAAGGTGAAAATTTGGTGGTAGTACTCAGTGAGATACCAAACACTAAAACAACAAGAACCACCAACTAAACAAAAGTCCAACTCCCTCACTCTTTCCTTCCTCTCACTCAAATATCTAGTAGGAATATGAACTATGAACCCACAACAATGCAATCAGAAAAAGGTACAAATTTTCCTTGCTTATTGTTTTCTCATATTTTAGATTTGCTTCTAGAACTCTCTCTTTTCTTTTTTTCTGAACTCCTTGAGTATTTACTATCAATGGCTTGAGTATTTACTATCAATTGTTTGAGAATTTCTGATGGGTTTGTGTTTATAAATAAAGGATAGAGAGCTAATTTTTCTTGGGGTTTTAGAGCTAAATATTTAATTAGTCTTCGAAGTCGATTTCAAGAAACCCACATCATCATAATACTTGTCTCCCCGTCTTCGTTGATGATCCAATATATATGATATATATAAGTCATAATTGAAGTATTACTTTTTTTCAAGTAAAATGAGTGAATGGATTTGGTTCGCAGACCATTTTCTGCTTATGATTTCAAAAACTGTATTATGAGCCCAAATAGTGATGACTTGAATTCTTTGCATCTTGTTTATATTCTTCTTCATTTTCAAGTGAAGGATTTATTACAGTTTGAACTATGAATAAAAGTTAACAACGAATGATGTAGTGTTTTGGATACCTTCATGTTTAAAAGATTTATTGCAGTTTGAACAATGAATGACAGTTAAGTCGGTCCTGTTATCTGATGTAGTGTTTTGGGTACCTTTATGCTTGATAGTGCTTTATTCACATACTGAGAAACTGCAATTTAACTTTATATTCACATGCATTTCAGGTTTATGTAGTGCTGCGAATATATATATGGATGCATTTTGGCTGATGATATGGGGTAAATATTACTGTGTATCTTTTTGACAATGTGTCTGCAAATACATCCAGTGTTTACTTATTTGATTTGTGTTCTAGGTTATTAGTATTCTTGGTTTAATTTGTACAGTTTGTGAAAAAGTACCCACTGAAGCTTGAAACTTTAGTCTGTCAGAGTTTGATGACTAAAAAGTCCTTAGAAGTGAGTTTCAGTGTGCCCTAAAAGTGACTGCCAATTAAAGTTGCATTACTACCACTTAAGAGGAGATATAGGTTACATGTTGGATTTCCTCTCCCATCTTTTCCTTAGTGTCAAGCCTACAGTGGAATTATAAAACCTAGAATATGATTAATATGAAGCGAGAAAATAAGACAATCTAAATTTACCAAGAAACGTTAATTCATTATGCAATGCAAATAAACTGCTTTTATTGCGAGGTTTATAGTCTAAAAGGTTAAGTTGTCAATAATTTAAAGGAAATTGTTATCCCCAGTGTAGCTTCTGGCGCTTTTTTGATGCCATCTCTTTTGGTTTATTATTTTGCTGTAGGGAGTCATCCCTCATATTGCTGCCTGTTGAGATGTAAACACTAAAATCCTCAACTACTTTACTTGCACCTTCATCTGTACTTGCCCTCAAGTTTTATTTTGACTCACATATTTCGATAATTTTTATATTTCAAATATTTTCAGGTATACATTGAAGGATACTTGGTGTAAGTGTAAAGAATACTTGGTGTAAGCTGTAAAGTAATGGGTCTTATGCAACATGTTGTTTATCTATTTTCTGCACGTTTATATTTTTTGTATTCCGTCTTTTGTAAAGTTAACTAATTATATATGGTTATGATGATTTTTGTGTTTGGAATGATGGTTTTTTTGGTGGTTTGGATATGTATTGATGATTGTAAGTTTTGTAGACAGGTTTAGAATTTTCTGGATATCTATTTTTAAATGAAACTCTGCCGAAATTTCTTAAAATTAGTACCGACTAGCTCGATGTTTTGGTAGTTGGATATGTATTGATGATTGAGTAGTTGTGGTGGTATGTGTCTTTAGATAAAGTAATATTTTTCAAATTTTAATTTTATTTTTCATTACGTCGTGCTTTCTTATACATGGGTTATCGCTAAGTATATATATATATATATATATATATATATATATATATATATATATATATATATATATATATAGCAATGATCTATAACATGTGTTTTCTATGGACAAAAATGGGCAAATATCATCCTAATCGTCCGTAACCAAAAACAACGACTGTGATTGAAAAATTGAACAATGCGTCAGCTAGAAACAAAAATAACCATCATTAAAATGGGTCAAGCTCATCCTTTTGTTGGAGTCTTCAGGTCAGTGGCGGAACCAAAACGTTTTCATAGGGGGGTCAAAATACATCAGTAAATTTTTTTTATTTATGAACGCTTGAGATGCTTCTTTTGGTTGTACGACTGATAGGAGACAACTGTATACTGCGAGTCTGCATAGTTTGAAAACGTATCAAAATTTATTCGTTTTCAATTGTTGAAAAAATATAATAATTCAATGTGTAAAAATTGTGGGATATAGAAATGAGCATATTTGATTGAATCTCTTTACAAAGATTTCTTGATTACATATTAACTAAAGGTTAATTTGGAGTTTCTCCGGTAAAAAATGCATGTAAAAATTGAGATGCTTATTATATCACCCATTAATTAAATTAAAGGCTAGTTTGGAGTTTTTAATGCATCAAATAAGAAAGAAATTGTGTTTTCATGCGACTTTCAATTAATTTTGACTATTGAAAGCACGTACCTCAGAATCTTTAAAATTAAAAAATATATATATATATTAATTTAAAGTTTAAAAATATCTTAATTTAACTTTAAAAAATTCATAATAATTTTATTTTGAACAAAATAAAATTATCTCCCATTTATTAGTATTCATAAACGAAATAACTAATCAAGATCAATCGAATATTCCGGAACTCACAAATAAATAAAAAAAAGTGAGTTAAAAAAAAAAAAAACTCTCCCATATTTCCATATTAATTATTACCCGTGTTGACAAAAAGAGTGCATTAAGCTAACGTTTAGTAAGTAGTTGTCTTTTTTAGTGTGAATCTTCAATATATTATATTATATTATATTACTATCCACACGTCTATCATTCCTTCTCCAACCTTTTACAAACATCTGCTATCCACACAACCATTTTTCCTCATAATCCTCGCCCTCTGTATTGCTTCCATTTTGTCGGATGTTTCTGCCGTAGTGGGTGCCTACTGTTGGGCGATTGGCAAGCTATCAATGACCCAAAAGACCCAACAGTCCAATTACCCAAGTCGTCGCCGGCACCAATTACCGGCCAAGCAGGGGCAGCACCGCAGCAGTAGGGTACTATAGCGTCTAGGAGTCGCCGGTACCAGCCTACCAGGGTCAGTTGCCCCCCCCCAGTTCCGCCTCTGCTTCAGGTTCCGAGCCTCATTCTTCCTATAAATACTCATATTCTTTCTTCCGATTTACTCACCAATTTTTCAAGCAATACCTAGATATGGCTTTCCACTACCTACTTGTGCTTCAATTTCTTATTTTATTTCTCCTAATTTCGTCATGTAGAAATGCATTTTCTGCTCTAAGTATTGTCACTGACAAGGAGGCCTTGATCTCATTTAAGTCTCAAATAGCTATGGATCCTCCTAATGTTCTATCTACATGGGACCATAACACGTCGCCCTGCAACTGGACCGGAGTTTCATGCAACAAACTCCGCCAAAGAGTGGACAGCCTGAATCTTTCAGGCCAGTCGCTAAGGGGTTCTCTAAGCCCACATATTGGCAACCTCTCCTTCCTTACATCTCTTCAGCTTCAGAGCAACAAATTCATCGGATCACTTCCACATCAAATAAGTAACCTTCCTCGTCTCCAGTTGCTCAACATTAGCTTCAACAGCATAGGAGGTACTGTCCCGCCAAACATAACCCGGTGCAAAGAGCTAAGAATCCTTGACTTGATGCAAAATGAAATTTTGGGTCGAATTCCTAACGACCTCAACAATCTCACCAAGCTTCAAGTCTTGAACTTGGGACGAAACCACCTTTTTGGTTCAATTCCACCCTCTATAGGTAACGTTTCATCCCTCGTTACAATAAACTTAGGCACCAACACACTAAATGGCGTGATACCTAATGAATTGTCCTGTCTTCGAAATTTGAAGCACCTTGATCTCACCATAAACAATCTCACTGGCACTGTTCCTTCCTCCATATACAACATGTCTTCGCTAGTTTCTTTAGCCGTGGCGTCTAATGATTTGTGGGGAGATCTTCCCTACAACGTTGGAGTCACGCTTCCTAATCTTCTTGTCTTCAACTTTTGCTTAAACAAATTCACCGGTACAATTCCAGGGTCTTTGCACAACCTCACAAATATACAAGTCATTCGTATGGCGCACAATTATTTGCATGGGAAGGTGCCACCAGGACTTGGAAACCTCCCATATCTACAAATGTATAATATCGGGTTTAATAAGATCGTTAGCTCAAAAGACGATGGCCTTAGTTTTCTTACTTCTTTGGCAAACAGCACCCGTCTGAATTTCCTTGCCATTGATGGTAATCTTCTAGAGGGTGTAATTCCAGAGTCCATAGGAAATCTTTCGAAGAGTCTAGCTAAGCTTTACATGGGGGGAAATAGATTTTCTGGTAGCATACCCGCCTCAATTGGTCAACTTAGTGGCTTACAGTTGCTTAACTTAAGCTACAACTCGATTTCGGGTGAAATTCCACCAGAAATAGGCCAGTTGGGAGAACTGCAAATGTTGGGATTGGCTGGAAATCGTTTGAATGGCAAAATCCCAAGTTCACTAGGCAATCTCCAAAAGTTGAATAAGCTTGATGTATCCGGAAATGAGTTGGTGGGAACCATCCCCACTACTTTTGGAAACTTTCAGAATCTGCTTGCAATGGACTTGTCTAATAATATGCTTAATGGGAGCATACCAGAAGGAATTCTTAATCTCCCTAGTTTAAGCACTTTTCTGAATCTTTCCAGAAACTTCCTCACTGGCCCTTTGCCTCAAGAAATAGGATTGCTGCAAAGTGTTGCCACTATCAACCTTTCTGACAATCGTTTCTCGGGCAACATACCCAACTCAATTGGCAATTGTAAGAGCTTAGAGGAGTTGTTCATTGCCCAAAATATGTTATCAGGCGGTATCCCAGAGACTTTAGGAGCAGTTAAAGGTTTGGAAATTCTTGATCTCTCTTCGAACCAACTCTCTGGCTCGGTTCCTCGTGACCTAGAAAAATTGTTAGTCCTACAGTCGTTGAATATTTCATTCAACAACCTGGAGGGTGAGCTTCCTACTGGTGGAATTTTCACAAATCTCTCTAGAGTTGATATGGAAGGTAACAAAAAGCTCTGCTTTCATTTCCCCTGCAAAAAAACTCGAGGGCTCTCGAGAGGGCGAATAATCTTGATTTGTGTTACAATTACTACAGGTGCAATAGCTGTAGTATGTTTCACAATTGGTTTATTGTTCTTCTCTCGAAAAGAAAAATCAAAGATAATGGAAGGACCAGACTCCTTCAAGGGGGAGCATCAAATGGTCACATACGATGAGCTTCGTCTTGCAACTGGAAATTTTAACCAAGAAAATCTGCTAGGACAGGGGAGTTTTGGAATGGTTTACAAAGGCTTTCTCAGAGAAGGAATGGCGATCGCAGTTAAGGTTCTTGACAATGAGTTTAGTGGATCTTTCAAGAGCTTCTTGGCAGAATGTGCAGCTTTGAGGCAAGTGAGGCACCGAAATCTTGTCAAACTAATAACCTCGTGCTCAAGCATTGATTTCAAGAACATGGACTTTTTGGCTTTGGTTTACGAGTTCATGAGCAATGGGAGTTTGGATGATTGGATTAAGGGGAAAAGAAGGAATGCAAATGGAGAGGGGCTGAACATTTTAGATAGGCTGAATGTTGCAATTGATGTTGCATGTGGCATAAACTATTTGCACCATGAGTGCGAGAATCCGGTTGTGCATTGTGATTTGAATCCTAGTAATGTTCTTTTGGATGAAGAAATGGCTGCAAAGATTGGAGACTTCGGGCTTGCTAGGTTGCTGATTGAGAGAACTGGAGATCAATCTATTAGTTCTACACATGTTCTTAAGGGTTCTATTGGTTACATACCTCCAGGTCAGTGGATTAATTCATCAAGTTTACTTAATTTAGTGCTTGTAGTGTTTTTCATATAATTGTATGCCTAATTATGCTATTTTATTAAAAACTCGTGACATTTGTAACACAAGGTGTTACTAATAATGAAAATATTGCATGTTTTTTTATTTTGAAATAAAATAATTACACAAGTATTATAAAAGAATTTAGATGAATTTAATTCGGGAAAGGGGAGAATTTGGGAAACGGGTTGGAGCGGAATTTATGGGATATTATTTTCGAGAAGTTTGCGGTAGGCATGGTGAAGGGTCCCCTAGACCATACCCACCCACATTCCCTTGTGGGAATCAGGGTAAACTTAGCTGTGCTCTCTAAATATTAGATACCACTCTGAATGCAAATTTCCTCATGTTTGATATTTAACAATTATTATTATATACGCAGAATATGGCATGGGAGTAAAACCATCCACAGCAGGAGATGTGTATAGCTATGGCATAATGTTGCTTGAGCTTTTTACTGGGAAGAATCCAACTCATGGGGGATTTACAGGAGGTTTAAGCCTAAAGAAATGGGTGCAAACCGCTTTCCCTTCCGACGTAGAACAAGTGTTGGAGCCTGAGTTGCTTCTGCACATGAAAAAAACCAGCCATGATGATGATGAGTTTAAAATTAGCCAAGAGGCGCAACTTCATTGTCTGATCACTGTCATTAGTATTGGGTTATCTTGCGCTGATGATTCTCCCGACGGGCGCATAAGCATGAGAGATGCTGTTCGAAAACTTCAAAGTGTTAGGGACTCTGTTTTCAAACCAGAGGTTAATAGGGGGAAAATCAAGTTTTGAAGATCTGGTTGTATTAAACATTATACTGGAATAGTTTTACTCAGTTTGTGTTGTTTAAATAAAGTTACTATATGGAGGGCCAAGGATCATAGTGAAATAAAGTAATTGTTCAAAACTAAAACACATCAAAAATGCTGCCATCTTTTTAGCAAGTTACATAGTCACGGCCTATTTTAAATTATCTCATTTGGATTTGTTTTTTACCCGTTTTCAAGAAAATGTAATGGTTTTTTTCCTTTCTCAAGAAGAGTTATAATTATCACCTAATAGTAAGAAGAGTAAAATAATACTCCCTCCGTTATTTAATATAGGTCCTTTTAGAATTGTGCACAAGTATTAAAAAAATAATTATAAAATATTAAATATACTATCAATTGTTTATATTGCCCTTGTATTGGAAGAAGAGTTTGTTATTTATTAGACAAAAAATAGTGAGAGAACCAAAGTTACATTTAATACTTGGAATAATATTGAAAACTAAGCAATTAATACTTATTTGAAATTCTCAAATGACTTATATTAAAGAACAAAAATATTTCTCTAAAACAACTTATATTAAAAAAAAATAAGAAAGTTGAGCATAAGGTTTACTAAAATAGTAATATGAGTAAAATAATAATAATTGCTTCCCGAGTATGTGGAAGTGGAAATTCTCATATTTCTGTAATACTTGTACTACAATTTTAACTTCGACAAAAATACACATCTCTTCTTTGCTCATTTAACTTGGCATTGAACCCTTCTCAATAGTATCCCAAAAAAAAAAAATCAGTATTGCCAGTCATTCTTTTCAAAACTTGGTAGTCTATAAAATGCAAGTTTAACTTGCTGAAACGACAATGACTTTATTTTATTTCTTAAATCAACAGAACTGTAACATTAGATAAACCATCAATTTAAGTAACAGGCCACTTCCGAGCCCATACTATAAATGCTTTCTTCATAATTATTAATTCCAATGTATTCTCAAGTATTACATGAACTTATAAGCCAAACAATTTAAAGTCATACCATGTTATACAGGGGGTCAATCAGACAAACTTACAAGCTATTTATCAACAAATATAGGACTCCTGACAAAGTAAACCTTAAATCTGTATTTTGAATAAAGCTACTGTAATATTCACAACTTGTGTCAGTAGTGTGATACCAGTAAGGCCAGTTTCAAAACCAGCAGCTCATGACAATCAAATCAGTCAAACATTCTTCCATCAAGCCGGATAGTCAGTGTAAAAAGCCAATCTTGTGTGTTTCTGAGCTTTATCCACATGGCCTTCCATTGATTTGTAAAGATCATATCCCATATAACTATTCTAACAGACATTCTTTAACATCATCAAAGAAGGAAATTGGTATCTTTGGAGGAGAAGATAATGCTGATACACATTTGAACTGTTCCAAACAACTCATGGGATCAGATAACTATAACTGTACTGTTTATAGAAAATCATCAAATGTTAAATGTCATGTGTATACCTTATGTTAATTGTATTTATCTCTCACTGCCATCAAAGAGCCTCCTCTTCTACTCAATTGCAAATCGTGTATGATAAGAACACATTCCTTCAAATCTGATGGTTTGTATCTAGAGTATTGTTGCAAGGCTGAACTCTGCAAGACATGTTGAACATGTTTAGTTTGATTGATACATGAAGATTAGAACTTTATGAAAGTAGTGTTCCTGATACACAAAGATTAAAACTTTATAGGAGTAGTTAGGTTTGTTACCCAAGGATGCACATTTGGTCTGATGGTGAATCTTGAAAGAAATGTCACTGATGCAGCTACCAAAGAAGGTAAGAATTTGATGCATCCATAATCCAACAAACTTAGTTCTGCTAGGTAATAACCCAAGAACTCCAACTGCAAATCAGGAGTCTGTAGAAGGCACAAAGCAAAAATAAGTAACTAACAGAAACACATTATCTTCCACACACACACAGAGAGAAAGGAGAGAGAGGGGGGGCTCACATTGTGGTTTTCTTGAGCAATTCTGATGTGTCTTCTGTACGCGGAAAAAGCAAATTGATAACAGAAAATTAGACAAATACAGTGCAGACTTCATTTACTAAAGCATTAAAAGATCAATGACGAATAGCAGATATAGTATGCTGATATTGTCCTCACCTGAGAAATGTTTTAACTGTCGGATTCCCCATTTCAAACTTGAGAGATTTGAGTACATCAGCCTCCATTTTCACCACCTCTTCTCTTGTGTATGTGTTATCAGTGATATAACAAAAATCTTCAACATGTGGCGGATTGATTTCTTCGTATTTTCTATTCATGAACCACAAAAGTAAATATTTATGAGAAGGGAGACGAGCAAGATTGCCTAAATACTATTATATTAAAACAAGGTATTAGACGCTTACGAAGCAATGAGCATTGAAGAGACACCAAGAAGCTGAAGCTTTTGCCTATTAACAGCATTCACTGATAAGTATCTATCAATGTAAGAACTTGTTAGATACACAGTGTCTGAAAGAAGCTTGTACTCCTCTGAAACCTCAACCAACCAATCCACCAAAACTGCTCTCATGTTAACACTCACACCCTTCTGGACTTTCTCAATATAATCAGGCAGTGGTCTTCTTTTTGTTTCCATCTGAATAAGAATAACCCAAATTAGTCTAAATTCAAAATCTTCATAGTAATATGCATATATCCAAATAAATCAAAACAACTAAAAATTTTCTTTTTAAGGTATCAGCAACCCATTTTTTTAAGAAAAACCCGTTGAAGCCAACCTAAAGTTTATCAAAATAACCAACCCTGATTACACATCTATAGAGTAGCCCCTGAAAAACATTTAAAATGGAGGTGACGGTAACCCATTTCTTAGTTTTAGAAATGGAACCAGCCCATATAACCTAAAACCCGAAACCCTAAATACAAATCTCAAGATTAATCCCAAATCCCCTCAATCACAAAAATAGACCCATCAAACCAAATGAATTAATCCTTAAAATTAACAGTAAACCAGTAATTAATTTCTCAAATTAAACCAACCCATTTGCAACTAACACAAAAAATTTAACTAAAAACATAAATCTCACTTACCTCCAGGTTATGAAGATACTCATAAATGTCCGAAACATAAGCAGAACACATTTGGGGATCATCAGATTTCGCATCAATATCAATACCATTTGTATCATCTTCCCTCAAAGTCTCCGTCAAAGCTTTCTTCGATCTCTTACTCGGCCTACATTTGGCTTTTTGCAGCTCAGAACCCAAATTCTGATTCACCTGAAGAACATTAGACAAATTCGAAATCTCACCCAACACCACCCTCTTCTTGGTGGCTGGTTGAGACTCCGGCACGCCCATTGACGCCGCAGCCCTCTTCAACGCCAATCGGGTCACTCGACTGCAGTTCTCCTGACCCGCCATTGTCTTATCACTCTCCCTCCAACAGAGAAATTAGGTTACAGTTTAAGGAGAGAGAAAGAGAGAATGAGAGAGGAATGAGAAGCTGGGCAGCGAGCTGGTCTAATAAAACAGAGAGAGATGCCGCCATTTCTAATGTTTCAAAAAGAAATTACAGTTTTCCGCTCAAAACGCAAAACCCTGGTTTTTGAGTTTTTGTTTAGTTTCGTTTTGTGTTTGGTTTCCGCTAAATATTTGAAAATTGAGGGTTTGGCGTTTGATTTCCCACTTCTTCCGCCAAGAAAACGTTTTCGAGTTTTGATAGTTTATTTTTAGAATATTGCTACTTCCAGACACTATTTTACTTTGTCCACCCTTTATGTATATCTACATATTCAAATTACATAATTATCCCATAATCATTTTTTAAATTAGAATTGTCATATTTCCGTATAATATTTTGCTAAAATCCCACTATATTTTTCCTATGATATACTTTTTATATATAGCCACAAAAAAACATATCGCAAAATGATGTAGTCTGTAAATTAATATAATACAAAAATAATTATGTAATGTTCTAACTCGAAATAAAATCGACATATATTTTTTCTTAATAAAAAACACTCTATTTCTATAATTACTAGCTACTCTTTTGTCCATAAAAGTATGATTTAAGAATAAATTTCACATAAATTAAGATAATCAAATAAGGAGAGAGACTTCTGTGTCTGAACCGGTAAGGATTTCTCATTCGCGTTGGACGAAACCTCCGATTCATGTAACTGTGATGCTTAGACTTGACAAATGGGCGGGCCAAGCCCAAACGGGCCGGACGAGTGACGGGTCGGGCCAAAAATGGGCGGGCCAAAAAGGCCCAAGTTTTTCTAGGCTAAAATTTTGCAGCTCAAAACTCGGCCCGTGGACTGAGACCAATTCGTGTCTATTTTATGCTATTTTTGGGTTTGGCCCAAACGGGTCGGACAGGTGGCGGATCGGGCCAAAAACGCCCAAATTTTACTAGGCTAAAATTATGCAGCTCAGCTCGTGGCTGGCGGGCCAGCCCGCGGACTTAGGCCATGTTTGCCAGGTCTAGTGATGCCTCGGTTCGGGGTAATTGTGACACCTCCAAATCCAGGTACTCCATTCTCACAGGATTTGGTGTTCACTATCCAAAGCATTACATCTAACTATCCATACTCAAAGTATAAAGACATAATTTAAATAACTTAAACAATAATCTTTCCCATTAAAGGGTTACATCAACATTTCAAAAATAATCCAAAGTAATCTAACCTTAAATTTATTACATCAGTTGCAAAATACATCATAAAATTAAAATAAGTCTCATAGAGTGAACATTTAAATAAATTTCTCATAAGTCTTTAGCACTTGGACAATTTGTCCTTTCCTTTGCTAGTAGATGGCTCATCAACTTTCTCCACTTTAGTTGCAATGTTAATTGCAAGAGTGAGCAAACAAATGCTCACTGATATAGAAAGTAGTAATGATAGTAACATGAGAATGAACAACTAAAAATCGAACAATAAAGAACTTGTTCTACGAATCAAAATAGAAAACAAGTTCGAACTTTAATTATCTCGAGGTCGAAGACCACGAACTATGTCTCCTAGATTTAGGTATTATTACCTCAACCTTAACAAATGTTAGACTATACTGCACCCTTCTTAACGTACTTAGGGGGATCAACCCTTTGTACCATGTATTGTGCACAAACATCTAAACGTTACACGTACAAAATCCCCTATGTTAGGGTTTTTCGTCTCAGTTTGAATTTAGAATTTCTGCACTAAAGAAAGTTTAGTTTGGAACTAGCTTATTAGTGTTTCTAGAATTTTAGAACATTATTCAGTTTCCATCAATAAAAGTTTAATATAAGAATGTATAACTGGCAGGTCTATCAAAGTCAAAGATCGGATATCAACAATATATATAATTGAATAAACATAATATACATGGAAAATGCTATAACCAAAAGAGTTAGAACAATCTCATTTGAATCGATGTATTAGAACAATATACTCTTTGAATAATAATATCAAGGTTTAGAAAAGTAAAACTCGTTCGAGGTAACGAAGCAGGTTACAAGAGCTTATACAAACATATTAAAGATAAATTAGGCTTGCTCAATTTTAAGAACTCGCACAATAATATTAGAGGAATGGAAACTTGCATTCAATATGAAAAGAATAAAGTTAAAAAGTTTGCTCAATTGTAAGGAGATAAGGTTTAGAAACTTGCCTTGTATGTAAGCTACACAAGTGTAAAATAATCTCCAATTACCCTACATACATCATTACAATCGCAACAATAATTAGTTGTATGAATATTAGCTTTAGGGTTTAAATCATCATTTAGGTCATAACCTTAACCTAGCACCTAATTATTTAGGTTAACATACTTAACGAATCTGAAATCGCATTACGAGCCAACATAACTTACTCGTTCATTTCTAACTTTTGAAAACATCACTTTTAGTTTCATTATATAACTCAATTAACAATCACTTAGAAATCTTTTACACTTTGTATTACAACACCTTACAATCTGTTATTGTAGTTTCTATTATGTCTTAACATCATTAACATGCATGCTAAACCAACACAGGTCCGCTACGCATGACCTGCAAATAAGCAGACTTCACTGTCACAGCTTAGGGTATGGCGCAATTGGTGCACATACCTAAGCTTCAGGGACCTAAGTCTATTTGTTAGTTTTTGCCTTAGCATGCAAGAATCATACGGCAGTACGACAGAGGCAATGAGAGGCAATGAACATGAGCAGTTTTTAACCAACTAACACGAAATTCACCCACCAAACAATGATAATAACAGGTAAAAATGATATAGAACTATCACAACCATGTTTGTGAACATATTCCACCAATTAAAATAATTTGACAAAAATTTAAGTTAGGTTAATTTCTCAAATTTCATGATTTTCATATAAAACCCAAATTTTGATATTCATCCCCAAAAATCCACACTGCGAATTCAATACATGGCCAATTCGCCTCATTCAAATTATGTTATGCTCGTTTCTTAATAAACTAACATATACAAACGTCAATTTATAGTTTAACATCCAAATTGGCCACTAAAATTGACAATTACCCAAGCCCTATGCAAAAATTCAATACTGACATTATTTCTACCGTTAGAACGAAATTAGCATACAATTTCCTTGTTTAAACATAAACTCTAGCATTATATCACTTATATCTACCATAATTTAGTTACACAACAACAATTTTGAAAGAATTAAAATTCATAGAACATAAACAAACTTGCCATAAATTCATATATGTATATATATATATATATATATATATATATATATAATACAAGGGTTAGATATAATACCTTCAATATGCTTAATAATCTCTTGCTAAACACTAAAATTGCTTAGGTTTTCTCTCAACCTCTCAAGTTCTCTGTAAACCTTCTTTTCTCTCAATTCTACGCTTTCTCTTTTTCTCTCAACTCAAGCTTTTCTGACCTTGGGAGAAAAATAAGACGCAAAAGAAAATAAACTGATATGGCTTAACTCTCCCACGATCACTATCAGTTAAAAAATAATGCGCCTTCATCCGTTAAGTTAGACCAAAGGCCACAAGGCCTTGTTTGGCCATACACCAAAACCCCCAACTAGATTATTTTTATATTATTTACATTATATAGTTACTTTGTGTCACACTCTAGTTAATTAAATAACTTTAGCTTAATTAATTTAAATAATTTATAATGGTAATTAAAATAATTTCTATTATAATTACATTTATGAATAATGAATAATTATATATCTAATTTAATTAATAAATTAGAAACATCACTTTATTCAATTTATTTATTTCCTTTAAATTAAACAATTCATTTAATTTAATTATTTTCTTAAATATTAAGCAATTGATTTAATTTAATTATTTCCTTAAATTAAATCCTTTAGATAAAATTATCAATACTCAATTTAATTAATATTTATCAATTTAGTTACTAAATTAATTACCACAACTCATCAATTATTTATTTTTCTCAATAAATATATTATTTAAAATATTTATTTAATTGAATAAATATTTAAATTAAATTACAAATTTCTTGATCGTTACAGTAATGACTTTGTGTGTATTTGGTTTATGGTCCGAAATAATATGGGAAAAGTTATGGGAGTTTGTATATATTGATAGAGTTAATGGTAATACGGGTGCGGGCATAAATAAATTGAGTCGAGCCGAGTATTGAGTTGCTCAAATTTGGTTCATAAATTTCTCGAGTATAAAATAAAGTTTGATTGAAGCTTATTTAGCTACCGAGTCAAGTATGATCTCGAATCGAGCCCGAGCAATTTGAATTTTTCAAACGAATATGATCCAAGTATCAATAGAAAATTGTAATATGAGAAGGTTCGAGTAATTTATCGAACTTTAAAATTTGTTCATATTTGAATCATTTATATTTTTAGTCGAGTTCAAATTGAACTTTTAATCGAGCAAATACATCTTTAATTTATTAATCTTATTTCGTTCGTCTTTAATAGTTAAATACCTCATTTTCCAAATATATGAATATATATTTTTATATTCACACTTAATCTCTTTACACCAAAAAATATATTTCAAAATTATATAGCACATATATGCTTACTCGAACCCGACATATCTCATAATAAGAATTTTATTTATTAAATTCTTATTTTCATAATTCTTCAAAATTTGGGTTGTCAATTTTCATTTTATAAGTTATTAAAATAAAAACCTTTAATAATTAAAATTCTTATTTTTCATAAGTTATTAAATAAAATTTAATAATTAAAATTCTTATTATAAAATGTATATATTTTGAATTATGTGATTTGAAGAGAATTATATATTCATATGTTGGAGAAAATGAGATTTAATAGTTAATTAAACTATTAAAGAAATTAAATAATATAAGTTAATTTAATTAAGTAAAATTATATTATGAGATAATATAATTTTAATTGTTATGCCTTATGGGCAATGAAATTATTATGAGTTAAGTTTCATAAATAGTGTGAATAATTCACTTAATTAAAATAGTGAATTAATACAAGTATAATTGATTTAATAAAGTGAGAAGGTAATATATTGCATAAAAATGTAAATGTTAGTATAATGCAGTAAAATATTTATTAAGTACATTAAATATTTTAGTTGGAAAACTTTATGGAATAAAATGAATATTTATTGTATTAAATAAATATTTAATGAAAATTGTTATGGGATAATTTATTTAAGTGTGATAAAATAGATGAGATTTATACGTATTTTATTACGCTGAGTATAATGAGTGATATTCTAATTTAATTAAATAATTAAATTAAAGGAGTGAAAATTTGTTAAATAATATTATGATTATAATGGTTGAATAAAAATTATAATTTTACTGATAAGGTTAATTTTATTTCTTAAGGAATTAAAGGTACATAATCTAGTTTATATTTCAAGTTTATGTGTTCTTGAGTTTCTTTTAAAATTGGGGTTTTGGTTAATGAATTTGTGGGTTATGATGTTATATATGTTATTAGATTTTATAATTTCATAATGGTCATCTAAAAATAATTTTTCAGAAATTAAATTCATGTATTTATGCTAAAGAAGAGGAATTTGGGGTTTGATGGTAATGTGTGTTTTGATGTACTTTGAGACTAAAATTGATGATGAATTCGTGATTGAAATTTTAAATTGAAGGATGATTGTTGTTCTCCTCTATAAAACGAAAACAATGCAACTTGAACGGATCGAATTGGTTAAGAAACGAATTCATGATGAATAAATATACTTAACATGTTAAAAATATGAAAAATTAGTATAAACCAATTAGAATTAGTATAAACCAAGTCCCACATCGACTAAATTGAGAACTTTACCCTTTTCTAAACCTATAAATAGAAGGGCTGGACCTTTTCTGTCATTCACAAACAAGAAGGCCTCCAATTTTGAAAAAGGCTTTGTTGTGGGAGAACTTTTTATAAAGATCTCCTTAGTTAAATCTTGGTTGAGTACGTATTCAGTTTGCGAAACTCGTATTTTCGGGTATATTTTTTATTTAATTTTTGGTAATGTTATTATTTTAAATATTGTATTTAATTTGTTTGTTAAATTTGATATTTTGGAGTATTTAGTTAGTTCTTAGAAGGTTTTAAATTTCTAGTAGTTTTATGAATTACGAATCCATAGAGTCAAAAACGGACTATTTTGGGTGTGTATAACTCAAGTTATGAAGGTTGGAAGGAAAAAGGGTCAAAAATTCGTAAGAATAGTAAAACTAGAAAAAAAAGGTAGCTTACTACTAGGGGGGCTTTAGCGCGGCCCCCAAGTCTATTTAGGGCGTTGTAGCATTAGAATAGTAGTCTGGATCGGACAGTTTGACCTCCTATAGTAAAATAGCCATAACGTTTTTATACGAACTCCGATTGAGGTGATTCAAGATGATCCGGAATGAGGACGAGTAGACCTACAACTTTTGTTCTTTAAGTGTTTCAATTTGATGTCGGGATATTGGGTCAAAATGGCCATTTTTTGGACTGATATGTATTAGGAGGCAATCGGAAGGCGTCGGGCATGCACATATGCAAGTGTAGTGCTTCTGACGATAAAAGATGTTTTTCTAAGTTATAAAATATGAATATTAGTAAATATAATGATGCTTAATATTAATAAAAGATGTATTAGATAAGTTGTATAAGCATACTAAGCACACATAAGAGAGACGAATCAAGCGTGTGATGAATGAACGTCGAAATACCGTGTCAAGTGTTAATAAACTTAAAAAATGTTTCAATTCAATTGAAATAAATATTATAAGATATGGAATAGGGTTAATATAAAACCAATAATGATTCCTAGCAAGACTTAAGCACTTGAATGAACTTCGAGTATGAAATATAGTGAGATGTAAGTCGAAAGTTAAACACAATCAAATTGAACATTGTGTAGTGATAATAGGAAGGGTTATGAGATATAGAGTAAAGTTTACATTACAAATACTATGCGTTGATATGTGACTAATAGTTGATGTGTATGATTATATAATTGTGTAGGGCACGTGAAATGCGTATAAGCGTAAGTCGTTAAACCGTTATTGGTAAACAACGATCAAAGCAAGTCTTTCAGTTCCTATTTGCTATATGAATTTGATGATGAAATATTTGAAATCTTTATTGCAAATAGCATGGTGTGTTATATTAATGTTGAAAGTATAAAATATTAAAGTCAATTTATGACTACGTTGATTGAGTAATGAATGTTGATTGAGCAAGGAACTCAATCTTTATACTTGTTATAGAACTACAATATGTATGTTATGTTAGTCCAATGTTTATGAGATGTATATCGAGCATGTTATTATGTGCTATGTGATGCATGAAAACTGTTAGATTTTGCTGGGCTGTTGAGCTCAACCTTGCAAATAACCACTTTTGCAGGTTAAAGATTTAAGGTAAAGTTATGTGCTACTTGAAAGATATGAATCAAATGTGATACTTGAAGATTTATATACTTTGGCTGAGTTATTATTATTTGAACCATGTTTAAGGTTTCGAATAATGTATTAATGTTGAATTATAATATCATTTTGTGATGTAAACTCTTGTAGTATTAAAATAATTCTGAGATATTTAGATGTAAAGGTTGAAAGTTTTGGGAACGAGAATAGTTTGTAATAGAAAATTTTAATTTTAATAATTTTTTTTATAGTTATTCTACAAATTTTAATGGCTGTATTATCGTTTAATGATGTAAAATTAGAGGTTGAATGTATTGTTAATGACGTAAGTCCGATTAAATTGTATGAATTTTGGGGTCAGTTCTGATTTGGTATCAAAGTCGATAGGTTAGAAACCTTAGGTAAGAGTACCTTAGGCTATAACCTTAGAGAAAAGATGTGAAGATGATAAAGAATAAGCTCGAATAGAGTTTGAACAATAAGAAGTTATTTAAGAAATTTATAAAGAAAGGGATTAAAACATGCGTGAGAGGATTAAAAGAAGAATCTCGCAGAGTTATAAGGAATATTAATGTGGGGTTACCTAACTCCAATAATAAGGATGTATGGTGATAATAAATAGACAATGTCTATAAGAAGAGAATGATAAAGAAGTTAAGAATAAAAAGTTATATTTAAGTATGGTACAATCGTACTCTTTAATAGTTGATGTATGATATCTGGGCTAAACGATTCCTTCATAGAGCGGAGGTATATACGAACTAGCAACTCAGAACCTAGTTTGTTGGTTGTTTGTGGGAAACCACTTAGTGTACCATATTGAAACTATTAGAGACTCGATGTACCAAATATAGAAAATGGATACGTATGATGAAAATGTGAAACTCGAATGAAATGTTGAGAAATATAAATGAAGTTAGAAATTCTTAAAGGAAGAATTGTTATATAAACAAGAAAATTTAAAGAAGAATCTTGAAGAGATATAAAGATAAGAAATGGGAGTTACCTAACTCCAATAGCCAAGATAACAAAATAATGATGAATAGACAAAAAAGTCTGTAAGATTAAAAGCATAAATGAAATCGTAAATGATGAAAAAGGAAAGAAAGAGGATCGTAAAACAAAATGATCACGAGTTAAGAAAAAGAATTTTAAGGAGAGATGATTATAGAATAAGATCACGGCGTGATCTCATTTAAGTTATAAAAGAAAGATGTTCTATAATGTTTGAATAATTATAGCATGATGCTATGAAGATAAAGTACTATGATATAGTATGAGATAAACTCACTAGGAGTTATAGAAAATGTGATACGAGGAATTTGTATTGAGCAAGTTAAGGACAAGTTAAGAATAAGTTAAGAGTAAGGTAATGTTAGGTGGGATTTCAATCGAGGACTTATATGGTGACTAAGTTGTACAAACCTTTGTATGGGCAGATGTTTTGTGCATGTACTTGGTTTATCACATTGATAATCATTGGAATGTCAGTATCGCGCTATCAATGTATATGTGGTGGAAAGGTGATTCTTTTCTCATGTGTATATTTGATAGTTCGAGGCTTTTAAGATTAAGTTAGATGATATTAAGATTAGGTACAGTTCTTAAAACTAATGCATATGGTAAGTTCGTGACTCATAATCATATGGTATGTTTTGAACCCTCATCGAATGGACGCCTATGGTCTGACTAGGATAAGTTCCTAAACTCATATGATTATGGCAAGTTCATGGATTTCCAAAGTGTGGTATGTTTTATGAAATATATTGGGTAGAAAACGATTATAGTATAGAGAGCATTGATGAAGTTGAAGATTGATAGAATGGTTAAATAATGAAGTAATGAAGTAAAGATTGAGGTTGATGGATACCGATATTCTAAATCTACTAGCTATGCTAGACTTTCAAGATTTATTAACTTCATGCCGATGGTTATACTTTTTTTTTTGAAAATTTGGATCAAACTAGTGGAACCAAAGAATTTTTAAAATAAATATTATTATTCATGTTTATGTTAATTGTTTGTTTTAGACAAAAAAAAGATAAAAAATAATTTTTTTTATTTTTCCAAATATATTTTAACTATAAATATCGATCTGATATGATAAACGATGGAGTCATCAATTCAATGGAACACAATGTTGAATGTGATTATATGATCGTCATCACCCATGGTATGATGTAGTGAGATGTTATATAATGATCATATCCTCAATGTACTATTAAAATAAAAGTATTTTGAGATTCCTTTAGATGATTTTATATATATATATATATATATATATATATATATATATAATTATATAAAACTATTTTGATTGATGTCCGAATTATTGTTATAAGTCTATGCTATTTGATTCATTAGACAATTATTGAAATATGTTTATTCCGTTCAAGTGTTTCTTGAGAAGTTATGCCAAACCAAATTATTTTGTTGTGCGGATTAAGATGTTGAAAAGTTGATTTGAACAACCCTTTTATAGGGATTACGCGAAAGCATTTAGATGTTTGTGCACAATATATGGTACGAAGAAATGATCACCCTAAGTATGGGAGTCCCTACGGTCTAATGACTATTAATGTTTAAGTTAAAAAAGTACTTATAACCTGGATGATTAGATGCATAATACATCGTCTGAAGGGCTTAACACCCTAAGTACGGAGTCCCTATAGTCTAATGATTTGCTTAGGTTTAAGTTAAAAAAAATACTTATAACCACAGGAGAAAGTTCAAGATTTTGTGACCCTCGGCATGATTCGAGAATCTTTTAAATTCTGAGTTATTCATACTTGCTTCCCAATTATTGAGCAATTGTGGAAGATTCTTGTTATTTTAAAAGGCGAATGTGGTAAGGATGATATTCCTTAGAAAGAAATAAGTCGTAGAATGAGACACTGAATGATGAATAAATTGAATAAGTGAGAAAAGAAATTTTGAAATGAGAAGAAGATGAGTTATCAAAGAATAATGTAAAACTTTTAATAGAAAAGTTAATAATTTTTGAAAAATCTTTGTGAAAAGAAAGTGGTTATAGAACCCAATAAATAAATAAAGTATTAACGTAAAATCTATTTTGATAGATTGAATGAATAAAGATTAATAGATAAATTTTCGAGGACGAAATTCTTAGAAGAAATGGTGAATGTAATATCTCAAGTGTTTATGATAATGATCCTTAGAAAAGAAAATGAATGGGTTAAAGAATATATTATACTCAAAATATAATTGAGTTCAAGTGAAAGTTATGAAATAAAACCTAGAATTTGTTGAAGAAATAAATGTAGTAGGAAATATAAAACCTATATTAAGGTAATGTGTTTATATTCAAAGATAAATTTTGAAAAGAGATTTGGTGAAAACCGAAGTAAGGGAGGTTTCTTTGATTCGAGGATGGAAATCCTTATAAGGAGGGAATGATGTGACAACCTAAATTTTCATAAGTTATTAAAATAAGAATTTAATAATTAAAATTCTTATTATGAGGTATATATATTTTGAATTGTTGATTTGGTATGAAGAGAATTATATATTCATATGTTGGAGAAAATGAGATTTAATAGTTAATTAAACTATTAAAGAAATTAAATAATATTAGTTAATTTAATTAAGTGAAATTATATTATGAGATAATATAATTTTAATTGTTATGCCTTATGGGCAATGAAAATTATTATGAGTTAAGTTTCATAAATAGTGTGAATAATTCACTTAATTAAAATAGTGAATTAATACAAGTATAATTGATTTAATAAAGTGAGAAGGTAATATATTGCATAAAAAATATAAATGTTAGTATAATGTGAGTAAAATATTTATTAAGTATATTAAATATTTTAGTTGGAAACTTTATGGAATAAAATGAATATTTATGGTATTAAATAAATATTTGATAAAAATTGTTATGGGATAATTTATTTAAGTGTGATAAAATAGATGGGATTTATACGTATTTTATTACGTGAGTATAATGTTGATATTCTAATTTAATTAAATAATTAAATTAGAGGAGTGAGAATTTGTTAAATAATGTGTTGATTATAATGGTTGAATAGAAACTATAATTTTACTGATAATGTTAATTTTATTTCTTAAGGAATTAAAGGTACATAATCTAGTTTATATTTCTAGTTTATGTGTTCTTGAGTTTCTTTTAAAATTGGGGTTTTGGTTAATGAATTTGTGGGTTATGATGTTATATGTGTTATTAGATTTTATAATTTTATAATGGTCATCTAAAAACGATTTTTAAGAAATCAAATTCATGTATTTATGCTAAAGAGGGGGAATTTGAGTTTTGATGGTAATGTTTGTTTTGGTGTACTTTGAGACTAAAATTGATGATGAATTAAATGATTGAAATTTTTAAATTGATGGATGATTGTTGTTTTCCTCTATAAACGCGAAAACAACGTAACTTGAATCGGATCAAATTGGTTAAGAAACGAATTTGTGATGAATAAATACACTTAACATGTTAAAAATATGAAAAATTAGTATAAACCAATTAGAATTAGTATAAACCAAGTCCCACATCGACTAAATTGAGAACTTTACCCTTTTCTAAACCTATAAATAGAAGGGCTGGACCTTTTCTGTCATTCACAAACAAGAAGGCCTCCAATTTTGAGAAAGACTTTGTTGTGGGAGAACTTTTTATAAAGATCTCCTTAGTTAAATCTTGGTTGAAAGACGTATTCATTTTAGGAACTCGTATTTTCTGGTATATTTTTTTTAATTTTTGGTAATATTATTATTTTAAATATTGTATTTTTAGTTTGTTTGTTAAAGTTTATATTTTGGAGTATTTAGTTAGTTCTTAGAAGATGTTAAATTTCTAGTAGTTTTATGAATTACGAATCCATGAGAGTCAAAAAGACTATTTTTGGGTGTGTATAACTCAAGTTATGAAGGTTGGAAGGAAAAGGGTCAAAAATTAGTAAGAACACCAAAACTAGAAAAACAATCGTATCTTATTACTAGAAGTGACTGCATGGCCCCCCCAAGGATATTTAAGGGCATTAAACACCGTAATAGTAGTCTGGATTAGACAGTTTTGACCTCCTGTAGTAAAATGACCATAACGTTTTCATATGAACTCCGATTGTGGTGATTCAAGATGATCCGAAACGAGAAAGAGTAGACCTACAACTCTTGTTCTTTACGTTTTTCAATTTGATGTCAGGAATATGGGTCAAAATGGCCATTTTTGGGACTGATATGTATTAGGAGGCAATCGGAGGCCGTCGGGCATGCACGTATGCAAGTGTAGTGCTTCTGACGATAAAATATGTTTTTTTAAGTTATAAAATATGAATATTAGTAAATATAATGATGCTTAATATTAATAAAAGATGTATTAGATAAGTTGTATAAGCATACTAAGCACACACAAGAGAGACGAATCAAGCGTGTGATGAATGAACGTCGAAATACCGTGTCAAGTGTTAATAAACTTAAAAAATGTTTCAATTCAATTGAAATAAATATTATAAGATATGGAATAGGGTTAATATAAAACCAATAATGATTCCTAGCAAGACTTAAGCACTTGAATGAACTTCGAGTATGAAATATAGTGAGATGTAAGTCGAAAGTTAAACACAATCAAATTGAACATTGTGTAGTGATTATGAGATCCCGAATTTTATGAAATAAAAGTATTCAATTTTTCTATTTTGGTAAATAGTTAAATTGATAAAAGTTTAAAGTTAAGGGTGATATGTGAAAATTTTTCAAAGTAAGCAAGTTGTCATAAAAAACCCGGTAGTAAAAGTATAGTAATACGCGTGGTTGCATAGTAGCACACAGTATTGATTATTGATGCTTATGTGAGAAGTCACTCAGATATACTCAATTATTACTACAATAATTGCTCAATCGTATCTCTCATATTATTGATTCAATTATTGTCACAATATCATCTGCATAATATTTTATATATTAATAAATAAATAATTGAGACGACAAAGTTATTCATATTATTATTTGTAATATTGACAATGTCTAGAAGTTCACAAGGAGAGGTTTGGTCACCTAATTGCTGCGCATGATAAGGAGAAATCCTTATCGAAATCCCCTCTTTCTTGGGAACGACCTGGTTGTTAAATATTGTGAGTTATAATATTAATGATGAATGTTATTAAAAATTAAATTTGAGTTCGGAGTTGAGTTTGGAGACGCGGATGTGATATTTGAGTCCGGAACGATGAAATTAGTAGAAATAGACTATAAACACAAAATTTGTCGGGGTTGACTTTTTGTCAAAAAAGTCAACATTTGACTTTTTAAGAAAAAATCAAACTTCAAAATTTCAAAAAATTAAATTTTTGAGAAAAATATTTCCATTGTGTTGGGATTGTTAGTGTTAGTGGAAATCGATATTTATTTCGATAATAATTGATGTCTGGAGGTTATATTGACTAATCGGGTAATTAATCGAATAAATGAGCAATTAATTGCTATTAATTCACATGATTATAACTATTTGTTCACATGTGTGTACTATTAATTCACATTCATGTACTATTAGGGGAGGTGGTGCAAGATTGATAATACTTGCATGACTAAGTTAAAAATAGAGGTATAGATGGAGATATTATACTGTAATTCATATTTTCACATGATTAAAACTATTGATTCACATGATTGAACTATTGATTCACATTATTTACTATTAGGGGAGGTGGTGCAAGTTTGATAATACTTGCAGGACTAAATTAAAAATGAAAAAAAAGTTGAAGGTATTGATTGTACTGTAATATTTCGAGCCCCAAAACGTGCAATTATCGAAACTATATTTTCCTATAAATAGAAGCTCATTCTTCCTTCATTTATCACCAATTCACTAAAGCTTTAGAGTAATTATTATAGAGAGAAATTATAGAGATAAAGAAGAAGAGAAGTCTGCTACCTCACTATTCCAATATCCAGTTTTTTCTAAGGTAAGGGATATTATTATTATAGTAAGGGGTATTATTTCTTTCGTATTCATGAAGAGAGTTATTGTTATTCCATTCCTTATTATTCTGTTGGAATAACTTTGTACGCGAACCTACATATACATGGTGAAATTCTTACATTATTCCATTCTTTATTATTACATTGGAATAACTCATCATGCGCGCTTATCTATCGCAAGGTGAATCTGTTGTTATTCCATTCTTTATTATTTTGTTGGAATATCTTATGCATGCATGGATTACACATGACCTGGTTCCATTCTTTATTATTACATTGGAATATCCTCTCTGTATGCGGATTCTGCACGACTGGTTCCATTCTTTATTATTACATTGGG
Organism: Panax ginseng; assembly: GCA_020205605.1. Lineage (NCBI taxonomy): Eukaryota > Viridiplantae > Streptophyta > Magnoliopsida > Apiales > Araliaceae > Panax > Panax ginseng. The sequence continues at coordinate 79,943,397 of CM035137.1, read as the reverse complement.
AATAACTTTTGTATGTGCGATCTATCGCATGCATGGTGAATTCTTCATTATTCCATTCTTTATTATTACATTGAAATAACTTGTCTATGTGGATTACCGCATGCATGGTGAATGATCCTTCGTATTCATTCCTTATTAAATTGTGGAAATGGTCTACGTGGATTACCGCATGGCGGATGAAAATCCATTTGTAGTTTCGTAATTTTTCTGACCCTCAAAAAATTTTGGAAAATTTTGAAATGATAATTTGATGAGTTTTCTATATTGTGTCCAAAGATGGCGATTTTTGGATGTATAGATTAAGAGTTATGGATTTTATGAGAAAAGACTATTTTAAAAGTAAACCCTTATAACTCCTTGTGGTTAACTCCAAAATTGGTTAAATTTTTATTTGGAATACATGTATATCACAGGAGTATACCCTGTAAATTTCAGAATTTTTGGGCAAAAGTAAAATTTATGATAAATGTCTAAATATTCGACAGTTTTGGCCATATGAAAAATAGTAAATGAATTTTAAAAATTCTGAGAAAAATATTTGTTCAATATGAGACTATATTCTGTTAAATCCCAGAAAAGAAATATTTTTTGGACTGATTTGGTATTTTTCATGAAAATGAACTAGTTATGAGTAAATAAATTAAATATGTTATGTGAAGCAACAAAATTGGAAAATAGGATTTTATGGCTTGGGAATCCTATATAGGGTATATGCAGATTTTTGATGAGAGATTTGATCATTGGTGATGAAATTTTATGAGTATGACATTTTTGAATGATTAAATGCATTATTTGGTAAAGTGTAAATAATTGAAATAAATTGTTTATAAGTTTAAGAAGTGATTAAAATATTGTTATAATATTAATAATATTATATTATGAGTTTATTAAGTGATTGATAATATTTGGATAAATTTAAAGTTTTTAATATTTATCCTTGTTTTCGTTTGATTAATGCTTATATCATTGTCATCATCCTCATGCTTATATTATGATGAGAGTTATCTTTGGCTTACGTGCAAAGATGGGTACATTAATTATTGGTTTCTGATTTGAATATCTTTGAAACTACGTACAAAGATGGACTATTGATTATTGGTTTTACGATTTGTATATCTTTGGCTTACGTGCAAAGATGAACTATTGATTGATGAGTATCTTTGGCTTATGTGCATAGATGGACTTGGTATGATTATGACTAAGGATTATTCGGTATTATCATAACCTGTAATGTTATAAATGATGTGGTAAAAGTCCTCAATGGACTGTAGTGCAAAGATGAATTATTAATGAATATCTTTGGCCTGTAGTGCAAAGATGAATTGTTAATGAATTTATTAGTATGATTATGAGCAAGAATTGTGATTTGGTATAACCATGATTTTTGATGTTTCAGGTGAAGATAGGTGATGAAAATTATCTTCGTCCTGGGTGCGAAGAGGAATTTAGAATCACAATTATGATTATGAGTTATTCATATGATTGTGGACAAGAATTGTTGATTGATGTTACATGGATAAAATATTATTGGTGGAATTTTAACATGGAGAAGATAATAGATCTGATGGTCTATTTTACTTTTCTAATGGATTGCTCGTTCTGTTGCAACTATGGTTGACAAGTTTTATCATCTACCATATGTTCTAAATATTTGATTTATTATTGACGAAGGCTATTGATAATTTAATTATCTTTAGTCATGATAATCTTTATTGGGCTATTTGTGCTCACCCTTTGCTTCATAATTCGTAATAAGAGTGTAGCTGGGTCGAGCGGGGTTAACAGGAGAATAAAACGATGGTCTATAGCGGTTGAGGTTCTCCCTAAATAGTATAAAAATAATTTTATTGAGAACTTTAGATAAGTGTGTCGTATTGTATACGTCATTTGATATTTAATTTTGGTGAACTGAATAGGGTGAGGTGAACCCAACTTTGGAAGGGTGTTTTGCCACTATCATACAAGATGTCTAATGACATACAACCTTGTATTATCATAAGACAAGGTTGTGCACATCCACTTGCTGAGTATATCTACGAGCACTACCTATATAATCTTGGAGTTTATTTGAAATATAATTCTCACTTGGAGACAACGGAGATAATTATATGTCAAGAGAAGACTCACCATTGGAAAGAAGATGATATCAATCTTCTTGTTTTTCTTTGGGGACTATTTGTGACGCCCCCAAAATAGGTATACAACACATATTCTGAGTTGCTAAATACATGGTACAAAATACAAATACAATCTTAAATATACAACAAGAGCTATGAGTTTTATTACAAATATTGTCTTCTAGACAATATCCACTCTCAGAATAAGTCCTCATTACATTTATTATTACACTATTTTATAGAATAGTGAGGTCTACAAAGACACCATCTTGAACCGTCACTCCGTTCCCCGACTAGTCCCGGCTACGTTCTCATTTCCTGAAGAGAACAGTGAAAGAAAGGGTGAGCTCAACTAGCCCTGTAAGAAATATTATGACTAAGATAATGCAGAATAAATTATCATTAGTCTTCAACAATGTTAAACTGATACAATATAACAAACATCAAGTTTAACTACGGTAATGAACAAGCAATCCATTAAAAGAGTCAAGTAGAGAATAAAATCTACTATCTTTTATGATTTAAAAGGTTTTTCATCACTTTTATTGCTTTGGAACTCGACAATAAATAATCCACATCATCCACAAGACTTCTGACCAAGGATATTCATTAGTATCACAACCACAAATTATCCATGCACTACGGACAATGATATTCGTGTATTCATCAATGGTCATGATCATGCCAACAAGCGTCCCATCAATGCACTACGGGCCAATGAGGACTTTTACCACATCATTTGTAACATTCTTGTCATGATTACAATCGAATAATCCTCAGTTATAATCATACGAAGTCCATCTATGCACTTCTGAGCCACGAGATGACTTTCAAAAAAAAATATAAACATGAGGATTATGACAATGATATAAGAATTCAATAAAACAAGTTCAAGAAATAATTTATTCAGGAACTAATAACGTCCAAATTGTCAACATGATACTTCTTTGTAGAGAAAAATTCAAGAATGCTCAGAAGAATATTTCCATGAAAAGATCTTTGGATGAAGCACAAATATCAAGGATATTCCACTAATTTCATGGAGTATAGAAGTCAAAACTTTAATCAACCGAATATAATAAAGAATGGAATAACAAAAGAAATCACCGTGCCTACGATGAGACCGCACATATGCGAGTTATTTCAACGAAATAATAAATAACGGAACCAGTCCCATGTAAACGCATGCCGAGCGGGATATTCCAAATGAATAATAAAGACGGAACGGTCCCAATAAAAAACGCATGAACATGATATTCCAATGAATAATAAAAATTTTAACCGAATCCGACGTAAAACGCATGACGTGATATTCCAACGTAATAATAAAGACGGAATCGGACCCAAGTAAAAAAGCATGCATGACGAGGATATTCCAATGTAATAATAAAGATGGAACCAGTCCCAGAAACGTAAAAACGCATGCATGTGAGGATATTCCAACGTAATAATAAAAATGGAATAACGTAAGAATTTCACCAAGTATAGGGTAGCTTGCGTATCTGAGTTATTCAATGAAATAATAAAGAATGGAATAACGAAGTTCTCTTCATGAATACAATAGAAATAATACCCTTTACCCGAGAAGAAACTGGATATAGAAGTGGTGAAGTAGCAGAACACTTTTCTTCTTTATCTCTATAGTTTCTCTCTCTAGAGTTTCAGTGATTTTGTAAGAAATAATGAAGGAATGAGCTTCTATTTATAGAAGAATGGACTGAATAGTAACTAATTCCTGAACGGTCCAGATTGATTTACTTTTAAACGGACGGTCCAGATTGATTTAATAAAAAATAAAATCTTTTAAATAAAATATATTATATTATATATTATATATATAACATATGTCTGAAATCACTCACGGGATATACTCCAATGACTTCTTCCTGACTTCTCACCTTCAATCTTCATCATATATATATATATATATATATATATATATATATATATATATATATATAAAACCCCAAAGACCTTTATATATATATAATAATAATGATATAATCCCCCTCGTGACCTTAATTGAAACTTCTCCTCCCACTTTTTTTTTTCAACATACGTGGGCTCCACATGTGGTCCCCACATGTGGCCCCACCTTTATTATATTAAATAATTTTCTACTAATTATTTGAAAATGGATAAATGGGGGCTCCATAAAATAAGTAAAATTCACATCAAATACTTCATAAAAATCCTCTCAATATTTTTAACAATATTTATCATCATAATTATAATTCACAATATTAATCGACCAGGTCGTTCCCAGGAAAGAGGAGGCTTTCCAATAAGGATTTCTCCCTATTGGCGTGCAATTAGGTGACCAAACCTCTCCTTGGAAGAACTTCTAGACATCGTTAATATTATAAATAATAATATTAATAAATTTGTCGTCTCAATTATTGATTTAATAATATAAAAAAATATCGACAATAATTGAATCAAATAACGTGAGATACTATGCAACAATTACTGAAGCAATAATTGAACAAAACCGAGTGACTTCTCACGTAAGCATCAATAATCAATCTGTAGTGTCTACTTATGCAACCAATGCTGCATTTCTTGTACTTTTAACACCGGGTGTTTCAACAGTTAACGATAAAACTTCCGCTGTGACGCCCCCAAAATAGGTATACAACACCCATTCCGAGTCGCTAAATACATGGTACATAAACAACTACAACTTTATTAATACAATTGTCGTGCAAAATACGACAACACTTAAACTGTGAGTTTAAATACAAATATTGTCTTCTAGACAATATCCTCACCCAAATAAAGTCCTCATTACAATTATTGATACACTATTTTACAAAATAGTGAGGACTACTAAAAACAACTATCTTGAACCATCACTCCACACCCCGACTAGTTCTCGCTATATTCTCGCCTCCTGAGAAGAAAAATAGAACAAAAAGGAAAAGGGTGAGCTCAACTAGCCCAGTAAAGAACATTATGACTAAGATAATATAGAACAAATTATCATTAGTCTTCAACAGGGAAAAATCTGATAGAATACAATAGACAACAAGTTTTAGATCAACAACTGCAGCGGAAACAACAATTCATTAGAAGAGTTAAGTAGAGAATGAAATCTACTATCATCTATGAATTTAAAAGTCCATCATCAATATTTTATTCCTGTAACATCAATCAATATACATCTTGAATCAAATAGTCATCTTTGCACTACAGGCCAAAGATATTAATCAGTCGGTCATGTTCATCTCAACACCTGTTCATCTTTGCACTACGGGCCAAAGATATTCATCAAGAAATCATTCATCTTTGAACTACAGGCTAAAGATATTTAGTTATATCATCATTTAGGATTGAGGATGATGAAAAATATTTTTAAAAAACGAATCTAGTGAGACAAAAGAACAAATATTAAGGATTCATAATTTAGACAATCCAAGTTCAAAAATACTCCATAATAAACTATTGTGGAGCATAATTCAAAAAAAATGAAGATCAAAACATAGATCCAATCAAAGATAGGAACCATAACAGACAATCTTGGTCACAAAAAAGAAAATTTAATTTTTCGTGAATAGTGTAAATGATTCGTGAATAGTCTTGAGTATCGTGAATAAGATCTTGTATCGTGAATAGTAACTCAGAGCACTAAAAGGTAGAAATTCCACAAGAAAAATCATCATGCTTCGTGAATAGTACTCGTGAATAGTAACTCATGAATAGTAACTCGTGAATAGTAACTCATGAATAATAACTCATGAATAGTAACTCCGACATGAAAAGATCAGAATTTCATAAGAAAAATCTTACCAATATTCCGGCATAATGATATTGAAAGAAATAATATCATTTTTAAAAAATAACATCCCTTACCTCGAAAAGAATAGTACTTCCGGCTGGAATATCAGATATAACGCTGAAGGAACTTGCACCGTATAGCAACACTCAAAGTATTAAAATACTCACAAGAATACGCTCGATAATATAGAGAGAGAAAACTTCAGTTTCTGGTGTGATTTTCAATTCTAACCTAAGCACCTTATTTATAAGAAAATGCTTAGAACACCAAAGTAGAAAATTTAATAAAATAATAATATAATTAAACAAATTCAAGCCCACCTTAGACCAACTGAATTCAGCACATTTATATCACATTTGGGATTGCAAAAAATATTTTTCTTAAATAAAACAATCAAAACTTCCAAAAATCAATTATTCCGGAACTTCGGAGCTTCAATAATTCATAATAAATAGCCCTTTTATCAGAAAAATTTGAATCTTATGTCCTTTTCATAGGAATTTCCATTCTCTACAACTTTGTAAGTTTAAGTTTTTCCAAATTCCAAGCAGAAATTTACCAAAATTCCCAAACGGGCGATTTTACAGGCTATAATCTAATTTCAGTCACAAAGTTGGGCCCACAAACATGTTTAACATATTTTAAATATTTTTATAACAAAAATACTCTTCCTCCTCATATACTCATATATTCCACATTCATTGTAAAAATATCACCATTATTATATTATTAAAATATAATAATATATTTAAATAAATTATTTTATCGGAAAAGATAAAATATCAATTTTCAACAATTATCACATTAAAAATTTTCTCCATCTATATCCACATAAAATGAATATTTTCCTTATCATATAAATCAATAATTAATTATTCACAAATAATATTACAGAATCACAATATCGACAACCAGGCCGTTCCCAGGAAAGAGGGCGCTTTCTAATAAGGATTTCTCCTTACTGGCGCGCAATTAGGTGACCAAACCTCTCCTTAGACAGAACTTTCTAGACATTGCCAATAATGTTATCTAATAATATTATTCAAATAATATGAATTATTGATTTGATAATGAAAAATACTGTGTAGTGACAATTATTGAAACAACAATAATATAAAATATTAACGTAGCAATTATTGAATCAATAAAATAAAATATTGAGCATAACTCTTCATCGTAACAATTATTGAGTAGTGCCTTCTTACGTAAGAATCAATAATTGATGCAATACCGCTAATGCTACCTTGTGTTTTAACCACCGGGTATTCCAACAAAGATAACAGTAACAACTATCTTAGTTATTATAAACAACTTATACTTGTCGTTTTCTTCATCCAATCGCTTTTTAAGTTATGGGGCCCACAAAAGATCTTGTCAAATCGTCACGAATATTCCCACACAGATAAGAATATTCCACGATCAAATAAATATTCCCCGACAACAATGAATGTTTTATAACCACTTGCTTATTTAAAATATTTGCGCATTTTACCCATAACTAACCACATTAATCAAATAAACCCTTACTATTTCAAAATAATAAATAAAGGAAATTCTATTTTATTTTAAAAAAAAATTCGGGGTCTTACAACCTCCCCTCCTTATGAAATTTCGTCCTCGAAATTGACGTACGTACCTGGTGTTTCGAAAAGGTGAGGATACCTCGCTTTCATTTCCGTTTCCAACTCCCAGGTCATTTCTTCAATAACATGGTTTCTGCATAAAACTTTGACTTGCAGTATGACCTTTGTGCGTAGGACATGCTCCTTCCTATCCAAGATCTTGACTGGTACTTCCTCGTACGTTAAATCTTCGGTTATCTCGTCTGGTTCTAACTCAATAATGTGGTTCAGGTCGTCCACATATTTATGTAACATAGATACGTGGAAAACGTTATGAACACGCGACATACTTGACAGTAAAATGAGTCTATAGGCCACAGTTCCTACTCGATCGAGATTTCAAATGGACTAATAAATCGAAGGTTTGAGCTTTCCCCACATCGCCGATTCTCGCTTTTGGAATAACAACTTCTTGCACCTTCTTCTTCATATTCATCAGCTCCGGTGTGTAGCTTGAGTGGTTTTAACTATCGATTAAAGTCGATTCTACTCGTATATCATCACGTGGGTCCCTAGAGTTTTTAACTCTATCTCTATCATTTGTAAGTTATACGAAATGGGTCTTTGTATTCGATAATATCGCACTCATACTCGTATACGATCATCTACTCAACACGTCAGCTACCACGTTCGCTTTTCCAGGATGGCATGGTCAGAACATGTGCCAAAATGAGTCTCCTCTTGAGTTCTTCGAAGCTTTCCCCACATTACTTGCTCCATTCGAACTTTGTATCTCTACGAGTCAGCTGAGTTAGTGGAGTAGTTATTCGAGAAATCCTTCCACGAATCTCTGATAATAACTAACTAAGCCTAGAAAGCTACATATTTCGATTACTGACTTAGGTTGCTCTCAACTGTGACTCATATCCCAATCTTGGATAGCATGTCACAATGACACCTATTAGTTTACTACCGCATGAATATGGCGTCCCCTACGGAGAGTTTGGCTTCAGTGCATTCCACAAAGGAAATTACTAGTTAGAGGCTCGGTTATCAACTTCTATAGTTGGGTTTTTAACTCCTGAAGTTCAATAGGAGCCATTCGATATGATATTTTTAGAAATGGGTTTTATACCGAGTTTAAAGTCGATACAAAATTCAATATCATGCTCTGGGAGTAGGCCAGGAAATTCTTCAGGAAATACGTTAGGAAATTTACTAACAACAAAAATATCATTCAAATCTAACGTATTTTTGTTCAAGTCCATGACATGGCTAAGAAAGCTTGACATTCGTTTTTCAATAAACAAATGGCTTTATGGCTTGATATGAAAGTGTTTGACTTCAATGGTTTGGTTGATTGAATTCGAATAACAGGTTGCTTAAGAATATGAAAACTAACAACCTTACGAAAGCAATCAATTTTGGCATGATGAGTAGTTAACCAATCAATCCCTAAAATCACATCAAAAGCAAGTATCTTTAAAGAGATAGGATCAACAGGTAATGTGATGGTGCCAACTTGGATCAAACAAGATTTATAAACAGTGGATGTAATAAAAGTGTCTCCTAACAGAGTCTCCACAGATAGGTCAAAGTCTAATTTCTCCGGAGTTAAGTTTAAACGTTGAGCACAAGCCGGAGAAATAAATGAATGGGTAGAACCGGTATCTAATAAGGTATAAACTTCGAAAGAATTTATAATTAACTAACCCATATAACCCGTTCGGGTTCCTCACATTCGATTTATCCACGACAAACGCTTCTTCAGGAGGCAGATTGACTTTGACTTGTCTCCGCCTCTGGTGCCACTGTCCCAGCTGGACTTGATTTCGCTACAGGACAAAATCGAGCTATGTGACCATCTTTTCCATAACTAAAACACACCTTGGAAGGCTGTGAATTGTTTGGACTTATATGTCCCTCCTCTCCGCATGTAGCATTTAACTGGCGGTCGTTCTCCTCCCCTAGAATTTGTTGTTGGTGCTGGTGCTGCTGCCGACGTCTTCCCGTCATCGTTAAATCTTCTCTTCTTGAAATTTCCACTTGAGTTATTTCTTCTATTATCTTGGCCATGATTACCATCGAAGTGGTTACCATTTCTGGCAAGATAATTTCCTCTACGATGGTTATCTTTGTTCTGATGACCATTGCCATCGGTACGATTATCATCGAGTTGTAGGTCGTTATTCTTTGATTGAGCTGACTCATTATCGCGCTCCAATAACTAAGCCCTATTCACAACATCTGAATATAGAGAAAATTTATGAGAAATGAGATATTGACGTATGTCGGGTTTCAAACCTCTCAAAAACATCTGCATCATACATTCCTCATTCTCCACCAAATGAGGTGCAAACCTGGATAACTCCGCGAACTTCGCCTCGTACTGGGACACCGTCATGTTATTCTGTTCTAGTCTAATAAACTCTACCTCCTTTATATGACGAATACTTTCAGGAAAGTACTTGTCATTGAATAGTTTCTAAAACGTTTCCCAAGACATATTGAGTGCGGCAGGCTGGGTACGCTTCATAAATTCCCACCAGTAATCTGCCTCATTACGGAACATAAAGGTGGCGAATGGAACCTTCTGTTCCTCCGTGCATCCCAGGACATCGAATATCTTGGTAATTTGCTTGACCCACGTCTCCGCCTTTTAATTGGATCTGGCTTTCCTGCACTCGTGGTCCCAACTCTTTGAACCTTGGGTGCAGTGACAAACCGAAGGCGTTCTTTATCATTTCCACACAGATTTTGTACACGAAGTCTCCTCGTCTGCGATTTTGCATGAACCGCAAAAGTTTCTAAACATCCGTCGCTTCATCGCTCGTCAATCGGTGGTGTTGTTTACGGGAGGAACATTGTCTTCCTCTGCTGCACGTTCTCCGATTGGTGAGTAAAGGTGTCTCCACGGTCTCATTTACTCCACTGTTAACATTCTTAGTTGACATTCTCAATTACTGCCATAAAACAAGGGTTAATTAAAGAAATTGACATGCAACATAATAAACCTATACTCTGACCAACTAACAAATAAGCTTAGGTAGGACATACTAGCGAAGGATTTACTCATCTCTCTCCTCTTAGTTCTATTCCCCGATCTCCGCCAGAGATCATATCCCTAAGCTCTGATACCAACTGTGATGCCCCCAAAATAGGTATATAACACCCATTCTGAGTCGCCAAATACATGGTACAGAAACAACTACAACTTTATTAATACAATTATCGTGCAAAATACGACAACACTTAAACTGTGAGTTTAAATACAAATATTGTCTTCTAGACAATATCCTCACCCAAATAAAGTCCTCATTACAATTATTGATACACTATTTTACAGAATAGTGAGGACTACTAAAAACAACTATCTTGAACCATCACTCCACACCCCGACTAGTTCCCGCTATATTCTCGCCTCATGAGAAGAAAAATGGAACAAAAAGGAAAAGGGTGAGCTCAACTAGCCCAGTAAAGAACATTATGACTAAGATAATATAGAACAAATTATCGTTAGTCTTCAACAGGGAAAAATCGATAGAATACAAATAGACAACAAGTTTTAGATCAACAACTGCAGCGGAAACAATAATTCATTAGAAGAGTTAAGTAGAGAATGAAATCTATTATCATCTATGAATTTAAAAGTCCATCATCAATATTTTATCCTCAGAACATCAATCAATATACATCTTGAATCAAATAGTCATCTTTGCACTACAGCCAAAGATATTAATCATTAGTCATGTTCATCTCAACACTGCTCATCTTTGCACTCTGGGCCAAAGATATTCATCAAGAAATCATTCATCTTTGCACTACAAGCCAAAGATATTTAGTTATATCATCATTTAGGACTGATGATGATGAAAAATATTTTTAAAAAACGAATCTAGTGAGACAAAAGAACAAATATTAAGGATTCTTACTTTAGACAATCCAAGTTTAAAAATACTCCATAATAAACAGCCCTTTAAAAATGAAGATCAAAACATAGATCCAATCAAAGATAGAAACAATAACAGACAATCTTGGACACAGAAAAGAAAATTTAATTTTTCTGTGAATAGTGTCGATTAAATGAATAAGGTTTGATACGTGAATAGTGCCGACATCGTGAATAAGAACTCTACACTAAAAGGTAGAAATTCCACAAGAAAAATCATCATGCTTCATGAATAGTAACTCATGAATAGTAACTCCGACATGAAAAGATCAGAATTTCACAAGAAAAATCTTACCAATATTCCGGCATAATGATATTGAAAGAAATAATATCATTTTTAAAAATAACATCCCTTACCTCGAAAAGAATAAGTACTTTCTACCGAATATCGATATATTTGAAGGAACTTGCAATCGTATATGCAACACTCAAAGTATCAAAATACTCACAAGAATACGCTCGATAATATAGAGAGAGAAAACTTCAGTTTCTGGTGTGATTTTCAATTCTAACCTAAACACCTTATTTATAAGAAAATGCTTAGAACACCAAAGTAGAAAATTTAATAAATAATAATATAATTAAACAAATTCAAGCCCACCTTAGACCAATCTGAATTCAAAGACATTTATATCACATGTGGGATTGCAAAAAACATTTTTCTTAAATAAAACAATCAAAACTTCCAAAAATCAATTATTCCGGAACTTCGGAGCTTCAATAATTCATAATAAATAGCCCTTTTATTAGAAAAATTTGAATCTTATGTCCTTTTCATAGGAATTTCCATTCTCTACAACTTTATAAGTTTAAGTTTTTCCAAATTCCAAGCAGAAATTGATCGAAATTCACAAACGGACGATTTTACAGGCTATAATCCAATTTCAGTCACAAAGTGGGGCCCACAAACATATTTAACATATGATATCAACTATAACATAATATCAAATTCAATTCATAATATTCAAAAATGATAATTATAGAAAATTCATCTTTATTCATAAAAGTTGGGGTCTTACACTATTGGGTCAACCAAGGATAATTATGTGGACATATGATATCTATCATAATCTAGACGCATGGCCTCCCATGTACGAAGGTTTCCTTGAGCACTTCCCAAAGATTTTAATTTCTAAAACAGTTATGAACTGTACTTTTATGTAAGGTACCATTGTAAAGTTGTGGTCAAGGCACCATGAGAGTTACATACATTTGTATTAAAACTCACACGCTTTAATCGTAATCGATTCTCGCATTTACGCTTCTATAGTTGTATAAATGAAGTTTGTATTTAATTTTTATAGTATGATATCTGGCGACTCAGAATGGGTCGTGTTGACCTATTTTGGGGGCGTAACAAATGGTATCGAGCTTAGGGATATGGTCATTTGGCGAGATAAGAGTCTAGAACTAGGAGGGAGAAACGAAGTTATATACTTCGCTAGATGTGTGACTTACCTAAAATTAAATTGTTTACTTGATAAGTTGACAAATTGTGATATGTCAATTAACCTTTGTTTTGAAGATATATTCTAGAATGATATCCAAATACGAGAGATGAGCAATGGGAAAATCATGATACGGAGAAAATAACCGAGAAGGTACAATCTGAAAAGAAATCAAGGTATTCTCATCTCTTCGAACTACCAGGTACGTAAATTTCGAGGGTGAAATTTCATAAGCAGGGGAGATTGTGAGATCTCAAATTTTATGAAATAAAAGTATTCAATTTTTCTATTTTGGTAAATAGTTAAATTGATAAAAGTTTAAAGTTATGGGTGATATGTGAAAAAATTTCAAAGTAAGCAAGTTGTCATAAAATAACCGGTAGTAAAAGTACAGTAATACGCGTGGTTGCATAGTAGCACACGGTATTGATTATTGATGTTTATGTGAGAAGTCACTCAGATATACTCAATTATTGCTACAATAATTTCTCCATTGTATCTCTTATATTATTGATTCAATTATTGTCACTGTATCATACATAATATTTTATATATTATTAAATAAATATTTGAGACGACAAAGTTATTCTTATTATTATTTGCAATATTGAAAATGTCTAGAAGTTCTGTCAAGGAGAGGTTTGGTCACCAATTATGCGCCAATAAAGAGAAATCCTTATCGGAAAGCCCCTTCTTTCCTGGGAACGACCTGGTTGTTAAATATTGTGAGTTATAATATTAATGATGAATGTTATTAAAAATCGAATTTGAGTTCGGAGTTGAATTTGGAGACGCGGACGTGATATTTGAGTCCGAAACGATAAAATTAGTAGAAATAGACTATAAACATAAAATTTGTCGGGGTTGACTTTTTGGAAAAGTCAACCGTTAACTTTTTTGAAAAAAGAAACTTCAAAATTTCAAAAATGAAATTTGTGAGAAAAATATTTTCATTGTGTTGGGATTGTTAGTGTTAGTGGAAATCGACATTTATTTCGATAATAATTGATGTCTGGAGGTTATATTGACCAATCGGGTAATTAATCGAATAAATGAGCAATTAATTGCTGGTAATTCACATGATTATAACTATTTGTTCACATGTGTGTACTATTGATTCACATTCATGTACTATTAGGGGAGGTGGTGCAAGATTGATAATACTTGCATGACTAAGTTAAAAATAGAGGTATAGATGGAGGTACTATACTGTAATTCATAGTTTCACATGATTATAACTATTGATTCACATGATTGAACTATTGATTCACATTATTTACTATTAGGGGAGGTGGTGCAAGTTTGATAATACTTGCAGGACTAAATTAAAATGAAAAAAAGTTGAAGGTATTGATTGTCTACTGTAATATTTCGAGCCCCAAAACGTGCAATTATCGAAACTATATTTTCCTATAAATAGAAGCTCATTCTTCCTTCATTTCTCACCAATTCACTAAAGCTTTAGAGTAATTATTATAGAGAGAAATTATAGAGAGAAAGAAGAATAGAAGTCTCACTACCTCACTATTCCAATATCCAGCTTTTCTAAGGTAAGGGGATATTATTATTATAGTAAGGGTATTATTTCTTTCAGATTCATGAAGAGAGCTATTGTTATTCCATTCCTTATTATTCTGTTGGAATAACTCAGATACGCAGATCTACCGTATACATGGTGAAATTCTTCCGTTATTCCATTCTTTATTATTCTGCTGAATAACTTTTATCATGCGCCTATCGCATGCCGGTGAATTCTCGTTGTTATTCCATTCTTTATTATTCATTGAAATATCCCGTCTGCATGCGGATTACACGCATGACCTGGTTCCATTCTTTATTATTCTCATTGGAATATCCCATGCATGCGGATTACGCATGACTGTTTTATTCTTAATTATTCATTGGGAATAACTTGTTCATGCGGTCTATCGCATGCATGGTGAATTCTTCATTATTCAATTCTTTATTATTCGCTGGAATAACATGTCTATGTGGATTACCGCATGCATGGTGAATGATCCTTCAGATTCATTCCTTATTAAATTGTGGAAATGATCTGCCTCACGTGGATTTCGCATGGCGGGTGAAAATCCGTTTGCGGTTTAAATAATTTCTCCGACCCTCAAAAATTCTGGAAAAATTTTAAATGATAATTTGATGAGTTTTCTATATTGTTTCCAAAGATGACGATTTTTGGATGTATAGATTAAGAGTTATGGATTTTATGGGAAAAAACTATTTTAAAAGTAAACCATTATAACTCCTTGTGGTTAACTCCAAAATTGATGAAGTTTTTATTTGGAGTACATGTATATCACAGGAGTATACTTTGTAAATTTCGGAATTTTTGGACAAAAGTACAATTTATGATAAATGTCTAAATATTCGGCAGTTTTGGCCATATGAAAAATAGTAAATTAATTTTAAAAATTCCGAGAAAAATATATGTTCAATATGGGACTCTATTCTATTAAATCCCAGAAAAGAAATATTTTTGGGACTTATTTGGTATTTTTCATGAAAATGAACTAGTTATGAGTAAATGAATTAAATATGCTATGTGAAGTAACAAAATTGGAAAATAGGATTTTATGGCTTGGGAATCCTATATAGGGTATATACAGATTTTTGATGAGGGATTTGATCATTGGTGATAAAATCTTATGAGTATGGCATTTTTGAATGATTAAATGCATTATTTGATAAAGTGTAAACAATTGAAATAAATTGTTTATAAGTTTAAGAAGTGATTAAAATATTGTTATAATATTAATAATATTAGATTATGAGTTTATTAAGTGATTGATAATATTTGGATAAATTTAAAGTCTTTAATATTTATCCTTATTTTTGTTTGATTAATGCTTATATCATTGTCATCATCCTCATGCTTATATTATGATGAGAGTTATCTTTGGCTTACGTGCCAAAGATGGACTGTTGATTATTGGTTTTACAGTAGTATATCTTTGACTTACGTGCAAAGATGAACTATTGATTAATGACTATCTTTGGCTTATGTGCATTGATGGACTTGGTATGATTCTGACCAATGATCAGTCAGTATAATCATGACCTGTAATGTTATAAATGATGTGGTAAAAGTCCTCAGTGGCCTGTAGTGCAAAGATGAATTGTTAATGAATATCTTTGGCCGTAGTGCAATGATGAATTTATTAGTATGATTTTGAGCAGGAATTGTGATTTGGTATAACCATGATTTTTGATGTTTCAGGTGAAGATAGGTGATGAAAATTATCTTCGTCCTAGGTACAAAGAGGAATTTAGAATCACAATTATGATTATGTGTTATTCATATGATTGTGGACAAGAATTGTTGATTGATGTTACAGGGATAAAACATTATTGGTGGAATTTTAACATGGAGAAGATAATAGATCTGATGGTCTATTTGACTTTTCTAATGGATTGCTCGTTCCGCTGCAACTATGGTTGAAAAGTTTTATCATCTACCATATGTTCTAAATCTCTGATTTATTATTGACGAAGGCTATTGATAATTTAATTATCTTTAGTCATGATATTCTTTATATGAGTTATTTGTGGCTCACCCTTTTGCTTCACAATTCGTAATAAGAGTGTAGTCATTTGAGTGAGAGGTAACAGGAGAATAAAACAAAGGTCTATAGTCATTGAGGTTCTCCCTAAATAGTATGTAAATAATTTTATTGAGAACTTTAGATAAGTGTGTCGATTGTATACGCTATTTGATATTTAATTTTGGTGAACCGAATAGGGTGAGGTGAACCCAACTTTGAAGGGTGTTTTGCCACTATTATACAAGATGTCTAATGACATACAACCTCGTGTTATCATAAGATAGGGTTGTACACATCCACTTCTTTGAGTATATCTACGAGCACTACCTATATAATCTTGAGTTTATTTGAAATATAATTCTCACTTGGAGACAACGGAGATAATTATATGTCAAGAGAAGACTCACCATTGGAAAGAAGATGATATCAATCTTCTTGTTTTTCTTTGGGGACTATTGGGTCAACCAAGGATAATTCTGTGGACATATGATATCTATCATAACCTAGACGCATGGCCTCCCATGTATGAAGGTTTCCTTGAGCGCTTCCCAAAGATTTTAATTTCTAAAACAGTTATGGACTGTACTTTTATGTAAGGTACCATTGTAAGGTTGTGGTCAAGGCACCATGAGAGTTACATACATTTGTATTAAAACTCATAGTTTAACTGTGGTCGTATTCTGCACGACAGTTCAACAGTTGTATAAATGAAGTTTGTATTTGATTTTTATAGTATGATATTTGGCGACTCAGAATGGGTTGTGTGGACTTATTTTGGGGGCGTCACAGTGATAATAGGAAGGGTTATGAGATATAGAGTAAAGTTTATATGACAACTACTATGCGTTGCTATGTGACTAATAGTTGATGTGTATGATTATATAATTGTGTAGGGCACGTGAAGTGTAGATAACTGTAAGCTGTTAAACTATTATTGGTAAACAACGATCAAGGAAAGTCTTTCAGTTCCTATTTGCTATGTGAATTTGATGATGAAATGTTTGAAATCTTTATTGCAAATAGCATGGTGTGTTATATTAATGTTGAAAGTATGAAATGTTAAAGTCAATTTATGACTACGTTGATTGAGAAATGAATGTTGATTGAGTAATGAACTCAATCTTTATACTTGTTATATGAACTACAACATGTATGTTATGTTAATCCAATGTTTATGAGATGTATATCGATCATGTTATTATGTGCTATGTGATGCATGAAAACTGTTAGATTTTGTTGGGCTGTCGAGCTCAACCTTGCAAATAACCACTTTTGTAGGTTAAAGATTTAAGGTAAAGTTATGTGCTACTTGAAAGATATGAATCAGATGTTATAAATGAAGATTTATAACTTTGGCTGAGTTATTATTATTTGAAACATGTTTAAGGTTCCGAATAATGTATTAATGTTGAATTGAAATATCATTTTTGTGATGTAAACTCTTGTAGTATTAAAATGATTCTGAGATATTTAGATGTAAAGGTTGAAAGTTTTGGGAACGAGAATAGTTTGTAATAGAAAATTTTAATTGTAATAGAAAATTTTAATTATTCCGCAAATTTCAATGGTTTTATTATCGTTTAATGATGCAAAATTAGAGGTTGAATGTATTGTTAACGACCGAAGTCGAGAATTAAATTGTATGAATTTTGGGGTCGTTACATCTCTTTCAAAATTTAATCGTTGAATAATTTCAACACATTGCCTCATTATAGGTTTTATATTTCCTAATCCATTTGTTTCCCTCAACAAACACTTGTAAGTTTTATTTCATAACCTTTATTTGAACTCGATTATATTTTGAATATTTTATATTCTTTAACTCATTCATTACCTTTTTTAATGATTATTGTCATATACTCAATTCATAAACACTCGGGATATTACAGTTTATACTCTGAAACTTGATTTAAATCATAATTATATTCTTAAATGATTCTTTGAATCCTGTTGTGAATATTGAAAGTATTAATTGTCCCTAAATGTGTTGAGAAAAGTGTCTATGTCATTTGATTCGGCTAAACCTAGGGTTGTAAATGGTAACAGAAAAATTTATATTCGTCCGTATTCGTATTCATAAAAAAACGGATATATTCAGTATTCGGTTTAAATGTATTCAAGAATAAATCTGGATACGAATCACTTACATAAAGCGTATTCATATTAATCGTTTAACATCTGATCGTAAATATCCGGCAGATAGCGGATATCCGGATTCGGATCCGTATTCGTATCCATAATTCGTATGTAAATAACTTATATATATTAATTATTATAAAATAAGTAAAATAATTTTTTTAAAGTGACATTCCATATATAATAATTAGTTTTCACTATCATACAAAAATTATTTTAAAAATATATCATTTCACTTCTAAAAAGTAGGAAATAACACTTTTATTCTAATATTAATAAACCTAAATAAATTTATTTAAGTATAGTTAATATATTTTTACTATTATAAAGTTAAAATATCTAAAATGTATCATTTACCAAAAAAATTATATACTAGAAGAACAAAACTATAGTTATTAGTTTTTATAAGTTTTTTACTTTCAAAACTTACTTGTAATGCTGGGAAGCAGGAACAATGAACAATATAATTTTATTGTTAAAATGTGTTAAGTCCGAATTAATTTAGAATTAATGTAGAAGGGGGTTGAATAATTAATTCACATTTATGAATTTTCAGGTGGAGGGAGTATTTATCACTTTCATTTGCCCAATTATTTAAAAGTTAGAAGTCCAAATATTTAAAGTAAGTCCAAAGTATATTTTGGATCAAGTTGGATTAACTAGTTGTCAGTTGTCACATATACATTATACCTCACAGTCTCCTTAAATATAATGAAATAAAATAAATTTGTTTATAACTATGTAAATTGTAATCTATGTATTGAGGATAAACTATAAATAAAAGTTCTTATAAACATATTGTTAAAGTTTTAATCAAGTTTTTGAGAAAAAATAATTAAATATTCAATGTAAACTTTTTAATCTAATTATAAATTATAAATATGCATACACACTACAGTTAGGGGTGAACAATTCGGCTATAATCGATCCGAATAGCTTATTCGGTTATAACTGAAAATCGAAATCTTCTTAATTTCACTATCCGAACAACTAACCGGATTTAGAAATAACCGAAAAACCAAATAAATAGTTCAGTTATTTTGATTAATAACCGAAATTAATATCCATTTTATCAAACAAATGACAGCAACATGCAACAACACTCACCACTCAATAACAATATGCAGCAGTAATACACAAAATGACTAAACAAATTAGCCCCTTTGTAGTTATGGTGTTGTGATTGAATTTGAAGCGGAAGAGAAAGAAGGGGTTATTTATAATTCCATACTACTCTACCACAAATACATATAAAATTACACAATGAAGGTCCTGACCATAAGCAATTAAGAAACTTGATACAGAGAAGTGAGGACTATCCAATATATAGAGATGAAAAAAGAGAGTAGTGAGCCGCCATACCTGTGTTTGCTGTTTAAGGTAATGGAATGATGCCGCCGTGAATTTTCGTAGATCGGAGTGAGGCGAAAAACTCTGACAATTGGAATGGTGCTGACTCGCTCACAATCTTTGAGGATATATATATATATATATATATATATATATATATATATACACACCTCTCATAGACTTGAAAATTCACTTTAATCTACAACACTTCTAAGAATATGAACAAGGAGACTTGTAATTATTTCAGCTGTTCACGAAACGAAACAATTAATAAACTCATATCCTTAATAAACCCATCAAGCAAATCAAAAATCTTCGTAAACCGCAGATGCAGAGGGGCGAGGGGTGGGGGGCGCAAAATCGTAAAGAGGCCAGAGGTGGAAGGCTAGAGGACAGAGTAGGGGAGAGGCGAAATTTTGGATTTGGGTTAGGGTTGGGTGATAGTCGGC
Source organism: Panax ginseng (assembly GCA_020205605.1). Taxonomy (NCBI): domain Eukaryota; kingdom Viridiplantae; phylum Streptophyta; class Magnoliopsida; order Apiales; family Araliaceae; genus Panax; species Panax ginseng. The sequence continues at coordinate 79,923,048 of CM035137.1, read as the reverse complement.
AGAGGCTAGAGAGAGAGAGGCGAGAGCAGTCTTTAGTCTTAAAAGTCTCTTAAAGATAAGTCTTTAATTTTTTTTAAAATTAAAATGCCTATTCGGTTATTCAGGTAACCGAATATCACAATTTTAGTATCCGTATTAGAACCCAAAAACCGAATAGTAAAATGGTTATAACCGAATTACAAAAAATAACCGAATAATCGAAATAATTCGGTTAAAAAAATTCGGTTATGTTCGGATATTCGGTTTTATCCATTTTTTGCTCAATCATAACTACAATATAACTCCACACACATAAAATGGACATTTAAACATTAATAAGTAGAGCATTCATTTTGAAATTTAGGATTTCAAAAATGATGAAAACTTATTTGAATTGTAATTTAGAACATTGATTATTGTATTTAAATATTTATTAAAAATAAAAAAAAATTAAGATTCATTCATTAATAAACTATATTTTAAAACTCATTATTTTTTTATTTTAGTTATAGTTAGGGCTGTAAATAATAACCGAAAAATTCGTATCCGTCTGCATCCGTATTTAAAAAAACCCCGGATATTATTCGTATTAAAAAAAAAGCGAATATTATCTGTATTCGGTTTAAAGGTATTCGCAAATAAACGAATACAGATACTATTGTATCAGAATTTGTATATATCCGTTTACACCCCTAGCTAAACCAATATCCATGAATTGGAAAGCGATCCAAACCAATTGCTTTGGTGTGGACTCTTATAATCTGCTGAGATGAACAACCCTCATAAGGAGGGAAAACTATATAACGTCGGGACACCGACATGCGCACGAACAACATGTTTGAATGTTATGCATAACATAGGGTACTTTAGGCTGATCACCAATTGTACTTATTTATATCGTGGATTATCAGTGAATTGGTGCTAATTTTGGTAGAATTTTTTGGTTCATAGCAACTACTTAGTGTTGAATATTCATTAACTTGAAAATATTGAAATCTTGAATTCTTTTGATAATCCTTCAGTTCATAGTGACCCTTCCGAAATATTAATGAACATAAATGGAACTGTTGAAACTTACTTGTTCATAATATTCATACTTAAATTCCTGAGATATCTTTGATCATATAAACCTTGAGATTATGTGACCTTATTCATGATCATTCATTTTTATTGTATCATTATACTTGCTGGGCAAACTTGTTACTCATTCTTGCTTCCTTAAAACATTTTAGTTAAGACAGAACAGGTGGAAGCACATGAAATGACAATGGCAAAGGCAATGCTAGAGAATAGCCTCGTCATTCTATGTTAGGATTATATTCTTTAAATGTTCTAAGACCTATTAATTCTATGGAACTGAGTTATGCGATGTATTAGCAATGGTTTCAAAACTTAGGACGAGAATATTTATATTATATCAATGTATTTATTCTATTATTCCGCTATTAGTTGTTATTAGTATATTGTATGAGATAGATTGTGAAGCACAGGATTCAAGGTACATGTATCTAAATTTGGGGGTCACAGAATCAGAGTTGGAGACACAGAAAATAGACAACCTATGATACCAAGCCATTGGAGCTTGTTTAAGTCCACGAGAGATTTATTGAGTTTACATACATAATCAGGATGAGAGTTGTCAATAAAACCTGGTGTTTGGGACATGTATACAGGTCCGCCAAGAATGCCATTAAGAAAGACATTATTCACATCAAGCTGGCGAACACACCATGAAAGAGAAATAACCATTGATAGAACAACCCGCCTGATTGTAATAGGTTTTACAACTGGGCTAAAAGTCTCTCCGTAATCCAAACCATGTTCCTGAGAGCTTTATAGCGTTCTAATAAAGCATCAGAATTTCGTTTAACCTTAAATACCCATTTGCATCCCACAATGTTCATAGTGGGTGATGGTGGTACTAAGGTCCATGTTCCTTGAGAAAGAAAAACATTAATTTCAGAACTCATAGCCTACCGCCATTCAGAAAAATCGCGAGCTTGAGAGAAACATGTTGGTTCAGGTAGAATGGTTTTTTTCTGTAATAGAGGCAGAGGGATTAAGACGAAGTAGCTTTTGACATGATCCTTGTGACTATATAACGAGATGAAGGATGAGGACACACTGGTTGAGCAATGGGAGAACAAGGTGATTGAGAAGTTGTAGGAGATGGACTTGACATTTGGTAGGATAAGGAAGGAGTTTGAATAGAAATAGAAGATGAAAAAAAGGAGAGAGTGGGAGAAGCTGGTTGGGAGAACTTTTGTGGTATAGTAGAGTGTGGAATAGAATATGGTATTGACTTTAATTGACCCCGTGGTGGGGATGGGTAACTTGAGGAAGGAGAATAAACTCCCAAAATAGATTTTTTCTCAAATGGGAATGAAGTTTCATCAAAACGCACATGTCGAGCTATATAGAATTTTTGTGTCTGCTAATTAAGGCAATGATGTCCAAACCACCAATAGCTTGAGGGGGAATGTTAAGGAAATTTATATTTTACAATAATATTGGGACAACTTCTATTGCACCAAACCCATTTGACCACATAAGTTAGCAGTTTGACTTATTTTTAATGTTGTAATATAGATATAGTTCTTATCACTTTAATATAGTTTGTTCGGCTACCAGATATTTGTTTATTTTCAAATTTTAAACTTTTGTATTATCTGTAATGCTATATATATATATGATCCAATAACAAAATTGGTGTGAAAAAACCAAATTATGTTTTATTTCTTAGACGCCTCCATCACATGCCCCTTAAAGTGATCCATGTATAGGTCCTAATGTGCAATATACGATCGCCTCAATGCCATATTATCATCAACGTCGAATCTATATTCTTTCGACATTCTAAGGTCATGCAATGTGGTTCTCAGCCAGAGACGGTATCTCTTGCAAATAATCGTTATGCCTCATAATCTGGTATGACATTTGATATTTCACAATATCAAAATGAATCAAAGGGACCCGAGCAGATCCCACCAACCTTCCCTCATAATTAAATCCTATAAGATCATCAACTCATCTTATATAAGGTCGCCAAACTACCTCCCATATAAGCTAGATATCTAACTCACCACAATAGAATGGTAGACGGTGATGTGGATTTTGTCGTCTATTGGAATATTTGTGGTTGGCGAAATATGCCCATGCCCTTGCTCTAGGTAACCAAAATTTAAAATATGGCCAAGGGTTTGGTCTTCTTAATAATAGACGCTCATATGCCCATATCTGTAACATCGTGACACACTCATTGATGTACTTATTTTCTCTTATAGTAGTTAGATACAACATACAAACCCCGATATAAATAAGCCAACAAATTAGCCCCCAAAGTGTACATTGAACAATTTTCTATATCAGCAATAAAATACATATATCTAGGGTGTACAATGTTAATTTTTAGACCTCGTAAGAATAATATTGCCCCGCACAACCAAAGGATGAATGCCTTTATGTGTTGGCCAATATGATCCTTTCTTTCTTTAGGTAGTTGTTAAAATTTTGATGTAACCAAACCAATGAAATATATTAAACCTATTTTCTTAACATTCTTATATTCGGGGACAACGGCTGACCCAAAACATTCTTTAAAATGTTTCAAGGGAGTGTCAAACAGGGGACACATTAAGGACTTTCCCAATACCGACAACCAAATATAAATTACACATCTTCTAACATAATTGTTATCTCCCCACAATTTAAGTGAAAGGTAATAGTCTCTGGCCACCATCTCTCCACTAGGGTAGACGTGAGACTAATATCAGTTTTTGTAATCACACCCGGATGGGTAAACACTCCAAACAAACACTTAAGAAGTAAAGTTTTTTAGGTATTAGTTAGGTTCTATTGGTCATATTTAAATCCAGTAATTTGGGACGACGTAAGTTTACCTCTTTCATTGTCCTCCCATACATCCTCCAACATTTGATTTTGTTAGTCATATAGAACACTATTATCAATTAGTCCAGGATTCCAATTCTCCATATTTTTCACACAAAAAACATAAATATCATTTAGGTCAATTGTTAATTTTATACTATGTCTCACAATTGCATAACATTGACAAAAATATATATTTGACATGCATTATTATACAAGTATATTTGCCAAATATTATACAAGATTGTTTATTTATGCCTCCACAATGCATGCATTATTATACAAATATATATCTATGTTATTGTATATATATTATATTTTATAACAATAACAATTAAACAACAAAACAATGGGCATATACCCAATAATTTTCTCAAATATTCATTATGAAAATTTTCTAACATAAAATTCTTATGCACCTAATATAAAACATGTTTTACATAAAATTAAAAATTAATCGGTAAAATTATCCGTACTTGGTATTTTACTTCTTCTACCGGTTGAAAATTTGATTTTGACTACACTGGAATGAATATTAGCAAATGATTATTAAGCAAAAAGATCTACATCTTTTAGATCTGTAATATGGTTGCCGCTAAAAGGACTAGCGGCAACGAATACGACGTCGTTAAAATTTATTTAGGCAGACTTAGAAGGGGGAGGGGGGGAGGGGAGGGGGGGAGGGGGGGGGGTTAAATAAGTGTGGGAGCAATCTATGACCAATTTTTAAACTTTAAATTAAACTATTAATTTCAGGATAATATATTGATGAATTCGGCTTACTGAATTAATATGGCCTACTGAATTAACTGATTATTTTAAGAAAATATCCTGCTGAATTTATAACTTAAATAATATACTTTATGTTAAAGAATTATCTTAATATAATGCAAGTATTCAAATTTTAATTATTAAGATAATTAAATAGCTTATGTGATTTTAGAATTAAAGTAAAGCAAATAATAAAATCAACACCAAGATTTTTTACGTGGTTCGGCTATTAGCCTCTATAATAATAGCCTAGTCCACGTCCAATACCAACTAGTATTCGAGACTCACTTTATTTATTTCTTTATAAATAAACACCGATTACAAAATAGATTCTTACAAAAATTAATTAACAATTAATTTCTCTTGAGCACTCTTGCTCTTTGTGCACCTATGCACTCTTCAAGCACCTTTGCTTCCTTAAACCTGTTTGTAAGCCTTTTCTTTTATCCACTAAAATTAACACCTTTAAACTACACTTAGTCTAAACAGAAAATAAAATACAAATATATAGGTCTATGATTAATGCAAGAATAATCAATTTAGCAGTTAAAGGCTCAACTATATGCAATGATCAATTAACCAAAAAGATAAACACTTTAAATCTTACCAAATACCAGCTCAAAGAATATCAGAAATTTATTTGCTTAGCTGCTCAAAGGTTGCAGTGATTAAATCAAATTGCTCGTAAATAATAGTAATTAGTGCAAGAATAATTTCGTGAGTTGTATTTTTTTCATACATAAAATACTGTTTTTATAGCCCACAAGATATTACCGTTAATTATAGATATGTCTTGTTTGTTCAAATACTCAAACAGCATAGAAATCCACAACAACAAAGAAGGTGAACGTTTAATTGATATTTATCCAAATAACAGAATCAATCCTTTTTAGTGTTATATTGTTGGGATAATTTCAAAGACACCTTTAAGAGATAACTCATTACTTAATAACTTTAACTTTATCTCTCCATATAAAAGTGGCGTGTATCAACTAAAGTGGAGCAACTAAAGTGGCATATGACATCATACTCCTTTTCCAATAAACAAGGTCTTTAAAGTTTCAAGATAATCATAATTACTTTTCCTTGAAAACCACATATGCTCCAAATCACAAGGAAGTATAGCTGCCATCCTTTAGACTTTCTAAGAAATCATAATTACATAGATATCCACGTGTAGCAAAAATGAAAATGTGACCCAAGGATATCAAGTATTTATTCAAGCATGCATACGTAACACATGTCAAATAAAATATCAATTCTTTTTGTACCTGCATAATACATCTAATCTTAATTTAAAAGAAATCTTTTTCATTTAGTCTTTAAATTATTTTTCATTTAAGACAAATAAAATTAAATGCCAATGATATGTCCTAGAGCCTTTAAATGAAAAATCAATTATTATGCAATTGACCTTACAGTTGGTTTTTCTAGTAAAGAAAAACTTCTTCAACCACTTGAAAATCCAATCAATGTTCCTTATCATCAATATACCTGAAATGCCATAAAATAATTTAGTATATGAATAATTCATCTTCAAAACTCAAGGGTGGAATGTGAGTAAGTCAACATTCTTCCCTTTTTGATGATGACAACCAAAAAGTTTAATTCCCATTAGCTCCCCCTAAAACCATGCATACAATATATTTTGCTCCCCCTAAATCCATGCAATTCATTATCATTTCAGGAATTTCATAATATTAATTTAATTGAAAAAATTGATTTTCAGTAACTTGCTACCTGCATTCATGTTAGTCAAATATCAATTGCTAATATTTTAAACATATCAAAATAATAAGTCATAAAAACATCAGTCTTAAAAACCCAACATAATTCAGTCTACCGAAATCCAAAATTAATACTCCCCCTTTGTCATCAAACAAAAAGGGAGGGAACGTAATCAATCAAGATCTACCACCATTACATGTTGAGCAGCTCGCTGCGTGAAGTATGGTCGATGATTGGCACGATGAACCTTTTCAGAAATGCTCAGATCATCAGCAAATTGAAGAGGTCGGGGAATAACAGTTGCAGGTGGTAGTGGTATGTTGATGTGATAAAATATGTAACTGCAAGTACACAGTGTCGAATTGAAGAACTGACAAGTACAGGTCGAACCCACAGAGACTAGATTAATTCTTTAATATATCATTAATTAATATTTTAGGCAAATTAGAAACAATAATGGTGGAGAAGATTTTTTAACTAAATTATGCAAACTATTAATTAATGACGAAAACTATTAATGAGAAAAGATACCTAGGAATTAGAATCCACCAAATATTAACATAATAAATAATTTCTTATTTCCTAAATCAATTCCCAAATTATTTCCCCTTCCCTTTAAAAATAATGATTCATATAATTAATATAGGCAAGCATAAGTTATGAAAAATTCACAGATTAACTATAACTTATCAAAACCTCGCAATCAATATAAAAATCATATGCAATTTATGCGGAGGAAAATATGAAGGTGAGAATAATTAGACATTAATTTTGGAACGGAAAGAAAATATTTTTATGAAAATACTTAGTTTCATCATAATCTTAGGTATTAGAAATTTAGCTAGCCATGAAATTAAAAAAAAATATTAGTACTACTATTCGCATGAAATAAGAACAATAATTAAAAAGAGAATTTCTATTATATAAATAAAAGAAAGGAACAAATACTCCCTGAAGGTAGTACCACAACTGATTGGAATAAGAGAAAGGACAAACTCTAAATATCTTACTCCTTCCTAGACTAGTGAAAAACTGAGAAAAAGAAAATAACAAGTGGTGCCCTTCTCTCTAAAACAAGAGGTTTATTTATAGGGAAAATAATTTTGAACCCTAATTTAGATTCATTGAACTTGGACACTTTGGTTCCCTTTCCATGTAGGATTCAACTTCCTAGTAGCAATCAACTTCTCAAAAAGATCTTCTAGATAGACTTTTCTTTCTCTTGTTGGATTTGACTTGCACACTAAGATTGTTCCACCTCTTTCCTTCTCCTTGTAGGATTCTTCTTGGACATTCCTTATATGAATAAGAGCATTAAATATCGCTTGATCACCAAGATTTTGACTTTATTGCAACAAACATTAAATCCTACAAAATAAAATAAAACATATTAATTTATAAACTAATATAATTAAAAGGACAAAATTAGGGATAATTAAATGTATGAATTACGTGTCTATCATACGTCAAGAAATTCACCAAGATATTCGGTAACCAGTTACAATGAACCCATTCCATAACAGTTGAATGCTTATGCTGCATATGTAACTTAGAGCCCACATCATTGAAACGTATAGCCATGAAATTAGCTAACTCTCCAACCTGATTGCTAACAAACTTGATCTCTTGACTCAATTGACAAGAATTTCGGTTAAGTTTCTGTTGCATTACTTCAGCCAAAGCAGTGGTTTGCAATTCAAAACCAGCTTCTAAATCAATAAACTCATCCTCAATGTTGTGATAGAGTTTATTGATTTCAGGCGCACCTAAAGGCAACTTGCCTTTTTCCAACAAAGACATACAGTTGTGGAGACCAGCCATTTCAACTTACATTTTTTCTTAATTACTAAGAATAACTTTCAATATATCCACAATTTCAGGAGAAGATTGAGTTGGAGGTAGAACATGTGAAGTTGAATTTAACACAGGAGGGGGGATAGGATTATCAGAAGTGAACAAACTTACCATCAATTAAAACAATACGCGACATTTTCAAAGAACCAACGCTGATGGAATCAGTAACAACAACATAGATTTCATTTTCAAAAGAAATTTTAAAATGATTGAACAGAGTAGTGAGAGTGGCACTGTAAGGCAGACATGTTTTGGTTTTTTCGTAAACAAGTTGTCATTTGGTGAAGCAACATTTGGGATAAATTAAAAGACACTACTTTTAAAATCAGGGCAACAATTATCAAGTCTTGATAGGTAAAATCTGCTCCTCCACCTAAACGAGGCAACATATTGTATCTAACAAGATGATGAAGCACACAATAAATAGGAGAAACATCCACTATTTTTGGAGTAAAAACATCATCCAACAAAGGGTTATTCATAACAATCTGTAACTGTTCCAAAGGAGTGAACGGGAAATGGACAGCCCCTTTTCTAGTAAATGGACAAACACTAGAGGATGGAATGTTCAGAATACTACCAAAATCTATGACAGTAAAATATAAAGATTTTCCTTTGACAAAAGTTGTATAAAAATCCCCATGACACTCCAGATTTGTATAAAACTGTTGGACTAGTCTAGGATATGCAACTGATGGAGGAAAAAGCATAGAAGAAATTCCACAAGATTCAAACAATTTTTTCAAAGGAGATTGTTGATAACAGATTTGATCGACAGACTTTTCATAAACAAATTGTTTTGGAAACATAACAGTCTTAAATCTTACCTCATAGGCATTGCTATGAAAGAAATTATCAGGAAGATCAGAAGAAAGGATAGGATTTACCGAATCAGATGGTGGAGCAAACTTAGGTTTACAGGATGGAATAGTTGAATTCCGTCTTTGAGATGGTCCTGATGATTTCAGCAGAGATGGACTAAAGGTTGACTCATCAGATGAAGAAGAGTCCAAAGATTCCATTTTGACAGACACCGCCTTCTTCAGTTTTCTCTATTTACGTGAAGGACCGACAGAAGATTGGGGTGGAATCGGTGCCTGATCATCATTAGAATCGATCAGCGATATCTTATGAGTACGAGTTCTCAAAGTTCTTGGGGTTATTTGTGAGAATACAGAAGATGAAAGTATAGAATGAAAGAGAAAAGAAGTCAGAAACAAAGTTGAGATGTAAAGAGAATGGAGAGAGATACAGAGTAAAAGAAAAGGAATGGATGCATGTATGTATACTCATGTTCACTTATGTCTCCCGAGAAACCCTTGCAGTCACGTCTTTTTGGTTTTCAAAAAAAAATCATTACGATAGATATTGCGTACATGAATAAAAGACTTAAATGGGCAACCGAAAAAAAATCACATAATCAATTATCCTAAATTTTAGCAGTTAGTAAGATATACATGCTGACTAGGATAACGATAATGCAGATTTGAAAAGAATTATGCGATACACATTCCAAGTTCTCTTCACAGCATGAAAAATCTATCTTCACTTAATGGTTTAGTAAAAATATCTGCAATTTGATTTTCAGTAGGAATAAAAAATAATTTAATTAAACCTTTTAACACACTCTCTTAAAAAATGATGCCTTACTTCTATGTGTTTTGTACGTGAATGTAACACAGGATTTTTAGAGATATCTATAGCACTAGAATTATCACAGTATGTGGGCACACATTCACATAATATATCAAAATCACATAGGGTTTGTCTTATCCATAAAATCTGAGAACAACAACTTCTTGCAGCTAGGTATTCACCCTCAGTAGTTGATAGCGCCACTGAGGTTTGCTTTTACTATGCCATGACACGAGTGTGACGCCCCCAAAACAGGTATACATCACCCATCTTGAGTCGCCAAATACATGGTACAAAATTCAAATACAACTTAATTATACAACAGTCATGTAAAATACGACAAAACATAATCTAAGAGTTTTAATAAGAATATTGTCATCTAGACAATATCCACACTCAATGGAGTCCTCATTACATTTATTGTCACACTATTTAACAGAATAGTGAGGACTACTAATGCTATCATTTGGACCGTCACTCCGTTCCCCGACTAGTCCCGGCTACGTTCTCATTTCCTGAAGAGAACAGTAAAAGAAAGGGTGAACTCAACTAGCCCAGTAAGAAATATTATGACTAAGATAATGCAGAATAAATTATCATTAGCCTTCAACAATGTTAAACTAATAAAATATAATAGACAACAAGTTTAACTGCAGCGGAACAAGCAATCCATTAGAAGAGTCAAGTAGAGCATAAAATCTACTATCTTCTATGATTTAAAAAGTTTTTCATCAACTTTATCGCTGAGACTCAGCTTAATAAATAAAATTGAATCATCCCTGCATCACGACCAAGGATATTTATGTAATCATCAATGGTCATGACTATACCGAATAATCCCTGGTCATAATCACACCAACAACTGTCCATCAATGAACTACAGGTCAATGAGGACTTTTAACACATCATTCGTCACATTATAGTCATGATTATACTGAATAATCCCTGGTCATAATCATACCAAGTCCATCTATGCACGTAAGCCAAAGATGACTTTCATCACAATATAAGCATGAGGATGACGACAATGACATAATAATTCAATAAAACAAGTTCAAGGATAAATTTTAAAGATTTATAATTTTAATTTATCCAGAAATCAATAACGTCCAAATTGTCAACATGATACTTCTTTGTGGAGTAAAATTCAAGAATGCCCAGAAGAATATTTCCATGAAAAGATACTGGATGAAGCGTAAATATCAAGGATATTCCACTAATTTCATGGAGTATAGAAGCCAAAACTTTAACCAACTGAGTATAATAGAATATATGAAATCGCAAATGGATTTTTGCTCGCCATGCGGTAATCCACGTAGATAGATCATTTCCACAATTTAATTAAGAATGAATATGAAGGATCATTCACCATGCATGCGGTAATCCACATAGACATGTTATTCCAAGAGAATAATAACGAATAGAATAACTGAAGAATTCACCAAAGCGCATGTAATCAGCACGCATAAAGTTATTCCAATGTAATAATAAAGAATGGAATAATGAAGAATTCACCGTGCATGAATCAATGCATGTGATATTCCAACGTAATAATAAAGAATGGAACCAGTGTCATGCGTAATCCGCATGCATGTGATATATTCAATGAGAATAATAAAGAATGGAATACCAATGTAATTCACTAGGCATGCGATAGATCGCATGTATGTGTTATTCCAACAGAATAATAAAGAATAGAATAACAGAAGAATTTCACCATGTATGCGGTACTTCGAATAGACATGTTATTCCAACATAATAATACATAAAGAATGGAATAACAACCCTTACGAGTATTGAAAGAAAATAACTCTCTTCATGAATACGAAAGAATAATACCCCTTACCTTAGAAGAAAATTGGATACTGGAATAGTGAGGTAGTAGACTTCTCTTCTTCTTTCTCTTTATAATTTCTCTCTATAATAATTGTTCTATAGTTTTAGTGAATTGGTGAGAAATGAAGGAAGAATGATCTTCTATTTATAGAAAAATATAGTTTTGATAATTGCACGTTTTGGGGCTCAAAATATTACAGTATAATACCTTCCTCTTTTTCTTCATTTTTAATTTAGTCCTGCAAGTATTATCAAACTTGCACCACCTCCCCTAATAGTAAATAATGTGAATCAATAGTTCAATCATGTGAATCAATAGTTATAATCATGTGAAAATACGAATTACAGCATAGTACCTCCATCTATACCTCCATTTTTAACTTAGTCATGCCGGTATTATCAATCTTGCACCACCTCCCCTAATAGTACAAGAATTTGAATCAATAGTACACATTTGTGAACAAATAGTTATAATCATGTGAATTAATAGCAATTAATTGCTCATTTATCCGGTTAATTACTCGATTGGTCAATATAACCTCCAGACATCAATTATTATCGAAATAAATGTCAATCTTTACTAACACTAATAATTCCAACACAATGAAACTATTAATTTCATCTTTAATCAACACGAAATTATTCATCATTAATATTATAATTCACAATATTTAACAACCAGGTCATTCCCAGGAAAGAGGGGGTTTTCCGATAAGGATTTCTCCTTATTGGCGCGCAATTAGGTGACCAAACCTCTCCTTGATAGTACTTCTAGACATTGTCAATATTTCAAATAATAATATGAATAACTTTGTCGTCTCAATTATTGATTTAATAATATAACATATTATACGTATGATATCTTGTGACAATAATTAAATCAATAATATGAGAGATATGATGCCGCAATTATCGTGTAGCAATAATTGAGTATAACCTGAGTGACTTCACGTAAAGCATCAATAAGCAATACCATGTGCTACTATGCAACCACGCCAGATTCTCGTACTTTTACTACCGAAAGTAGTTCAACAGTTTTATCTGTAATACTTTCGCCGTTATTTTTATAAAAAGATAATTATGTCATTTTTTTACTACGACAATACTTCCATTGTGGGGTCCACTAAGGATTGTGCCGTCGTACGAATATTCTCCGACAAAAAGAATATTCTTCGACCAAACAAATATTTTATAACAACTTGTTTAATTTGCAAAATTTTTCACATATCACCCTTAACTTTAACCTTTTATCAATTTAACCATTTACGAAATAAAATAATAATTATAAGAAAATTGAATACTTTCATTTCATAAAATTTGGGGTCTTACAACGAGACTTTGTCCCAAGAAAGTACAAGCACCACCACTCGTACTTTTCCTATAAATTTGACACCCTGCATAGTCAGCATCTGAATAACCTATTAGTTCGAAGTGATTACAAATTGGATAAAATAGCCCTAAATTAATTGTACCACTTAAGTATTTCAGAATTCTTTTAACAGCATTTAAGTGTGATTCTTTGGGTTTAGCCTGAAATCTTGCACACAAACAAACGCTATACATTATATCGGGTCTAGAAGTAGTTAAGTATAGTAAGCATCCAATCATACCTCGATATTTTGTTATATCAACATCAATACCTTTCTCATCAGCGGTGAGCTTTATTGATGTGCTCATAGGTGTACCTTTTGAGTTAGATCCTTCAAAGCTAAATCTCTTGAGTAATTCTTTTATGTATTCGGTTTGATGCATATAATTTCCTTCCTTCGTTTGCTTGAATTGAAGTCCCAAAAAGTAGTTAAGCTCTCCCATTAAGCTCATGTCAAATTCTTTATGCATGCACTTAGAAAACCACTCATAAAGATGATCATTAGTAGCACCAAATATTATATCATCTACATATATTTGAACAATAATGATATCTATATTTTTATGCTTAATAAATAATGTAGAATCTATTTTACCTCTAACAAATTCGTTTGACAAAAGATACTTACTTAACCTTTCGTACCAAGCCCTTGGAGCTTGTTTCAAGCCATAAAGAGCTTTCTTTAATTTGTAGACATGATTAGGATACTTTTCATGCTCGAATCCAGGAGGCTGTTTTACATATACCTCTTCATTGATGTATCCGTTTAGAAAGGCACTCTTTACGTCCATTTGTTAAAGTGTAAGCTTCTTGTAGCATGCAAAAGCCAACAGAATTCGAATTGATTCCAACCTTGCCACTGGTGCATAGGTTTCTTCATAGTCGATCCCCTCTTGTTGGCTGTATCCTTGAGCTACTAACCTTGCTTTGTTATGAATGGTTGTCCTGTGCTCATCAAGCTTGTTCTTGAATACCCATTTAGTACCAATAATGGAAGCATCTTTTGGAGGAGGCATAAGTTCCTAGACTTGACATCTTTCGAATTGTTGAAGTTCTTCTTGCATTGCTAATAACCAGTTTTCATCAAGAACTGCATCCTTTGCATTCTTTGGCTCAACCTATGACAAAAATGCAGAGAATGCACAATGATTTTGTAAACCTTTTTGTGTGATTACTCCTTTGTTGATATCTCCAATAATATTCGTTGAAGGATGATTCTTGATATATCTAGCTATTTTTGGCATTTAGATATCATGTATAACTTCCTCTTAATCATGAGATTCATCTTCAACATCTTCAAAATGTTCAGGTTCACGTTCATGCTGGTTATCAATTTCAATTTCATGAAACTGTTGATTCGGTCTCCTGTTTTGTTCTTTTTGGTTTGCTGAATTCTTAACTATCTCCAAATTTCCTACATCATCTTCACTTTCTTTTGGAAGATCATTGTTAGTTTCATTGAAAGTGATATGAACAGACTCTTCTACATATGATTTTCTAATATTGAAAATACGATAAGCCTTACTATTTTGAGAATAACCAATGAATATTCCTTCATATGACTTAGCTTCAAATTTTCCCAAATTGTCACTTGTATTTAAGATGAAACATTTAGAAGCAAATACTTTGAAATAACTTATGTTTGGAATTTTATTATTTAGAAGCTCAGAAGGTGTTTTCAAAATAATAGGACGAATGAGTACTCTATTTAAAACATAACATGATGTACTTACTGCTTCGGCCCAAAATTTCTTTGGAAGCTTAATTTCTTGCAGTAGAGTTCTTGCCGTCTCTTGTAGAGTCTTATTCTTCCCTTCCACCACCCTGTTTTGTTGAGGAGTCCTTGGGGCTGAAAATTCATGGCTAATACCCCTTTGATCACAAAAGTTATAAAATCTTTTTGAAATTCATTACCATGATCACTTCTAATTCTAATGAGTTTGTAGCTATACTTAGTTTCAAGATTCCTTATTAATTTTTCACTCTTTAAATGCTTCATCCTTAGTTCTAAAAAATAATACCCATGTGTATCTTGAAAAGTTATCAACTATTACAAATGCATAAAATTTACCATTAATACTTGAATGTCTTTCCGGTCCAAATAAATCAAGATGAAATAGTTGCAAAGGAGAGGAGGTTGATACCATATTCTTTGCCGTAAAAGAAGTTCTTACTTGTTTTCCTAGTTGACAAGGAATACATATTCCTTTCTTTTCAAACCTGATTCTTGGCAACCCTTTGACGAGATTCTTTGAGGATAGTTTCTTGATTAAGTCCATGTGAACATGTCCCATCCTTTTATGCCATAGATAAGCTTCATCTTGTACTGAAGTAAGACATAGTTCTTCATCCTGTTGCTCAAAATCAAGAGTATATATATTTCCTTCTCTTTGTGCAACTAGATTAGTATTGTTAGTACCATGAAATATTGTGTATTTATCTTTTTCAAAGTTAAATTGATGGCCATTATCCATTAATTGACTAATACTAATTAAATTGAATTCAAGACCATTAACGAAGTGCACATTATTTATACTTACATTGCCATTACCAATTTTACCTTTTCTAATTATCTCACAGGTTTTATTGTCTCCAAACGTGACCGTTCCATTCTTCTTCTTGATATTTAGTTATACGAATTTTGATTTATCATCTATCATGTGCCGAGAACATCCGCTATTGTAGTTGGAAACTTTATGGAAAAAAATGAATATTTATTGTATTAAATAAATATTTGATGAAAATTGATATGGGATAATTTATTTAAGTGTGATAAAATAGATGTGATTTATGCGTATTTTATTACGCGAGTATAATGGTGATATTCTAATTTAATTAAATAATTAAATTAGAGGAGTGAGAATTTGTTAAATAATGTTATGATTATAATGGTTGAATAGAAATTATAATTTTACTAATAAGGTTAATTTTATTTCTTAAGGAATTAAAGGTACATAATCTAGTTTATATTTCAAGTTTATGTGTTTTTGAGTTTCTTTTAAAATTGGGGTTTTGGTTAATGAATTTGTGGGTTATGATGTTATATATGTTATTAGATTTTATAATTTCATAATGGTCATCTAAAAACGATTTTTTAGAAATCAAATTCATGTATTTATGTTAAAGAAGAGGAATTTGGGTTTTGATGGTAATGTGTGTTTTGGTGTACTTTGAGACTAAAATTGATGATGATTTTGTGATTGAAACTTTAAATTGAAGGATGATTGTTGTTCTCCTCTATAAAACGAAAATAACGCAACTTGAACGGATCGAATTGGTTAAGAAACGAATTCGTGATGAATGAATACACTTAACATATTAAATATATGAAAAATTAGTATAAACCAATTAGAATTAGTATAAAACAAGTCCCACATCGACTAAATTGAGAACTTTACCCTTTTCTAAACCTATAAATAGAAGGGCTTGGCCCTTTGTTTCATTCACCAACAAGAAGGCCTCTAATTTTGAGAAAGGCTTTGTTGTGGGAGAACTTTTTATAAAGATCTCCTTAGTTAAGTCTTGGTCGAGTACGTATTCCGTTTGTGGAACTCGTATTTTCGGGTAGGTTTCTTATTTTATTTTTGGTAATGTTATTATTTTAAATATTGTATTTAGTTTGTTAGTTAAATTTTATATTTTGGAGTATTTAGTTAGTTCTTAGAAGATGTTAAATTTCTAGTAGTTCTATGAATTACGAATCCATAGAGTCGAAAACGGACTATTTTGGGTGTGTATAACTCAAGGTATGAAGGTTGGAAGGAGAAAGGGTCAAAAATTCGTAAGAACAGTAAAACTAGAAAAAAAAACGCGTAGCTTACTGTTAGGGGCACTATAGCGCGCCCCCCAAGGCTATTTGGAAGTATTGCGGTACCGGAATAAGTAGTCCTGGCCTGGACGCTTTGACCTCCTGTAGTAAAACGACCATAACTTTTTTATACAAACTTCGATTAAGGTGATTCAAGAAGATCCAGAATGAGGACGAGTAGAACTACAACTTTTGTTCTTTAAGTGTTTCAATTTGATGTCGGGAACAGGGTCAAAATGGCCATTTTTGGGACTGATATGTATTAGGAGGCAATCGGAGGGCGTTGGGCATGCACGTATGCAAGTGTAGTGCTTCTGACGATAAAAGATGTTTTTCTAAGTTATAAAACATGAATATTAGTAACTATAATGATGCTTAACTTTAATAAATGATGTATTAGATAAGTTGTATAAGCATACTAAGCACACAAAAGAGAGACGAATTGGGCGTGTGACGAATGAACGTCGAAACGCCGTGCCAAGTGTTAATGAACTTAAAAAGTATTTCAATTCAATTGAAATAAATATTATAAGATATGGAATAGGGTTAATATAAAACCAATAATGATTCCTAGCAAGACTTAAGCACTTGAATGAACTTCGAGTATGAAATATAGTGAGATGTAAGTCGAAAGTTAAACACAATCAAATTGAACATTGTGTAGTGATAATAGGAAGGGTTATGAGATATAGATTAAAGTTTACATTACAACTACTATGCGTTGCTATGTGACTAATAGTTGATGTGTATGATTATATAATTGTGTAGGGCACGTGAAGTGTAGATAACTATAAGCTGTTAAACTGTTATTGGTAAACAACGATCAAGGCAAGTCTTTCAGTTCCTATTTGCTGTGTGAATTTGATGATGAAATGTTTGAAATCTTTATTGCAAATAGCATGGTGTGTTATATTAATGTTAAAAGTATGAAATGTTAAAGTCGATTTATGACTACGTTGATTGAGTAATGAATGTTGATTGAGTAAGGAACTCAATCTTTATACTTGTTATATGAACTACAACATATATGTTATGTTAGTCCAATGTTTATGAGATGTATATCGAATATGTTATTATGTGCTATGTGATGCATGAAAACTGTTAGATTTTGCTGGGCTGTCGAGCTCAACCTTGCAAATAACCACTTTTACAGGTTAAAGATTTAAGGTAAACTTATGTGCTACTTGAAAGATATGAATCAGATGTGATAAATGAAGATTTATATACTTTGGCTGAGTTATTATTATTTGAACCGTGTTTAAGGTTCCGAATAATGTATTAAAGTTGAATTGTAATATCGTTTTGCGATGTAGACTCTTGTAGTATTAAAATAATTTTGAGATATTTAGATGTAAAGGTTGATAGTTTTGGGAACGAGAATAGTTTATAATAGAAAATTTTAATTGTAATAGATTATTTTAATTATTCCGCAAATTTCAATGGTTTTATTATCGTTTAATGATGTAAAATTAGAGGTTGAATGTATTGTTAACGACCGAAGTCGAGAATTAAATTGTATGAATTTTGGGGTCGTTACATCTCCTTCAAAATTTAATCGTTGAATAATTTCAACACATTGCCTCATTATAGGTTTTATATTTCCTAATCCATTTGTTTCCCTCAACAAACACTTGTAGGTTTTATTTCATAACCTTTATTTGAACTCGATTATATTTTGAATATTATATATTCTTTAACTCATTCATTACCTTTTTTAAGGATTATTGTCATATACTCAATTCATAAACACTCGGGATATTACAGTTTATACTCTGAAACTTGATTTAAATTATAATTATATTCCCGAACGATTCTTTGAATCCTATTTTGAATATTGAAATTATTAATTGTCCCTAAATGTGTTGAGAAAAGTGTCTATGTCATTTGATTCGGCTAAACCTAGGGCTGTAAATGGTAACAGAAAATTTTATATTCGTCCGTATTCGTATTCATAAAAAAACGGATATATTCGTATTCGGTTTAAAGGTATCCGCAAATAAACGGATACGAATACGGATATAGGCGTATTCATATTAATCGTTTAACATCCGATCGTAAATATCCGGCAGATAGCGGATATCCGGATTCGGATCCGTATCCGTATCCATAATTCGTATCTAAATATCTTATATATATTAATTATTATAAAATAAGTAAAATAATTTTTTTAAAGTGACATTCCATATATAATAATTAGTTTTCACTATCATACGAAAATTATTTTAAAAATATATCATTTCGCTTCTAAAAAGTAGGAAATAACACTTTTATTCTAATATTAATAAATTGAAATAAATTTATTTAAGTATAGTTAATATATTTTTACTATTATAAAGTTAAAATATCTAAAATGTATCATTTACCAAAAAAATTATATACTAGAAGAACAAAACTATAGTTATTAGTTTTTATAAGTTTTTTACTTTCAAAACTTACTTGTAATGCTGGGAAGCAGGAACAATGAACAATATAATTTTATTGTTAAAATGTGTTAAGTCCGAATTAATTTAGAATTAATGTAGAAGGGGGTTGAATAATTAATTCACATTTATGAATTTTCAGGTGGAGGGAGTATTTATCACTTTCATTTGCCTAATTATTTAAAAGTTAGAAGTCCAAATATTTAAAGTAAGTCCAAAGTATATTTTGGATCAAGTTGGATTAACTATTTGTTAGTTGTCACATATACATTATAACTCACAGTCTCCTTAAATATAATGAAATAAAATAAATTTTGTTTATAGCTATGTAAATTGTAATCTATGTATTGAGGATAAACTATAAATAAAAGTTCTTATAAACATATTGTTAAAGTTTTAATCAAGTTTTTGAGAAAAAATAATTAAATATTCAATGTAAACTTTTTAATCTAATTATAAATTATAAATATGCATACACACTACAATTAGGGGGGAACAATTCGGTTATAATCGATTTGAATAGCTTATTCGGTTATAACCAAAAATCGAAATCTTCTTAATTTCACTATCCGAACAACTAACCGGATTTAGAAATAACTGAAAACCAAATAACCAAATAAACAGTTTAGTTATTTCGATTAATAACCGAAATTAATATCCATTTTATCAAATAAATGACAGCAACATGCAACAGCACTCACCACTCAACAACAATATGCAGCAGTAATACACAAAATGACTAAACGAATTAGCCCCTTTGTAGTTATGGCGTTGTGATTGAATTTGAAGCGGAAGAGAAAGAAGGGGTTATTTATAATTCCATACTACTATACCACAAATACATATAAAATTACACAATGAAGGTCCTGGCCATAAGCAATTAAGAAACTTGATACAGAGGAGTGAGGACTATCCAATATATAGAGATGAAAAAAGAGAGTCGTGAGCCGTCGTACCTGTGTTTGCTGTTTAAGGCAATGGAATGATGTCGTCGTGAATTTTTGTGGATCGTAGTGAGGCAAAAAACTCTGACGATTGGAATGGTGCTGACTCACTCACAATCTTTGAGGATATATATATATATATATATATATATATATATATATATATATATATATATATACACACACACACACACAGCTCTCATAGACTTGAAAATTCACTTTAATCTACAACACTTCTAAGAATATGAACAAGGAGACTTGTAATTATTTCAGCTGTTCACGAAACGAAATAATTAACAAACTCATATCCTTAACAAACCCATCAAGAAAATCAACAATCTTCGTAAACCGCAGATGCAGAGGGGCGAGGGGGGGGGGGCAGAATCGTAAAGAGGCCAGAGGTGGAAGGCTGGAGGCCAGAGTGGGGGAGAGGCAGAATTTTGGATGTGGGTTAGGGTTGGGTGATAGTTGGCAGAGGCTAGAGAGAGAGGCGAGAGCAGAGTCTTTAGTCTTAAAAGTCTCTTAAAGATAAGTCTTTAATTTTTTTAAAAATTAAAATGCCTATTCGGTTATTCGGGTAACTGAATATCACAATTTTAGTATCCGTATTAGAACTCGAAAACCGAATAGTAAAATGGTTATAACCGAATTACATAAAATAACCGAATAATCAAAATAATTCAGTTAAAAAAATTTGGTTATGTTCGGTTATTCGGTTTTATCCATTTTTTGCTCAATTATAACTACAATATAACTCCACACACATAAAATGGACATCTAAACATTAATAAGTAGAGCATTCATTTTGAAATTTAGGATTTCAAAAATGATGAAAACTTATTTGAATTGTAATTTAGAACATTGATTATTGTATTTAAATATTTATTAAAAATAAAAAAAATTAAGATTCATTCATTAAATTTGACACGAGACTTTGTCCCAAGAAAGTACAAGCACCACCACTCGTACTTTTCCTATAAATTTGACACCCTGCATAGTCAGCATCTGAATAACCTATTAGTTCGAAGTGATTACAAATTGGATAAAATAGCCCTAAATTAATTGTACCACTTAAGTATTTCAGAATTCTTTTAACAGCATTTAAGTGTGATTCTTTGGGTTTAGCCTGAAATCTTGCACACAAACAAACGCTATACATTATATCGGGTCTAGAAGTAGTTAAGTATAGTAAGCATCCAATCATACCTCGATATTTTGTTATATCAACATCAATACCTTTCTCATCAGCGGTGAGCTTTATTGATGTGCTCATAGGTGTACCTTTTGAGTTAGATCCTTCAAAGCCAAATCTCTTGAGTAATTCTTTTATGTATTCGGTTTGATGCATATAATTTCCTTCCTTCGTTTGCTTGATTTGTAGTCCCAAAAAGTAGTTAAGCTCTCCCATTAAGCTCATGTCAAATTCTTTATGCATGCACTTAGAAAACCACTCATAAAGATGATCATTAGTAGCACCAAATATTATATCATCTACATATATTTGAACAATAATGATATCTATATTTTTATGCTTAATAAATAATGTAGAATCTATTTTACCTCTAACAAATCTATTTGACAAAAGATACTTACTTAACCTTTCGTACCAAGCCCTTGGAGCTTGTTTCAAGCCATAAAGAGCTTTCTTTAATTTGTAGACATGATTAGGATACTTTTCATGCTTGAATCCAGGAGGTTGTTTTACATATACCTCTTCATTGATGTATTCGTTTAGAAAGGCACTCTTTACGTCCATTTGATAAAGTGTAAACTTCTTGTAGCATGTAAAAGCCAACAGAATTCGAATTGATTCCAACCTTGCCACTGGTGCATAGGTTTCTTCATAGTCGATCCCCTCTTATTGGTTGTATGCTTGAGCTATTAACCTTGCTTTGTTACGAATGATTATCCCGTGCTTATCAAGCTTGAGCTATTAACCTTGCTTTGTTTCTTGAATGCCCATTTAGTACCAATAATGGAAGCATCTTTTGGAGGAGGCATAAGTTCCTAGACTTGACATCTTTCGAATTGTTGAAGTTCTTCTTGCATTGCTAATAACCGATTTTCATCAAGAATCGCATCCTTTGCATTCTTTGGCTCAACTCAGTGACAAAAATGCGAGAGAATGCACAATGATTTTGTAAACCTTTTGTGTGATTACTCCTTTGTTGATATCTCCAATAATATTCGTTGAAGGATGATTCTTGATATATCTAGCTATTTTTGGCATTTAGATATCATGTATAACTTCCTCTTAATCATGAGATTCATCTTCAACATCTTCAAAATGTTCAGGTTCACGTTCATGCCGGGTTATCAATTTCAATTTCATGAAACCGCTGATTCTTGGTCTCTGCTTTTGTTCTTTTTGGTTTCTTTGAATTCTTAACTATCTCCAAATTTCCTACATCATCTTCACTTTCTTTTGGAAGATCATTGTTAGTTTCATTGAAAGTGATATGAATAGACTCTTCTACATATGATTTTCTAATATTGAAAATACGATAAGCCTTACTATTTTGAGAATAACCAATGAATATTCCTTCATATGACTTAGCTTCAAATTTTCCCAAATTGTCACTTGTATTTAAGATGAAACATTTAGAAGCAAATACTTTGAAATAACTTATGTTTGGAATTTTATTATTTAGAAGCTCAGAAGGTGTTTTCAAAATAATAGGACGAATGAGTACTCTATTTAAAACATAACATGATGTACTTATCGCTTGACCCAAAATTTCTTTGGAAGCTTAATTTCTTGCAGTAGAGTTCTTGCCGTCTCTTGTAGAGTCTTATTCTTCCCTTCCACCACCCTGTTTTGTTGAGGAGTCCTTGGGGCTGAAAATTCATGGCTAATACCCCTTTGATCACAAAAGTTATAAAATCTTTTTGAAATTCATTACCATGATCACTTCTAATTCTAATGAGTTTGTAGCTATACTTAGTTTCAAGATTCCTTATTAATTTTTCACTCTTTAAATGCTTCATCCTTAGTTCTCAAAAATAATACCCATGTGTATCTTGAAAAGTTATCAACTATTACAAATACATTAAATTTACCATTAATACTTGAATGTCTTTCCGGTCCAAATAAATCAAGATGAAGTAGTTGCAAAAGAGAGGAGGTTGATACCATATTCTTTGCCGTAAAAGAAGTTCTTACTTGTTTTCCCAGTTGACAAGGAATACATATTCCTTTCTTTTCAAGCCTGATTCTTGGCAACCCTTTGACGAGATTCTTTGAGGATAGTTTCTTGATTAAGTCCATGTGAACATGTCCCATTCTTTTATGCCATAGATAAGCTTCATCTTGTACTGAAGTAAGACATATTTCTTCATCCTGTTGCTCAAAATCAAGAGTATATATATTTCCTTCTCTTTGTGCAACTAGAATAGTATTGTTAGTACCATAAAATATTGTGCATTTATCTTTTTCAAAGTTAAATTGATGGCCATTATCCATTAATTGACTAATACTAATTAAATTGAATTCAAGACCATTAACGAGGTGCACATTATTTATACTTACCTTGCCATTACCAATTTTACCTTTTTCAATTATCTCACAGGTTTTATTGTCTCCAAACGTGACCGTTCCATTCTTCTTCTTGATATTTAGTTCTACGAATTTTGATTTATCATCTGTCTTGTGCTGAGAACATCTGCTATCAAGAATCTATTTTTGAGATGGAACTCTTGCCTTTAAACATACCTATCAAGAAAGAATAATTTATCCTTTTGGTACCCATATCTTTTTGGGTCCACTTATGTTAGTAACATGTAAATCATTCTTTTTAACCCATACCTTTTTAACCTTGTTTCGTTTCTTAAAACAATTTATATCTAAATGAACTTTAATACCACAATGTTTACAAGTTGTGAAAGGAGAGCAATAATTTAAATTAAACCATGACTTTGATTTTAGCATTTTTATATTACTCTTTTAATGCATAGAATCATAACCAATTCCTTGTCTTTCAAAACTAGGTCTTTGTTTGCCTAATATGACATTTAAATTTTCTTCACCTTGGAAAAATTTAGCAAGAGATAATTTTAATGAAGCTATTTGTTTTTGAAGTTCATTATTAGGAATAGTTTTAACACGAGATTTATCACTAAATGCATCAATACACACATCTCTCATTTTTAGCTCATTAGTTAATTTTGTACTTCATTATTCAAGAAATTTACTTTATTGAAAAGTATTTTGTTATAATTGTCTAAATAATCAATCTTAGCAATCAAAACCTTTTCTTCTTTACATGTAGATTCCTTTTCAATTTCTTTCTTTTCATCTATTAGTGAATCTACTTCACTCATTAAAGTATTAACTAAACCTCTTAAGCATGCATTCTTTTCTTTTAACTTCTTATTTTCTTGTTCTAATGAGTTCAATTCATTAAGAGATACCTGATTAGATTCACCTTCAATTCTCACAAAGCATACTTGTGCTATCTCATTTTTAGCATCGATCTCCACTTCGAATTCCTCATCACTCCAAGTCACAAGGGCTTTGTTCTTCTTGTTGTCTTTATAGCCTTTATTCTTTAATTGAAAACAATCTTTCTTGAAGTGACCAGGACGTCCACATTCGAAGCATGTCTCTTCAGTTTGCTTTCCTTTGAGTTTATTTGAATTGAAAGTATTTCTTCTCTTATTCTTCCTTTGTAGTAGCCCCTTAAGTTTTCTTGATATCATGGCTATTTCTTTATCTGAGTCATCATCAAGCTCCTCTTCATTATCTGCAGTAAGAGCTAAGACCTTTCTTCGAGGAGTTTCCTCCTCATCATCATATCTCTTTAACTGATGTTCATATTCTTCTAATTCACCAAATAAAGTTAAAGTATCCATGGAAGAAATAGTAGGAGAATCCTGAAGAGTGGCGATTTTAGAAGCAAACCTTTTGGGCATAGCCCGAAGCAACTTACGGTTGATCTCACTTTGAGGAATAGTCTTGTCCAGCAATTTCAAGGAGTTTATAAGGACTAGAAATCTTGCTTGAGCTATCTTAATGGTTTCATCTTTTTCGAGTTTAAACATTTCATAATCGTGCATAAACATGCTTAGCTCAACTTCTCGTACTTTGGATGTTCCTTCATTACTTACCACTAGAGTATCCCAAATTTCCTTAGATGTGTTGCATGAGGAGACTTTGCCAATCTCGCATTGTACCATACCACTGAGAAGTGTGTTCATTGCCCTTGAATCATATGAGACCATGTAGGTTTCAGTTGAATCCATTTCTAGCAGAGTCTTTGGTGTCCCATCATCTCTTTGTGGAATAACTGGTCCGTTCTCCACAACCCAACATTCCCAAGGATCTCTTTTAAGATAGATCCTCATTTGGAACTTCCAGAATTTTCCGTTTCAAACAGCAAAAAAGGTCTATTGGTTGATTGTCCTTCTTGATTGTTGTTCCCGAACTGTGTCATGTCAGAATCTTTCCCTACAAGTCATCTTTAAGACCAAGATAAGTAGAGCCAAGCTCTGATACCAAATGAAATTTATCTAGGCACACTTAGAAGGGGGGTTGAATAAGTGTGGGAGCAATCTATGACTAATTTTTAAACTTTAATTTAAACTATTAATTTCAGGATACTATATTGATGAATTCAACTTACTGAATTAATATGGCCTACTGAATTAACTGATTATTTTAAGAAAATATCCTACTGAATTTATAACTTAAATAATATACTTGGTGTTAAAGAATTATCTTAATATAATGCAAGTATTCAAATTTTAATTATTAAGATAATTAAATAGCTTATGTGATTTTAGAATTAAAGTAAAGCAAATAATAAAATCAATACCAAGATTTTTTACGTGGTTCAACTATTACCCTCTATAATAATAGCCTAGTCCACGTCCAATACCAACTAGTATTGGAGACTCACTTTATTTATTTCTTTATAAATAAACACCGATTACAAAATAGATTCTTACAAAATTAATTAACAATTAATTTCTCTTGAGCACTCTTGCTCCTTGTGCACCTATGCACTCTTCAAGCACCTTTTGCTTCCTTGAACCTATTTGTAAGCCTTTTCTCTAATCCACTAGGATTAACACCTTTAGACTACACTTAGTCTAAACTGAAAATAAAATACAAATATAGAGGTCTATGATCAATGCAAGAATAATCAATTTAACATCTAAAGGCTCAACTATATGCAATGATCAATTAGCACAAAAAGATAAACACTTTAAATCTTACCAAATACCAGCTCAAAGAATATCAGAAATTTAATTGCTTAGCTGCTCAAAGGTTGCACTGATTAAATCAAATTGCTCGTAAATAACAGTAATTAGTGCAAGAATAATTTCGTGAGTTGTATTTTTTTCATAGATAAAAATATTGTTTTTATAGCCCACAAGATATTACCGTTAATTATAGATATGTCTTGTTTGTTCAAATACTCAAACAACATAGAAATCCACAACAACAAAGAAGGTGAACGTTTAATTGATATTTATCCAAATAACAGAATCAATCTATTTTAGTGTTATACTGTTGGGATAATTTCAAAGACACCTTTAAGAGATAACTCATTACTTAATAACTTTGACTTTATCTCTCCATATAAAAGTGGCGTGTAGCAACTAAAGTGGCATATGACATCATACTCCTTTTCCAATAACAAGGTCTTTAAAGTTCCAAGATAATCATAATTACTTTTCCTTGAAAACCGTATATGCTCCAAATCACAAGGAAGTATATCTGTCGTCCTTTAGACTTTCTAGGAAATCATAATTACATAGATATCCACGTGTAGCAAAAATGAAAATGTGACGCAAGGATATCAAGTATTTATTCAAGCATGCATACCTAACACATGTCAAATAAAATATCAATTCTTTTTGTACTTGCATAACACATCTAATCTTAATTTAAAAGAAATCTTTTTCATTTAGTCTTTAAATCATTTTTCATTTAAGACAAATAAAATTAAATGTCAATGATATGTCCTAGAGCCTTTAAATAAAAAATCAATTATTATGCAATTGACCTTACAGTTGGTTTTCCTAGTAAAGAAAAACTTCTTCAACCACTTGAAAATCCAATCAATGTTCCTTATCATCAATATACCTGAAATGCCATAAAACAATTTAGTATATGAATAATTCATCATCAAAACTCAAGGATGGAATATGACTAAGTTAACAATCGTTTTATAAGGTAAAAAGTCTATGATATCCTTCCTTTTATCTTCTCAAAAAGCGGTGGCAGAAGGACATTGAGGGAATTTTGTCCCTGCTGCTATTCCTACTAGTGGAATGCATTAAAATATTATATATTGTTAGATATTTTGGTAATTTCTCTAGTCGCTACTAAAAATATTAATGTTGTTACTCCTACTGGCAGCAAGCTGTGCATCCTGACCAATCGGGGCCATAATTGGATCACTACATGAACGACTAGAGATGAATTGTCTGGAATAGTGTTCATAACAAATGGTTGATATGGATCACTACCTATATATATGTGCGTGATCATAACAAATAGTTGATATCAACACTATTCCAACAAAGCCATTTTACACCATTCATCCTTCAATCAAATGACCAAAATTAGAATTTTTTAACAACATGTAATCACTCTTACTAGTGACAGGGAATAACTTATTAGTGGCTCGTGTAATGACACAAATAATCCCATTTTAAAATTAAATAATGGGCCGCCACCAGAAGGACTAGATTATCATGAGTTGAATTTGGTATCCGCGGTTTAATACTACAGAGGCCAAAAAACTTTTTAAAAAATTTGAATTTGGCATCCACTGTTTAATACGGTGGTGACCAAAAAACTTTAAAAAAATTGGCGGTGTATATGCAAAAATGATTGTTTTTATAAACTAAATGGTGTATATTGAAGTGTCTTATATATAGGGTTACTTATAACTTATAATATATTTCGAGTAACAAAAATAAACATATTAAAGTGAGAAAAATTAAAGGTTTGTAAAAGTACATACAATCAATATGAGTGAAGACCATTAATTGTTATTTGAAAATAAAATATTGGAGTATAAAAATTTACAAAATAAAATAAAATAAGTGTTACAATAGTATAGTAGTTTTGCGATAGTAGAGTACGTCTACTATAGTAAAGGTTGAAGTCACTCTAAACTCTATGATCTAAGTTAAGTCATTTTGAGATAGTAGAGTGTCTTCAGTCTTTACTCTATGAACTGGTATTCCAGTCAACGATTTTAGAGTTCTCTTTGAGCACTTCTTTACTTTGCGATAGAAGAGTGACTTCAGTCTTTACTCAATGAATTTTCAGTTTCAACTATTATAAGGTTATACTGTACGATTTTGGAATCAAGCTAAGTTCAATATTTTCAAACATAAGCTTTAAAAATTCAAGTATTTTTGAGTTAGACAAAAAGAATGTAAACATTCTTTCTCTCTTTCTCTCTCTCCATTCGGATAAACCACTATTCAACCCCCCTTCTAGATTAATTAGGGTAACCATATATGTTCTTCTGTTCGTCCACACTTTAGTTATGTGGACGGGTAAAATTCTATTTTACAGTCCGCAATTTAATTCTGCGGATTATGGCTCAAACAAAA
This sequence comes from Panax ginseng, assembly GCA_020205605.1. Taxonomy (NCBI): domain Eukaryota; kingdom Viridiplantae; phylum Streptophyta; class Magnoliopsida; order Apiales; family Araliaceae; genus Panax; species Panax ginseng. The sequence goes on along the minus strand of CM035137.1, from coordinate 79,894,239 downwards.
AAAATCGATTTAAAGCTATAAATCTTCCATTACATCATTTTTGCATATTCTTGTTACAAATTTATGTTATCTGAGCTGATGGGAAACATGAATGGCTAAACAAATGGAATCTAACAATGAGGTGAAGTGTTTTCTCATAGAATATGTGAAGCATGTGAAACAACATAATTGCAGTATATATCTTTACAATTGTTTAACCATACATGTTTCTCGCCAGTCCAGATCACATAAATTAGTAAGAACAGTCATATATAAGAAGAAAAGTAAAATTTAATAGTTTTAAATGAATCTTTTCTAGTTCTAAATCGTTACTCCAACAAAAATGATGAGATCCAAAAGTATTAAACTATAGATTGACGAGAGTTATTTTGGACATCATCCAATCCACAGTTTAATACTGCGGAATCCCCCATATTAAACTGCAAAACCCAAATCTCCATTACCTTTCCTACCTTACTTATAGTTCGATCTGCGGATATACGGCTGAGATCTGTTGTAAGGATAGTCTTATCCTTACAATGTTGACTATGGATCGGTCCACACACACACACACACACACATATATATATATATAGGTAATAATCCATAACATGTATTTGTTATGGATCAAAAATGGACAAATAACAACTTGATCGTTCGTACTTAAAAGTAACAACTACGATTAAAAAATAATTTAATCATTCCTCTAGTCTAACTAGCGAATGACTTAATTACCCCAATAGGACCCCCTAGCACGTGCAAGAAACAACAACAACATTGAAGCAAGCAACACGTGCAATTAGGAGCAGCAACAACATTGAAGCAATATCAGAAAAGACAACATGAAATCATGAATTTTACTCAAGTTAATCCACTGAATACCATAAATATCCTTCTGGGAGTTTTTAATGTAAGAAAGAGATGGTGGAATTTAACTTTCACTTGGATTATAGGAAGAAAAGAAGATAAAGGGAGATTTTTAAATTTTTTATTTTTTTAAAAAAAACATAGCAATTTTTCTCCAAAATTCAAGTCCTATCAATTTTTGAAGAAAATTATGGAGAAGAAATGGGGGTTATTATTTTCTTTACTCATCTCTTAAAATTTAAACTCACAGTAAATTGATCACCCAGAAAAAGGTCATACATAAAATTACAAAAATAAAAGACATAACCCTTAAATCTGAACAAAAATGGACCAAAATTAAGTTACTAGTCTTAAAGTAATTATCATTTAATAATTATGTCCAACAATTAAAATAAATGAACAAAATCCAAAAACTTTCAGCAGATCTTTCAGGAAAATCTATCAAATAAATCAATACCTTATATATAAAAGCATCAAGACCGATCCTTTTAATTTCAGAATTGGGTGAGTCGACTCACTTAATTTAAAAATTAGGTACCTTTCAATTTGAAATCCAACCCGAGTTAGCTCAATTAATTTGAAAACCAGGTATTAAAATTTAAATCGATCGAATGGAATTTGTCTGATCTCTTCATCTTCTTCTTCCGTTTCTCTTCTCTTAGCTCTTTATCTTCTTCTTCATTTATAAAACCTAGTCTTCCCTCGCAACTACCTTTTTTCCCTGTACTCAGGTTGGATTTGTAGCCTTTTCCCAAATAAAGAAACCAATCGGCAATATATCTTCGTCAACAATAAAGCCCCTAATTCGATCAATCATGAAGCCTTAGATTGATCATCCTCGAAACTTCTATCCATCGATCCAATGAGGCCTCGATAATATTCAAGGTTTCAATTTCTTCGACCTCAAACGCAGATCAGGTATAGATTGTTCTTCTAGCATCCCAAATCTCTAATTCTCTATGTCTGATTTACCCATTATGACAAAAGTGGCTTCTAGGGTACCTCTACTTTCCAATGTTCTTCATTGTGATACTATACCTCGATGGATGTTTTTCAATTTATTGATACTATACTTAAAGTGCATCTAATTGATGGAAGTGTTTCTCTATTTGTTCATTTGTTTTCTTTTATTACCTTAAAAAATAATTTATGTGCTTACTTCACAGTGTTTGTTTGAAAGTGTTAATATGAGTCTATAACAAAATTGTTTGTTTTGTTTAATTTTAATATTTCAGACATCAAGGGCTTAAATGTTTGTATTAATCTCTTCGCATCTCAAATTCTTAACCAAATAATTGCCAAATCCAAGGAGCTTCATGATGCAGTTGCTTCCGTTCCTCTTGACAAGTTATTAAAATAAACTAGCTTACAGTTATTGACTTGAGTTGGGACTGAATCTATGCAATACGTTGACTAAAACAATGGTTTAGTGTTTTTTGGATCGTTTTTGGTCTCCTCTTCCTTTAATCCTTCTCAGTTTTGTTGCAATCTCCGCCAAATGAGGAATGAATTAATTTTATATGGATTATTTATCATAGAAACATAATGATGTAAGTTGCATTCTGGAATCATATGACGCCCAAGACGAAGAGGATAACGCGGTAAATACTTGATTTTGCTATCTGAAGTTAGTTTTCTCTCCCCAAATTGTTCTTTGTTGGTCCAATTTGACTTTGAGTTGGACATGTAGAAAAGTGAACATTACATGTTTGATGAAATACCAAAAAAAGAATATTGCATTTAAAGTTGTAGTAACCTTTATGCAATATTGAGAGTGCAATGTTTTCCTGATACATAATTGAATTGGTATATATATATATATATATATATATATATAAAGTTTGGTAGGATCTAAAATTAATTTCAATTGTTTTTGTGAATGCTTGGTTTACATCATATCAAACCCTTGAGAAGGCTGTTTGGCGATGGATAATGAGTTAGTTGTTGGTGCCTTTTGTAATTACCAAAAAGAAAAAAAAGTAAAAAAACGTATCTATCTATAATAAGATTTCTGTTTTTTTACTGATTTTGATCTTGGTGTGCTTCTTCTTAGTTACAAGCAAACACGGTTCTTGCTTGATGCTGATAATATCAACGGTGTGGGTAATTGGGTGGTTTAGTATCTTGCTATTCTAAAGCCCGAGTTGGAAAACTGAAGTTGGTTTCAAATTGATTCGGTGTTATTATAGAACTGGCTCCCATCAAAAGAATAAAAATAAAATTAGCAGATGAATTTTTTTTAATTATTATTAGCTCTCTTTATTAACTTATAGTGTTGAATCAAGTCTAACTTCTTTCTTTTTTTATTAGCAAGTCAAAGGTGAAAGAGATTAGGAATGAACCGTGTTGGGTTATAAATCTGTCAGAAACAATAAAAAAAGGCCTACAGAAGACGGAGCTTTCTTCCACCAGCATGAAAAGGCAATAGGTTGCATTTGCTAGAACATGAGATAGTCGCAAATCTTTTCAATTCAAACTTCCTCCATTTTGATTTAGATTATGAGAATTTATGTGTTTTTATATTTCCTTTTACCTTTAGTACGTGGGCCAAGTTAAGTTGTTTATTTTTTTTATAGAAACAGAAAAACCATCTTTTTCATCTCCTCCTTAATTAATTTCAATTTCTTTTCCTGTCATCATCACAGAGTAATCACTCATGCCGAGATCATCTCCATCTAGCGCATCAACTGAAGAATGTCAATAAATTGTAGCCTTCACCGCGGAACCACTGCAAAACCCTAGACGACATCAAAATACATCTCTCCGCCACTGAATATGGTCCTTGGAGGATGTTGCACTCAATTTGTTATTTCAATTTCTTTTCATGTTATCCTCACGAGGTAATCACTCATGCCAAAATCATCTCCATGTAGCGCATAACTGAAGAAGGTCAATAAACAGTAGCCTTTACCGCGTAACCACCGCGAAACCCTAGACGACTTCAAAATGAATCTCTCTGCCACTGAATATGGTCCTTGGAGGATGTTGCACTCAATTTGCTAATGTTGGACAGCCACATCCACAGTGCCTCAAAGAGGATATTGCACTTAATTTGCTAATGATGCACTCAATGTACTAATGCTCCAGTCAATTTGCTAATGTTGTCCAATTACTTACTTTGTCTGACTTGATGCGTTTTAAGTGTTTGAAATAATGCCACATAGAGTTTGTTTTGATTGGCTGAATGTCACATAATTGTGAATTTGCATGTATGTATTCTTTGCTGAATTCTTTTTTGTTATACTTTATTTATTTCAATTATGTCCAAATATAAATCCTAACTTTGCATAGTTGACAATTGTGTCATTAGCATTTTGAAATATGTTTAATTTTGGCTTGATGGTTATAAATTTACCTATAGTGATGGGTTTACTAATATTTTTGAAGCATTGCTTTTCTTCTCCTTTTCCAACTACAATACCTTTTTGGGTTTCCATTTTCACAAGGGAAATTGCTTTGTTTTGACTGATAAGAAATTCTCCATGGGAATCTGCTTGGAAAAATCTGCCAAATGCGCTCATGCTTCTACTAACCAATTATTTGGTATGTCACTCCTCTTTTTACGATTTCTTATTAAATCTTCCTTTTTTGTACGCCATATGGAGATGATTTTTATTGGTAAAGGTCATGAAGATTGGAGAACTTAATAATTTGGATGATATTAGGGAATATTGGGTACTTGGAGAAGAACAGGACTGTAAATGTTAACTAGGTTGGTACAATTACAATTTTTAACTGAATTCATTTAGAATTTTAAAGGCCTAAAACTAGATTAATTTGATGTATTTCCAAAAAAATTTGGGTTCTTATTTGGAAATTAATCTTCTGTTGGTGGAAACAATAAAGGGATTTATTTATAGTGTGTGTTTGTACCACTGTGCTCCACTTATATGAAAATGATGAAGTGGAAACATGAAGCCGCTCTTAAATTTAAATATTTGGTAGGTATTTAGTTTAATTATGGCTATGAACTTGAATGCGCGTATAAATTTCAGAAATTCTACTGAATTAAGGAAAATATAGGATAATAAGAATTTTTTTCAAAGTTTAAGTGAGCTTTGAATGGCAAGTGAGGCAGAAATTTATGAAAATGGAGATACCAAAGGTAGCATATGGGCTTTGGATCAGAAGGTTGATCAGCACATGGATGAGGAAGCTGGAAGACTTATAAATATGTATAGAGAAAAAGTAAGATGCAATTTCTCTTTCTCATTCAATCTCTCTTTTAGTCTTGCATATATTCTTACCTTTTGTGTTTTGGCAACTGTAATTAGTATATAGGTATTATTTTCTATTTTACATCCTGACGTTTGACTACTTAGAGTTGAATCTATGAAAAGATTATTTTTTTAATATTAATTTCTAAAAATATTTTTTTCCAAATCTTACTTTAGAGGCTTCATGTGTTCAGGAATAATGTGTTCAAGAATAATTGAAGTGAAATCATAGCGAAGAAATCTTCGAATGCATCTGTCTGAATTATGTCTCTCCAAGGATTTAGAATTTGTTTATGATGCTTGATGTGATAGTATAATGTTAGAATTGCTTAACTTGGCTTTTTGTTTGCAAATTGGATAGTAGCTTTAAGTTTCATTACTATCCCTTTAAAATATGTCGATTATAATTAACCATGTAGGGGATGGTGAGGCTATTGCATTTAATGGAAATTGTTTTAAGTTAAATATAGTCATTTGATGACTCAGTTTTGTTTCGTATAGAAATTCTCAGCTTTAATGTTTTTGCGTCTTGCGTTCCAGAGTCTTGGAGTGGTGTATGGAGACTTGGGTACTTCTCCTTTGTATGTATTTTACAATACTTTTCCTCATGGAATCAAGCATCTAGAGGGCCTTAAAATATTACTCCGTCCTTTATTATTTATCTTTTTAAAATACATACATACATACATACATATTAAAAAAAATTAATATTATATTTATTAATTACAAATTATTTTAATATTAATATTGTCATTACATTGAAAAAAGTGTTACTTAATGAATAAAAAGTAATGAGAAAACTAAAAGTATATTTAATACTTGATTTAATGTTATGTGTGGTGTTTGCTTCATCTTCCCTTTAGCTCATAATCTTTTTGTTTTTGGGTGGTAGGAATTTGGATGCCAGGATGACAAGACGTTTTGTGGGATATTTGATGGCCATGGTCCGTGGGGGCATTTTGTTGTCAAGACAGTTCGAGAATCATTGCCGCTGTCTTTGTTGTGCAATTGGCAGGAGGCATTTATTGAAGCCTCACTAAACTCGGATTTTGATTTAGAGTCGAATAAAAGGCTTTAGAGATTTAATTTATGGGCATTCTTACTTTTAAGACTGAGGATTTTAATTGAGCAGAGAATTCCATCCGTGTTTCCTCCAAATGATGGCCCTGGCAAATATGTGAATGTAAACTTTTACTTTTTGTCAGCTTATTGCTTAATATAGCACTGATGATCTTAGATATATGGCTAGCAGGTTGTGTATGTGTCTGGAATCGCATTACTATTCAATATCCATCATGTTCAAATGCTCAATTGTTGAACGATCTTTGAGTTAATGTTTATATATATACTGTGGCAAAAGATCTATGATTCCTTTCACTTATGAATTTCAAGTCCTATGTATGACGCCCCCAAAATAGGTATACATCACCCATCTTGAGTCTCCAAATATATGATACAAAATTCAAATACAACTTAATTATACAACAGTCGTGTAAAATACGATAAAACATAATCTAAGAGTTTTAATAAGAATATCGTCATCTAGACAATATCCACACTCAATGGAGTCCTCATTATATTTATTGTCACACTATCTAATGTAATAGTGAGGACTACTAATGCTATCATCTGACCGATACTCCGCTTCCCGACTAGTCCCGCCACGCTCTCATTTCCTCAAGAGAACAAAGAAAGAAAGGGTGAGCTTAACTAGCCCAAAGAAGAAATATTATGACTAAGATAATGCGAATAAATTATCATTACTCTTCAACAATGTTAAACTGATAAAATACAATAGACATCAAGTTTAACTGCAGCGGAATAAGCAATCCATTAGAAGAGTCAAGAAGAGAACGATATCTACTATCTTCTATGATTTAAAATATTTTCATCAACTTTTATCGCTGAGACTAAGCTTAATAAATAAACCACATCATCGAGTCATCCCTACACTACGGGCCAAGGATATTCATTAAATCATCAATGGTCATGACTATACCGAATAATCCCTGGTCATAATCATACCAAAAACTATCCATCAATGCACTATAGGCTACTGAGGACTTTTACCACATCATTTATAACATTACATGTCTTGATTATACCAAATAATCCCTGGTCATAATCATACCAAGTCCATCTATGCACGTAAGCCAAAGATGACTTTCATCACAATATAAGCATGAGGATGATGACAATGACATAATAATTCAATAAAACAAGTTCAAGAATAAATTTTAAAGATTTATAAGTTAATTTATCTTGAAATCAATTACGTCCAAATTGTCAACATGATACAGCTTTGTGGAGTAAAATTCAAAAATGCTCGTAAGAATATTTCCATGAAAAGATACTTTGATGAAGCGCAAATATCCGTGGATATTCTACTAATTTCATGGAGTATAGAAGCCAAAACTTTAACCAAATGAGTATCATAGAATATATGAAACTGCAAATAGATTTTCACCCGCCATGCGGTAATCCACGTAGACAGATCATTTCCATGATTTAATAAGGAATGAATACGAAGGATCATTCACCATGCATGTGATAATCCACATAGACATGTTATTCTAACGTAATAATAAAGAATGGAACTAGGTCATGCGTAATCCGCATGCATGTGATATTCAAATGTAATAATAAAGAATGGAATAATGTAAGAATTCACCACGCATGCGATAGATCGCATGCATGTGTTAATAATAAAGAATGGAATAACAAAGAATTCACCATGCATGCGATAAACCGCACGTATAGGTTATTCCAACAAAATAATAAAGAATGAAACTGTGTCTAGCGTAATCCTTGCATGCATGGGATATTCCAATGTAATAATAAAGAATGGAATAACGAAGAATTTCACCATGTATGCGGTATTGCCCATGATGTGTTATTCCAACATAATAATAAAGAATGGAATAATGTAAGAATTTCACTATGTATGTGGTACTTCATGATGACAAAGTTATTCCAAAATAATAATAAAGAATGGAATAACAGAAGCTCTCTTCATGAATACGAAAGAAATAATTCCCCTTACCTTAGAAAGAAACTGGATACTGGAATAGAGAGGTAACAAACTTCTCTTCTTCTTTCTCTCTATAATTTCTCTCTATAATAATTGCTCTATAGCTTTAGTGAATTGGTGAGAAATGAAGGAAGAATGAGCTTCTATTTATAGGAAAATATAGTTTCGATAATTGCACGTTTTGGGGCTCAAAATATTACAATACAATACCTTCAACTTTTCTTTCATTTTTAATTTAGTCTTGCAAGTATTATCAAACTTGCACCACCTCCCCTAATAGTAAATAATGTGAATCAATAGTTCAATCATGTGAATCAATAGTTATAATCATGTGAAAATATGAATTACAGTATAGTACCTCCATCTATACCTCCATTTTTAACTTAGTCATGCAAGTATTATCAATCTTGCACCAACTCCCCTAATAGTACAAGAATGTGAATCAATAGTACATACATGTGAACAAATAGTTATAATCATGTGAATTAATAGCAATTAATTGTTCATTTATCCTAAGTTAATTACATCTGACCGGTCAAGATAACTTCCAGACATCAATTAATATCGAAATAAATGTCAATTTCCACTAACACTAATAATTCCAACACAATGGAACTATCAATTTCATCTTTAATCAACACAAACTTATTCATCATTAATATTATAACTCACAATATTTAACAACCAGGTTGTTCCCAGGAAAAAGGGGGCTTTTCGATAAGGATTTCTCCTTATTGGCGCCAAATTAGATGACCAAACCTCTCCTTGTGTAACTTCTAGACATTATAAATATTGCAATTTAATGATATGAATAACTTTGTCGTCTCAATTATTGATTTAATAATATATCTTATAATGCAGATGATACTGTGACAATAATCGAATCAATAATATGAGAGATATGATGCGTAGAATTATCGTAGCAATAATTGAGTATAACCGAGTGACTTCTCACGTAAGCATCAATAATCAATACCGCAGCTACTATGCAACCACGCCAGACATCGTATTTTTTACTACCGGGTAGTTCAACAGTTTAACGGTAAAACTTCCGCCGTTATTTTTATAAAAAAATAATTATGTCATTTTTTAACTACGACAATACTTCCGTTGTGGGGTCCACCAATGATTGTGCTGCGTTATATTTAATATTCCCTCGTTAAAAGCGAATATTCCCCCAATTAATCAAATATTTATATAACCACTTGCTTACTTTGCAAAATTTGTAAATATTACACACAACTATAACATTATATTAAATCCACACCATAATATTCAAAAATATATTTCGAGAAAATTATTCTTTATTCATAAAAGTTGGGGTCTTACACTATGACTGAGCTATTATATATGGTTAGAACTAGAAGCTTTCTTCCCTTTGCATTAAACCATAACACTATATGCTAAAATTAACTGTTAAATTGCTTTGGGAACCGTTTTAAAATTGTTTCATTAAGTCACATGGATAATACATTTTTTTTTGTTTAAAGAGCAAAAAAAAATTTAATTCTTCGAACTAGCTCGTGCATTACATGGGCTATCAACTAGTAAATTATAAAAACAGCTGGAGAATGGCAGTGTTTTTTAAAAAAATTTAGATTTTTAATCTTTTCAGAAAACAAAATTGAGTAGTTGTAAAACCCATATATACATAATAAAAAAAACATCAATGTATAAAATAAAATAATAAATCTTAGTCCCTCAGGCTTGGAATGTAATTTCTTGCAATTTCATCAGCTAAACAGAGAAAATTATTGCTTCAATGTTGTTGTTGTTGCTATTGCTTGCTCGTGCTTGGGGGTCCTATTGGCTATTGGAGTAATTAAGTCGTCCACTAGTTAGTCTAGCAGACTGATTAAATTATTTTTGTGACGCCCCCAAAATAGGTATACATCACCCATCTTGAGTCGCCAAATACATGGTACAAAATTCAAATACAACTTAATTATACAACAGTCGTGTAAAATACGACAAAACATAAGTTGTGAGTTTTAATACAAATATTGTCATCTAGACAGTATCAACACTCAATCGAGTCCTCATTACATTTATTATCACACTATTTAACAGAATAGTGAGGACTACTAAGGCTATTATCTGGACCGTCACTCCATTCCCCGACTAGTCCCTGCTACGTTCTCATTTCCTGAAAGAACAATGAAAGTAAAAGAGTCAAGTAGAGAATAAAATCTACTATCTTTTATGATTTAAAAAGGTTTTTCATCACTTTTATCGCTGAAACTCAGCTTAATAAATAATCCACATCATCCCTGCACTACGACCAAGGATATTCATTAGTATCACAACCACAAATTATCCATGCACTACGGCCAAGGATATTCGTGTATTCACCAATGGTCATGATCATGCCAACAACTGTCCATCAATGCACTACGGGCCAATGAGGACTTTTACCACATCATTTGTAACATTACGGCCATGATTATACCGATTAATCCTTGGTCATAATCATACCAAGTCCATATATGCACTACAGGCCACAGATGACTTTCAACATAATATAAACATGAGGATGATGACAATGATATAAGAATTCAATAAAACAAGTTCAAGAATTAATTTATCCAGGAACTAATAACGTCCAAATTTTGTCAACATAATACTTCTTTGTAGATTAAAATTCAAGAATGCTCAAAAGAATATTTCCATGAAAAGGTACTGGATGAAGCGCAAATATCAAGAATATTCCACTAATTTTATGGAGTATAGAAGTCAAAACTTTAACCAACTGAGTATAATAAAGAATGGAATAACAAAAAAAATCACCAGGCATGCGATAGACCGCACAGACAGGTTATTCCAACATGATATTAAATAACGGAACCAGGTCAGGCAAAATTCTCACCGACAGGATATTCCAACAAAATAATAAAGAATGGAATAACAATGAAATCACCATGCATGTGATAGACCAGCATGATAAAGTTATTCCAATGTAATAATAATTAATGAAACTAGGTCAAAGTAATACGACCGCCAAAGAGATATTCCAACAGAATAATAAATAACGGAACCAGTCATGTAAAAACGCATGCATGTGATGTTCCAACAAAATAATAAAGAATAGAATAACGTAAGAATTTCACCATGTATGCGGTGCTTGGCATGAGACGAGTTATTCCAACATAATGATAAAGAATGGAATAATAGAAGAATTTCACCAAGTATAGGGTAGACCGCATATACAGGTTATTCCAACAGAATAAAAAAAATAGAATAACAAAAGTTCTCTTCATGAATACGAAAGAAATAATACCCCTTACGGGTACAACAAAAAATATCCCTTACCTTATAAAGAAGAGTACTCCGACGGGTAGGGTGGGGATATACTTGAAAAAAATTTGCACTACGCTCAAGATTATAGAAGAAGAATTCTCTCTACAGTTTCTCTCTCTAGAGTTTCAGTGAATTCATAAGAAATAATGAAGGAATGAGCTTCTATTTATAGGAGAATGGACTGAATAGTAACTAATTCCTGAATGGTCCAGATTGATTTACTTTTAAACGGACGGTCCAGATTGGTTTACTATAAAATATTCTAATAAAACAAAATCTTTTAAATAAAATATAATATATTCTATTTATAATCTAATAAAACGAATAATTTTATAAAAGTATTCTGTTTTATATAAAAAGATTTTACTATGCAAAACACTATGCAGGCACTATGCAAACACTATGCATAATAGAATATAATATATTCTATTTATAGTCTAATAAAATGAATAACTTTATAAAAGTATTCTGTTTTATATAAAAAGATTTTACTATGCAAAACACTATGCATAATAGAATATAATATATTCTATTTATAGTCTAATAAAACGAATAACTTTATAAAAGTATTTTGTTTTATATAAAAAGTTTTTCTGTTTTATTACATTAATAATACTAATAAAACAAAACTTCATCATCATTATTATAATTCACACTATTAATCAACCGGGTCGTTCCCAAGAAAGAGGGGCTTTCCAATAAGGATTTCTCCCTATTAGGCGGCGCAATTAGGTGACCAAATCTCTCCTCGATGTAACTTCTAGACATCGTTAATATTGCAAATAATAATATTAATAACTTCGTCGTCTCAATTATTGATTTAATAATATATAAAATATCGACAATAATTGAATTAATTAACGTGAGATACTATGCAACAATTCTTTGAAGCAATAATTGAACAAAACCGGTGACTTCTCACGTAAGCATCAATAATCAATATCGTGGTGCTACTATATGCAACCACGCGTATTCTCGTACTTTTAACACCGGTGTTTTTGACAGCTTAATGATAAAACTTTAAATCGTTATTTTCACAAAATTTTTTATCGTTTTCTCAATCCGACAATAATTTTGTTGTAGGGTCCACCAATGATTGTGTCCTCGTACGAATATTCCCTGTTAAAACGAATATTCCCCGACTAATCGAATATTATATAACAATTTACGTACTTTGCAAAATTTATAACTATTACCCACAACTATAACATTATATCAAATTCATTCCATTATATTCAAAAATGATAATTATATAAAATTCATCTTTATTCATAAAAGTTGTGGTCTTACAATTTTTTAATCACAGCCGTTACTTTTAGGTACGGACGATTAAAATGCTATTTGTCTTTTTTTAATTCATAGCAAATACATGCTATGGGCACTATTTCAACTAACCCTAACCCATCTCCTGTCGTCCAATAGAAGATCTAAGAAATTTGGGTTGAGGCCATCCATTACTCTCTCTGGCGACCAAATCAAAACGATCGCGTTTTGACTAACCGCTAGAGGGAGTAGCGGGCAACATAAAAGAATTTGGCTTAATCAGGGATTTAAAATAGTTATAATTAAAATTAAAAAATATAGCTAATTAATACTCTACTCCCTAATTGGTTCACAAATATAAAGAATTATAAAACGAGTAGTAGACTAATATAAGGAATAATACTTGATTAGGTAATTTGGGAGTAGTAGTTGAATATGTAATTTGTTTGAGTAGGAATATAATATAAACTCAATCACTATTTCTTATTTATAATTAAAAATTATAAGGCGATAATCAGTAATTATCCTTATACGTACTTCTTTTATTAATTAGTATTATTAGTGATTGAGTTTATATTATATTCAGACTCAAATAAATTTTAAGTCCCTAATTAAGCCAAATCCTTGTATTAGTCTACTACTCATTTTATAATTCTTTATATTTGTGAACCAATAAATTTTAAGTCCCTGAACATTGTTATCTTATTTTAAATTATTTGTATTTTGTAAGACTTACAAATTATATATGTTGTACTAATTATTTTTGATTAAATTTTTTTTTTATGTAATACTGGTTCTGAACTTTAACGTTTAACGTGACTAAAAAGAATAGAAAAACTTAAATTTGAACAGAAAAATATAGAAAGCTTATAAGTTTTCTTCATATTTTTATTGAGTTTATAAAGAAAAATGAAAGAAAGCTTGAATTTTACATTTATAATAAACCCTTATATTAGTTTTGTTTTGTTTATAATGCAAATTGCCAAGTGTACAATAGAGATTTTAAAAGATATTTAGTTTTCTGTCTAAATTCGTTCATTTTTTGACAAAATGTGTTGACAGAAAAATAACAGATTTGCTTTATGTTATTTAATTTTCTTTCCTTATGATCCTAAACTTAGCTTCATCTTGACTTGGAAGCCCTTGCCAGTTGCCAATTCCAATTCAAGCGAAATGCGCGAATGATGTGTGCATAGGCATAGCGACCACTTTAGTTCAATCTCATTCATGACGAGCATAGCATTGATGTGAGATATTAAAGTTTGAAAAATGATAGTACTCCACTACAGACAATCAGGCTAACATGTGGTCTTCACATGTTGACATAGTCCTTGCCGTGTTCGAGCATGGCTTTGCGTGCATCAGGATGGGTCCAAACTTTCTCAAGCCAAATCATAAATTGGAGTCTTTTTTTTTTTAACCATTCAATATTAAATTAAATTAATATCTATAATTTTTTTAATTAGAAGTTTATTTTTTTTGCTCTTTTTGATATAAAATTATTGATCAAACTTTTATAATCAATTTTTTTTAACATATATGGATTATTAAAATTTGGAATCTTCTTAATTTTAGAGGCCTCAAACCATTGCTTAAAAGAAGGATGAAGTTTAATGGTGGAACAATTTAGTCTAAGGTGAAAATTTATTATTTATGTCTTGAATTTAAGTTTGGGATCTTGACATATGACTCCACCCATTAATATTTTGGTGTGGCCCAAAAAGAAAAAAGATGAGATTATTTTTTTAGTTGAATTACACACAGAGATAATGATCCATATTTATTGTTGTAAAACTAGTATAATTATACAACACATCTTTCACTATTCAAAATTAATTTGATTCAATTACCAAAATTTTCAATCGTCTCCACAACTAAACTGCGAACTTAGCCCACCATGTGAGTTGATAAAATAATTTGTTTTTAAAATAATTTTCGTCCACATAATTAAACTATAGATGATGTGGGGGAAGAGTCCAATTCATAAGTGGATTAATTAAGTGTTTGGGTGCGTTCAGGTCGATAAACTTTCAAAGTGACATAATTTTTGATCCATTTAGAGTTACAGAACCCATAATATATCAAATCGAATCTCTCATAGCCTTTTGTCATGACAATTTAGTTTTTAAGCCAGAAAACTTGTTTTAAGTTGCTTTATCATTGGTCAAAGTTTGGTCAAATTTGGATTTTTTAAAATTTTTGTTAATTTAATTCTCTTAATCCTAAAGTTGTTTAGGATTATAAATACTCATATTAGGGCTTGTTAACAATTATGTTTTATTCAATCAATATTATTATCTCTTGTTTTCTTTGTAAGTTCATTATTCCTTATGGATTCATGAGTTTATCCTACGTTCTTGTTATTACGTTTAAACATTCAAATCAAGTTTGTATTAGAGTGTTACAATCTAACCATATTTAGTTGCGTCAATAGACGACAATTATCGTTAGCATAACTAAAGTGCGCACGACAACCAAATTTGGCTTATCGTCCGTAGTTTAATTTGTTACCGTCCCTCAAACTAAAGTGCAGACAGTGATCATCCTAGCCATTAGATCACAATTTGGATGGTAAGAATTTATTATAAGGCTATAACTACCCTTACAACTTTGATTATAGATCACTTCCGTATATATAGAATTTTCTCATGTTTATAGCTACCTTCAAAGAGAGAAACAATTTTGGTATATTGCGGTTTCGGGTTATAAGAGTTCCATTTGCCAATCATATTCTTTACATTCTGATTAGTGAATAACTGAATATCTTTTCTTTGCCTCTTGCCGTTGGTTTCTCATATTTTGTGTTTCCCTGTAAGTCTTTTATTTTTCTCATTATTTTTTTTCGTTGATTCCGTGTGTGTCATAGTTTGTCATAGTTTTGGCGGAAATAAGGTCGGTCATCAACCTTCGACCAACATAAGATCGGTCATCCACCTTCGACAGATATAAGGTCAGTCATCTACCTTCGACGAAAATAAGATCGATCATCCACCTTCGGCAGAAATAAGGTCAACTATCCACCTTTTGTAGAAATAAGGTGTGAGACCCCAAATTTTACGAATAAAGATTTAATTTTTTCGAAATATTTTTTTTAATATTATGGTGTGGATTTGAGATAATCTTATAGTTGTGGATAGTATTTATAAATTTTGCAAAGTATGCAAGTTGTTATATAATATTCGATTGGTCGAGGAATATTCTTTTTGTCGGAGAATATCCGTATGACGGTACAATCATTGGTGGACCCCACAACGGAATTATTGTTGGATTGAGAAAACGACAAAAATATTTTTATGAAAATAACGGCAGAAGTTTTACCGTTAAAATTGTTGAACTACTCGGTAGTAAAAGTACAGTAATACGCGTGATTGCATAGTAGCACACGATATTGATTATTGATGCTTACATGAAAAGTCACTCAGTTTTGTTCAATTATTACTACAATAATTCTTTTATAAGTATCTCACGTTATTTGATTCAATTATTGTCGATATTTTATATATTATTAAATCAATAATTGAGACGACAAAGTTATTAATATTATTATTTGCAATATTAACGATGTCTAGAAGTTACGCCAGGAGAGGTTTGGTCACCTAATTGCGGCGCCAATAGGGAGAAATCCTTATTGAAAGCCCCTCTTTCTCGGAATGACACGGTCGATTAATAGTGTGAATTATAATAATGATGATGAAGTTTGTTTTATTATTATTATAAATGTAATAAAATAGAAAGTTTTTATATAAAATGTAATACTTTTATAAACTTATTTGTTTTATTAGACTATAAATAGAATATATTATATTCTATTATGCATAGTATTTTGCATAGTAAATTTTTTTATATAAAACAGAATACTTTTATAAAGTTATTTATTTTATTAGATTTTCAATAATATATATATATATATATATATATTATAAATAGAATATATTATATTTTATTGCATAGTATCCTTTCTATTTTTCCTATAAATAAGATGCTTAGTTAGAATTGAAAATCACACCAGAAGTTCAGAGAATTCTTCTTCTATAATCTTGAGTGTATTTCTTTAGAGTTTAAGAAAGCTTTGAGCGTAGTACGAGTTTTCTTCAAGTATATTCCCGCCCTACCCGTCGGAGTACTCTTCTTTATAAGGTAAGGGATATTATTTGTTGTACTCGTAAGGGGTATTATTTCTTTCGTATTCATGAAGAGAACTTCTATTATTTCATTCTTTATTATTATGTTGGAATAACCTGTCTATGCGAAGTACCACATACATGGTGAAATTCTTCTGTTATTCCATTCTTTATCATTCTGTTGGAATATCCTCATATTGGGTGCGTATTACTTTGACCGGGTTCCATTAATTATTATTCTGTTGGAATAACTTTTCTGCATCGATCTATCGCATGCATGGTGATTTACATTATTATTCCATTCTTTATTATTCTCATTGAATATCCTTTCGGTCTTAATTTACTTTGACTCGTTCCGTTTTTATTATTTTGTCGGAATATCCTGTTTGTGCGTTTACTCATGACCTGGTTCCATTCTTTATTATTTTGTTGGAAATAACCTGTCTATGTGAAGTACCGCATGCATGGTGAATTCTTCAGTTATTTCATTCTTTTTTATTCTGTTGGGAATAACATGTCTATGCGAAGTACAGCATGTATGGTGAATTCTTCAATTATTCCATTTTTTATTATTATGTTGGAATAACATGTCTATGTGGATTACCACATGCATGGTGAATGATCCTTTGTATTCATTCCTTATTAAATTGTGGAAATGATCTGTTTACGTGGATTATGATGAAAGTCATAATATAAGCATTGGACTATTGATTGTGATGAAAGTCATAATAAAAGCATTGGACTGCTAAAAATCATGGGTATATGTAGTATTAGTAAGTGTTATGATGAGTTATGTTGGTTATTATGTGAAAACATAAAAGTTTCTTAGAAATCACAAAGGGTTGAAAATCAGATTTTGGTGAAAATGGAACATGAAATTCAATTGACCATATCTCCTATTATATTTTGAATTTTTGAGTGTGGTCAAGTTCTAGAGTTAGATCTATGAGTTTTCTAACTTATCCAAGTGGAATCACCGAAAAGGTGTTGTAGATTTTTAGTGTGGGTGATTTTAGCAAAAAGAAGTCAAAAACTGCAAAGTACCAAAAAGCTACTGCCCAAAAATTTAAAAGGGCATTTTCAGCCACTTAGTTTGTGAAATAAATTCTGAATTTTTGGGACATGGAAATATATGGTATAAAGTACCTCCTGTCCAAAAATGAGCTCATTCCGACTTAAAATGAACAAGTTATGACTATTTCAATATTTAGGTTTTTCGACGAAAAACGCTATAACTGGAGTTCTATAACTCCGATGACCATGAAATTTAAACTGGAAGCTCACGTTAACATGTGTAAGATCCTGCCAAGATTTGGGAATTTCTGGAGTTAAACTTGAGGTAGCTAATTTCTTAAGGAATTAATTAGAAATTGATTTTTGAAAAATACTTATGGGAGTTAAAAAATTATAAAAAAATACTTATTGTATATGAAATATATGTATATATGTTTGGTCAAAGGATAGAAAAATAATAAGTTGATTTGGTAATTTTTCATGAAAATGGTTTAGTTACAAACATATGAGTTAAATATGTTATGTGAAGTTGAAAATTGGTAAATAGGATTTTATGGCTTGGAAATCCTATATAAGGTATATGCAGATTTTTGATGAGGGATTGGTGATGAAATCTTATGAGTATGGCATTTTTGAATGATTAAATGCATTATTTGGTAAAGTGTAAACAATTGAAATAAATTATTTATAAGTTTAAGAAGTGATTAAAATATTGTTATAACATTAATAATATTAGATTACGAGTTTATTAAGTGATTGATAATATTTGGATAAATTTAAAGTCTTTAATATTTATCCTTGTTTTCGTTTGATTAATATATCATTGTCATCATCCTCATGCTTATATTGTGATGAAAGACATCTTTGGCTTACGTGCATAGATGGACTTGGTATGATTATGATCAGGGATCATTCGGTATAATCATGACCTATAATGTTATAAATGATGTGGTAAAAGTCCTCAGTGGCCTGTAGTGCATTGATGGGCAGTTTTTGGTATGATTATGACCAGGGATTATTCGGTATAGTCATGACCATTGATGATTTAATGAATATCCTTGGCCCGTAGTGCAGGGATGACTCGATGATGTGGTTTATTTATTAAGCTGAGTCTGAGCGATAAAAATTGATGAGAACATTTTAAATCATAGAAGATAGTGGATATCATGCTTTACTTGACTCTTCTAATGGAATGTTTATTCCGCTGCAGTTAAACTTGATGTCTATTATATTTATCAGTTTAACATTGTTGAAGGCTAAGTATAATTTATTCTGCATTATCTTAATCATAATATTTCTTACTGGGCTAGTTGAGCTCACCCTTTCTTTTATTGTTCTCTTCAGGAAATGAGAATATAGCTGGGACTAGTCGGGGAATGGAGTGACGGTCCAGATGATAGTATTAGTAGTCCTTACTATGGCATGACATGCAATATATAATTGTATTGAGGACCTAAGATGTGTGTGTCGTATTTTATACGTCACTTAATAATTGATTTTGGTGAACAACAATAGGGTGATAAGAACCCGACCCTGAAAGCGTCAAAAGTGCACCACAGTAAAATAAAGAGAACAGAAATCTTCTCGTGTCCCTTTGGAGACTTAAAATATTTGCTGCTATACTTTATATGGCATGTATTAATTTGAGTATGAATATTGTCGTATTATATACGTTACAATATTTGTATTAAAACTCATAGTATATATATATGTAGTATTTTGCACGACTGTTGTATAATTAAGATTGTATTTGAATTTTGTACCATGTATCTGGCGACTCAAGATGGGTGAGGTATGCCTATTTTGGGGGCGTCACATAAGTTTGGTTATCCACTTCGATGATTCCAAGGTCGGTCATCCACTTTCAGTGTTGTCAAGCTCGGTCATCTACCTTCGGAGGTAGCAAGGTCGGTCATCCACCTTCGGCGGTAGCAAGGTCGATCATCCACCTTCGACATGTATAAGGAGGTCGGTCATCCACCATCAACGGTGTTGTCGAGGTCGGTCATCCACCATCGACGGTGTCGAGGTCGGTCATCCACCTTTGGCGGTGTCAAGGTTGGTTATCCACCTTCGGCAATTATAAGGTCGGTCATCCACCTTCGGCAGTGTCAAGGCCAGTTATCCATCGTCGGGGGAGATAATGTGACGCCCCCAAAACAGGTATACATCACCCATCTTGAGTCACCAAATACACACTACATAAATTCAAATACAACTTAATTATACAACAGTCGTGTAAAATACAACAAAACATAGCTGAGAGTTTAAACAAGAATATTGTCATCTAGACAATATCCACACTCAATGGAGTCCTCATTACATTTATTTTCACACTATTTAACAGAATAGTGAGGACTACTAATGCTATCATCTGGACCGTCACTCCGTTCCCCTACTAGTCCCGGCTACGTTCTCATTTCCTGAAGAAAATAGTGAAAGAAAGGGTGAGCTCAACTAGCCCAGTAAGAAATATTATGACTAAGATAATGAAGGATAAATTATCATTAGTCTTCAACAATGTTAAACTGATAAAATACAATAGACATCAAGTTTAACTACAACGGAATAAGCAATCCATTAGAAGAGTCAAGTAGAGCATGATATCTACTATCTTCTATAATTTAAAATGTTTTCATCAATTTTTATCGCTGAGACTCAGCTTAATAAATAAACCACATCATCGAATCATCCCTGCACTACGGGCTAAGGATATTCATTAAATCATCAATGGTCATGACTATACCGAATAATCCTTGGTCATAGTCATACCAAAAATTGTCCATCAATGCACTACAGGCCACTGAAGACTTTTACCACATCATTTATAACATTACAGGTCATGATTATACCGAATGATCCCTGGTCATAGTCATACCAAGTCCATCTATGCACGTAAGCCAAAGATGACTTTTATCACAATATAAGCATGAGGATGATGACAATGATATAAGCATTAATCAAACGAAGACAAAGATAAATATTAAAGACTTTAAATTTATCCAAATATTATCAATCACTTAATAAACTCATCATCTAATATTATTAATATTATAATAATATTTTAATCACTTCATAAACTTATAAATAATTTATTTCAATTGTTTACACTTTACCAAATAATGCATTTAATCATTAAAAAATGTCATACTCATAAGATTTCATCACCAATGATCAAATCTCCCATCAAAAATTTGCATATACCCTATATAGGATTCCCAAGCCATAAAATCCTATTTTCCAATTTTGTTACTTCACATAACATATTTAATTCATTTACTCATAACTAGTTCATTTTCATGAAAAATACCAAATCACCCCCAAAAATATTTCTTTTCCGAATTTAGCGTAATATAGTCCCATATTGAACATATATTTTCTTGGAATTTTAAAATTAATTTACTATTTTTCATATTGCCAAAATCGAATATTTAGACATTTATCATAAATTGTACTTTTGTCCAAAAATTCTCAAATTTACAGGTATACTCTCATTATATACATGTACTCCCAATAAAAATTTCACCAATTTTGGAGTTAACCACAAAGAGTTATAAGGGTTTACTTTTAAAATAGTCTTTTCCCATAAAATCCATAACACTTAATTTATACATCCAAAAATCGCCATTTTTGGACACTCTAGAAAACTCATCAAATTATCATTTTAAATTTTTCCAGAATTTTTTAGGGTCAAAAAAATTATGAAACTGCCCCTGGCAGAAACCCTTTTTGAATGAAAATACTATTCATATGAATACAAAGGATCATTCACCATGCATGCGGTAATCCACATAGATGAGTTATTCCAATGTAATAATAAAGAATGCAATAATGTAAGAATTCACCATGCATGTGATGAGACCGCACGACAAAGTTATTCACAATGTAATAATAAAGAATGGAACCAGGTCATGCGTAAACCGCATAGACAGGATATTCCAATAGAATAATAAAGAATGAAACTAGGTCATGCGTAAACCGCACAAACAGGATATTCCAACAGAATAATAAAGAATGGAACCAGGTCATGCGTAAATCGTACAGACAGAATATTCTAACAGAATAATAAAGAATGAAATAACAACATAATTCACCAGGCATGCGATAAACCGCACAGACAGGTTATTCCAACAGAATAATAAAGAATGGAATAATAGAAGAATTTCAACATGTATGCAAGATTACTTAGATGAGAAGTTATTCCAACATAATAATAAGGAATGGAATAACAATAGCTCTCTTCATGAATACGAAAGAAATAATACCCTTACCTTAGAAAAGCCGGATACTTTGGAGTAGAGGTAATGCACTTCTCTTCTTCTTTCTCTCTATAATTTCTCTCTATAATAATTGCTCTATAGCTTTAGTGAATTGGTGAGAAATGAAGGAAGAATGAGCTTCTATTTATAGGAAAATATAGTTTCGATAATTGTCCATTTTGGGGCTCGAAATATTATAGTGCAATACCTTTAACTTTTCTTTCATTTTTAATTTAGTCCTGCAAGTATTATCAAACTTGCACCACCTCCCCTAATAGTAAATAATGTGAATCAATAGTTCAATCATGTGACTCAATAGTTATAATCATGTGAAAATACGAATTACAGTATAGTACCTCCATCTATACCTCCATTTTTAACTTAGTCATGCAAGTATTATCAATCTTACACCAACTCCCCTAATAGTACAAAAATATGATTCAGTAGTACACACATGTAAATAAATAGTTATATAAGCATGTGAATTAGTAGCAATTAATTGCTCATTTATCCGATTAATTACCCGATTTATCAATATAACCCCCAGACATCAATTATCATTGGAATAAATGTCGATTTTCACTAACACTAATAATTCTAACACAATGAAACTATCAATTTCATCTTTAATCAACACGAACTTATTCATCATTAATATTATAATTCACAATATTTAACAACCGTGTCGTTCCTGTGAAAGAGGGGCTTTCCGATAAGGATTTCTCCTTATCGACGCCTATGATTAGGTGACCAAACCTCTCCTTGACAGAACTTCTAGACATTATAAATATTGTAATTTAATAATATGAATAACTTTGTTGTCTCAATTATTGATTTAATAATATATAAAATATTATGCAGATGATACTGTGACAATAATCGAATCAATAATATGAGAGATATGATGCAACAATTACTGTAGCAATAATTGAGTATAACTGAGTGACTTCTCATGTAAGCATCAATAATCAATATCGTGTGCTACTATGCAACCAATGCCAGACATCTTTTTCTTTTACTACCGTGTAGTTGAATGCTTTTAACGGTAACACTTTAAATCGTTATTTTTATAAAAAAGATAATTACGCCATTTTCTAACTACTAGCAATACTTACATTGTGGGGTCCACCAATGAGTGTGTTGTCAATGATGGATATTCCCCGACCAAACGAATATTTTATAACAACTTGTATACTTTGCAAAATTTATAAATATTACCCACAACTATAACATTATGTCAAATCCACACCATAATATTTAAAAAAATATTTTGAGAAATTTAAATCTTTATTCATAAAATTTGGGGTCTCACAGATAAGGTGTAAGACCCTGAATTTTGTGAATAAAGATTTAATTTTCTCAAAATATTTTTTTGAATATTATGGTGTGGATTTGAGATAATGTTATAGTTGTGGGTAATATTTATAAATTTTGAAAAGTATGCAAGTTGTTTATAATATTCGATTGGTCGGGGAATATTCTTTTTGTTGGGGAATATCCGTACGACGACATAATCATTGGTGGGAAGTTGTTGGTATGATTATGACCAGGGATTATTCGGTATAATCATGACTGTAATGTAATGAATGATGTGGTAAAAGTCCTCATTGGCCTGTAGCTCATTGGTGGACAGTTGTTTGTATGATTATGACCAGGGATTATTCGGTATAATCATGACCATTGATGATTACATGAATATCCTTGGTCGTGGTGTAGGGATGATGTGGTTTATTTATTAAGCTGAGTCTCAGCGATAAAGTTGATGAAAATCTTTTTAAATCATAGAAGATAGTAGATTTTATGCTTTACTTGACTCTTCTAATGGATTGCTTATTCCGCTGCAGTTGTTGATCTAAAACTTGTTGTCTATTATATTCTGTCAGTTGTTATACTGTTGAAGGCTAAGGATAATTTATTCTGCATTATCTTAGTCATAATATTTCTTACTGGGCTAGTTGAGCTCACCCTTTCTTTCACTGTTCTCTTCAGGAAATGAGAACGTAGCCAGGACTAGTCAGGAAATGGAGTAACGGTCCAGATGATAGCATTAGTAGTCCTCACTATTCTGTTAAATAGTGTAAAAATAAATGTAATGAGGACTTCATTGAGTGTGGATATTTTCTAGATGACAATATTCTTATTAAAACTCTTAGATTATGTTTTGTCGTATTTTACACGACTGTTGTATAATTAAGTTGTATTTGAATTTTGTACCATGTATTTGGCGACTCAAGATGGGTGATGTATACCTGTTTTGGGGGCGTCACATAAGGCCAGTTGTTTACATTTGGGGGAGATAAGGTCAGTTATTTACAATCGGCAGAGGTAAGGTCGGTTGGTGGTTGGGAACGTCGTGGGGATCGACTACTCGATCAAAGATTTAAACGTCATTCGGGACGGACGACGAATATCTTCCCGAACGAACTATCGTCCTTCGGGACAGACAAACCTTCTCTCGAAAGGACTAACATTATTGGGGACAGACGAGCTGTGATGCCCCCAAAAATAGGTATATATCACCCATTTTGAGTCGCCAAATACATGGTACAGAAACGACTACAACTTCATTAATACAATTGTCATGCAAAATACGATAACACATAAACTGTGAGTTTAAATACAAATATTATCTTCTAGACAATATCCACACTCAGATAAAGTCCTCATTACAATTATTGATGCACTATTTTACATAATTATGAGAACTGCTAAAACAACTATCTTGAACCATCACTCCATACCCCGACTAGTTCCTGCTAAATTCTCACTTCCTGAGAAGAAAAATGGAACAAAAAGGAAAAGGGTGAGTGTGATAACCCGAGAATTTGGACAATTTATTAAAATCTTAAATGATTGATTTAAGGTCAAATATTAGACCTAGACAGAAAATAAGTGTATACGTTTGATGTTATTGGGATTGAATTTTGAGAATTTCAAAATTTCGTGAAGGCTTATAGGTGAATTATTCAGGATTAAGGATTTTTGTGATTAAGTTCTGTGTGTATGGTTAATGATGTGTTCAGAATGTGGTTAAGGGTCAAGGGTTGACCAGATAAATTATATCTGTAACAAACCCTAAGAATATATTAAGAACAACAACGTTAGTTAGAAAAACCTAGCGTTTGATAAGAAACCCTAGAAATCGGTTACGAAAACCCTAGTTTCATTCAGAATCAAAAACCCTAATTAGGTAGCATGAAACCCTAAATCGGGAACTTAATGGCATAAGTGTAAATAATTATAAGATTAATTAGGGTTAATTTTAACAAATTGATTACAAAACCCTAATTCTCAATCTGAAACACTAATACTTGATCTGAAACTCCTAGTTTCAGATTCTGATAAATTGAAGCCCTAATCTAGGAAATTAATGGAGAATTATAATACTCTACTGCTATTATTATAATATTAATTAGGGTAACGCTTAATTAATTAGCAAACCCTAATTTCAAATTATCGAACTTAAATTTTTGTCAGGAACCCTAATGATGGATTTGAAACCCTAATTTATAATTAGGAAAAAATGAAAGTGTTAATTGAACATTTTAATATTAATTAGGGTATATTAATTCTAATTTTAAGGTTAAGTAATTAGAAAACCCTAATCTAATTACGAAAATCTAAATTCTAATTTAGAAAATCAAAATTTTCTATTAGAAACCCTAATTTGTGGGTTGAAAACCTAATGATTTATTTTGAACCTTAATTGTACAATGGTGGATTTAATTGCTATAATTGCAATGTTAATTAGGAATATAAATCCTAATTGTCAAGTTATTAGAACCCTAATCTAATTGGGAAATCTAATTTTAAAATTTAAATATTATTTTCTATTTAAAACCCTAATTTTTGGGTTATAAATTATAATATACAAATTTGACCCTAAGTGCTTAATTAGCAATTTTAATTAGGATAAAATTATCCTAATTAGCAAATAATGATTCATGATTAGGAAATTATGATATAATTAGGAAGCCCTAATTATAATTAGAAATCAAAATTTTCTATTTTAAAATTTAATTAGAAATTTTTTTGAAATCCAAGTTGCTAAATATTTGAGGGTTAAAACCTAAACCCTAAATTTGTCCAAAACCCTAAATCCTAGATTGCTCAAAACCTAAACCCTAAATGCTCCAAACCCTAAACCCTAAGGGTTTGCAACAAATGGAAAGTCTAGAAATAAAAGGAATGGCCCAACTTTTGTCCCAAGTGGGAGAGGACTTTTTGGACATTTAGTAAATCAAATAAGCATTAAAGGAGATTAATTTTGGGCAAATAAATGGCCAAGTGGCCGGCCATGAGAAGGGAAAATGAGGGGAGATGAAGGTGGTGTATTCACTTTAGTTAGTGAACAACTCTTACATGTGTCACTCCTTTAATTAACCAACACATTAAGTTAGCTTGCAAGGCAACCATTTGGCATTTGTTTTAGGGAGAAAGAGAGAATTGGTGGATCTAGTAATGAACCACATGGTTGGATGACTTGGGAGAGAAGGAGGAGAAGGATGGAGAGAGTGTAATATAGATATATCTAATACACCTTATTTTGTTTCTCTTTCATCTCTTTTATTGTCTAACCAAATGAAATTTAGAGTGAGAGAGAGAGTAGTATGTTGGCAGCTCCCAAGAAGAAATAGGAGAGAAGATTTTGATCTTCCATGCCATTCAAGATCCATCTCATAAAGAAGAAGAAGAAGGAGAGCAAGTAATAAAAGGTATAAACCTTTTTGTTTAGTTAAATTTTTTTTTTTTGATGGTTGTTTTAGACCAAGTGTTGAACTTATGATCCATATGAGGGAAGATCTACATGATATATGCTATTTTATGGTTAGATCTTGCCATTTTTAGGGTTGATAAGCTTGAACAAAGAAGATGAACCAAAACAGTTTTTTTGTTTTAAATGAATTAATGAACTGCTGCTCTAAACAGAAACTTTCGGATTTGTTAAGGTGCTCTAAAAATTCTGGACTTGTGATATGTTATAGTACACTCAATAAGCTTTCCATAGACTCCGAAACGGACTAAATCCGACATCGGAGGAGCAAGTTATGGGATTTCTACCAAACTACACAAAGTTAAGAAAACTGTTAGAAGGACAGTTTTTACCAGCCACTTCCGGGCTAAATTCCGGGAGCTAAACATATCCAAATATGGATTGTGATATATGAAAACTATAGTTCGGAAAGATACGAATCCAACAAAATTGACGGATCATTAATCGGAGTTACAGATTTCGTTTTATTTAAGTTTTGGTGAAGGACTCCAAAACTACCAAAGTGCAAAAAGTTTCTGGCCAAAATTTTCCGAGGGCTATTTTGGACATTTAGTTAATGAGAAAAATTCCAGGCTTTTGGGAAATGAAAATATATGATAATATGTAGCTCGTGTCCAAAAATGAGCTAATTCGAGAGTTAAAACGACCAAGTTATGACCATTACAATTTTTTGTGATTTTCCGAATTTAAAATCGCTATAAATGGAGTTCTACAACTCCGATTGCCACGAAATTTAAAATGGAGTATCACGTTAACATAGATAAGGTTATGCCAAGAGATGGGCATTCATCGGAGTTAAGCACGAGGTAGCTAATTTCTTAAGCTACGCACTAAAATTTAATTAAGGAAAAATAGAATTAATGTTTTTAAAATCATATAAAAATGATTTTAAGTATTAGAAAATTATTTTAAGTTATAAAATATAACTTTTGATATTTTGGCATGAAAATATTAATATTTTAATATTAATATTAATTATCGGATAATGGATTTAAGTGTTTAAAATCAAATAATTATAATTTTAAGGTATTAAAATATTTTGAAATATTATAATTATATTATAATATTATGTTATGATTTTTATTAATATTTTATATTAAATGAATATTAATGATTAAGGAATTATGCGGTATTTAATTCATTTAAATACAATATTAATGATTGGAAAATCATGATAAATGGTAATAATTATCCGAAAATTATTACGAGCCTAGGAAAAATGTTTTGACTGATAAGAAAATTATCTGTGATAATTGTTAAGGGTTAGGCAGAGTTTAACTGAACTTAAACTCGAGTATTGTCCGATTAGATCGTCGGGATGATAGAATTGTGTCAGTTTTGAGTCAGACTGAAATAGTTTGACCTGATGCTAAGTCTTATATGTTGTATAGACTGATAGGCTTATGTGTTATGTGTTTAGGTTATTCTTTGTATTTAAATATAACAGAATTATACTGTGATTCTAATATTGGAGATCTATATTATTAATATTAGGTCTTCGGGTAAAGCGTTATAAATTGCATTGCGGTAATCAACGGTTCAGGCAAGTTTGTTCTTACTTAACTCTAATAAGAGTGTTTTATTCAAGCTTATGGTTAATCATTGCTGATTGCCATGAAAATTGTACTCTGTACATCTTGCATGTATAAGTCAGGTATGAAAGGCTGATCACCTTCATTACCAGTTGGTTCAGAAATGTTTGTTCATGTTTAAAAACTTGTTCAGTCAAAAGTTTGTTCCTGCTAGTTCTCAATTATATTGATGAATTATAGCTAGCTTATTATTCATACTCTTCAATCATGATATATCGTTATATTGTTGTATTTAAACTTGCTGGGCAACTTTCATGCTCACCCTTGCTATATCATGATAAAACATTGCAGATAAGGAAAAACGGGTTCGAATCAGAAACGATTAAAGCCAAGTTCAGCTTGGGTTATAAAGTGCAGCTAGTTTGTAATAGCGTATTGTGATAATATTGTTATGTAATAAATAGTTTATGAAATGTGTATAAGTTAAGGTTACTCGACCTTGGGGAATAATGTATAATGTAATGTATAAACAATTTATGTTTATATCTTCCGCAAACAGTAATAGAAAGATTAGTGTACCGAATCCGAGGTGATTTGGGGTCCGGATTCGGGGGATGCTACAGTTGGTATCAAAGCTGTTGGTTATGAAGTTTAGGTAGGAATACCTGAGACCAATAACCACAGTGATTAGGATAAGATCTAACTCACATAGAGTTAGTTGGTTCAGAAGATTCAAAGATGAATCTCTTGTAAGTTGTAAAGATACTGAGTTCCCTAACTCGGTAATAAGGTTGAATGTAGTGGTGAATAGATAAAGTCTAAAAGACTAAAAATTCAAGTGATAGGAGATCGTAAAACAAAACGCGATCATAGTCATAGAATTTTATCGTAATATATACGATGAGATCACCCCGTGATCTCGTTAAGGTTATAATGACCGGAAAGAATCAATCGATGATTGAAAAGTTTAAAGCATGATTCTTTGTGTGAATGATCTGATTCGAGAAAAGGATTATGAATACGGATTAAATGAAATTCGTATTGAGAAGGGGGTTAAGTATTAGGTGGGGATTTCAATGAGGACTCGTGTTGGCAACTGAGTTGTATGATTTCTTGTATGGGGGGGAATCGTACTTGGTGGTGTAAAAACTACTTAGTTGGTGGCATTGGTAATAATTGAAATGTTGTATCACGCTAGTTGTTATATATATGTATAAATAGGTCATAGGTAGAGAATATAGATTAAGTACGAGTTCTTAGAACTCATACTTATGTGACATTCTTGACTCATAGTTATATGAAATGTTTATGAGCCCTCAAATGACTGGACGCCAAAGGTCGACTAGGGTAAGTTCAGAACTCATATAATTGTGGCAAAGTTATGAACTCATAAGTGTGGTTTTATGAACTGGGTATAGTTGTGTGAATGGAGTGTTAAGGATAATAGGAATAGATAGAATGTTTAAGCAAATGATCATTAGTGGAGACTTAGGTTTTCCTAAACTCCTAGCTATGCTAAACTTCAAATTTGACATCAAGCTAAATCGCACTATGTGCCTTTTAAAAAAAATGTAGACTCGTAACCATTTTTGAAATCGGTTTAAAGTACAAATTATGCTACTTATTTCAAATTTAGACTCAAATGATTTGAAATATCCAAAATTTGTTTTTAATTATCACTCATGTACCATGTAACTCAAATGCGAGAGATGATAAAAATGATAGAGTCATCAATGCAAAGATTACTTAGTGTGAATTTGACATAAAGTCACTATTCCACTATGGTATAATGTAGTATGACAAAATCACCAAATGATTTAAATCCTCAACGATTTGTAAATACAAGTCAAGCATCATGACGTCTTTCTCAAAAATGTTTTCAAAAATTTTAATTTGCCAACGGGGTTTGGCTACACCTAAATAATTCGATTGAATTGAATTATCGATATGAGTCTACGCTATTTGATTCAGCTAGACTAATGTTATAAAAACTCTTAAGTGTTCATTGAAAGAATTTCCCGAACCAAATTGTTTTGGTGCGGAATCAAATAAGACTGAGGTGAACAATGTTGTTTGGATAAAAAAAATCCAATCGAGAAGCGTAAATATTCGCAACACATAATTAATACGTTATGCATGATGTAAGAGTACGATAGGCTAATCACCTAAAGTACTATTAATGGTAGTTTACCTTCTTTGTGATTGTAAACATACCAAGTAATGTATTGTTTTGCAGTATGATCACTACCGTTAAAACTAAGTGTTCATGGTCTATCGACCCCTCAAAGACAATTTGAAAACTTTTACTCTGGGTGAGTGGTGTATTGGGTAGCATGTGATATGTGTGAATGGTGTAAGCTATTTGGTATACTGTGTAAGGTGTAAGGTGAATTTCGGGGACTAAATTCTTAGAAGGAGGGGTGAATGTGATAACCCGAGAATTTGGACAATTTATTAAAATCTTAAATGATTGATTTAAGGTCAAATATTAGACCTGCATGTAAAATAAGTGTATACGTTTGATGTTATTGGGATTGAATTTTGAGAATTTCAAAATTTCGTGAAGGCTTATAGGTGAATTATTCAGGGATTAAGGATTTTTGTGATTAAGTTACGTGTGTATGGTTAATGATGTGTTTCGAATGTGGTTAAGGTCAAGGTTGACCAGGATAAATTATATCTCAGAATAAACCCTAAGAATATATTAAGAACAACAACGTTCAGTTAGAAAACCCTAGCGTTTGATAAGAAACCCTAGAAACTGGTTCTGGAAAACCCTAGTTTCAGTTCCGGGAATCCGAAACCCTAATTCGGCGCATGAAACCCTAAATCGGGAACTTAATGGCATAAGTGTAAATAATTATAAGATTAATTAGGGTTAATTTTAACAAATTGATTACAAAACCCTAATTCTCAATCTGAAACACTAATACTTGATCTGAAACTCCTAGTTTCAGATTCTGATAAATTGAAGCCCTAATCTAGGAAATTAATGGAGAATTATAATACTCTACTGCTATTATTATAATATTAATTAGGGTAACGCTTAATTAATTAGCAAACCCTAATTTCAAATTATCGAACTTAAATTTTTGTCAGGAACCCTAATGATGGATTTGAAACCCTAATTTATAATTAGGAAAAAAATGAAAGTGTTAATTGAACATTTTAATATTAATTAGGGTATATTAATTCTAATTTTAAGGTTAAGTAATTAGAAAACCCTAATCTAATTACGAAATCTAAATTCTAATTTAGAAAATCAAAATTTTTCTATTAGAAACCCTAATTTGTGGGTTGAAAACCCTAATGACGATTTTGAACCTTAATTGTACAATGGTGGATTTAATTGCTATAATTGCAATGTTAATTAGGAATATAAATCCTAATTGTCAAGTTATTAGGAACCCTAATCTAATTGGGAAATCTAATTTTTAAAATTTAAATATTATTTTTCTATTTAAAACCCTAATTTTTGGGTTATAAATTATAATATACAAATTTGACCCTAAGTGCTTAATTAGCAATTTTAATTAGGATAAAATTATCCTAATTAGCAAATAATGATTCATGATTAGGAAATTATGATATAATTAGGAAGCCCTAATTATAATTAGAAATCAAAATTTTCTATTTTAAAATTTAATTAGAAATTTTTTGAAATCCAAGTTGCTAAATATTTGAGGGTTAAAACCTAAACCCTAAATTTGTCCAAAACCCTAAATCCTAGATTGCTCAAAACCTAAACCCTAAATGCTCCAAACCCTAAACCCTAAGGGTTTGCAACAAATGGAAAGTCTAGAAATAAAAGGAATGGCCCAACTTTTGTCCCAAGTGGGAGAGGACTTTTTGGACATTTAGTAAATCAAATAAGCATTAAAGGAGATTAATTTTTGGGCAAATAAATGGCCAAGTGGCCGGCCATGAGAAGGGAAAATGAGGGGAGATGAATGTGGTGTATTCACTTTAGTTAGTGAACAACTCTTACATGTGTCACTCCTTTAATTAACCAACACATTAAGTTAGCTTGCAAGGCAACCATTTGGCATTTGTTTTAGGGAGAAAGAGAGAATTGGTGGATCTAGTAATGAACCACATGGTTGGATGACTTGGGAGAGAAAAGGAGAAGGATGGAGAGAGTGTAATATAGATATATCTAATACACCTTATTTTGTTTCTCTTTCATCTCTTTTATTGTCTAACCAAATGAAATTTAGAGTGAGAGAGGAGAGTAGTATGTTCGGCAGCTCCCAAGAAGAAATAGGAGAGAAGATTTTGATCTTCCATGCCATTCAAGATCCATCTCATAAAGAAGAAGAAGAAGGAGAGCAAGTAATAAAAGGTATAAACCTTTTTGTTTAGTTAATTTTTTTTTTTTTGATGGTTGTTTTAGACCAAGTGTTGAACTTATGATCCATATGAGGGAAGATCTACATGATATATGCTATTTTATGGTTAGATCTTGCCATTTTTAGGGTTGATAAGCTTGAACAAAGAAGATGAACCAAAACAGTTTTTTGTTTTAAATGAATTAATGAACTGCTGCTCTAAACAGAAACTTTCGGATTTGTTAAGGTGCTCTAAAAATTCTGGACTTGTGATATGTTATAGTACACTCAATAAGCTTTCCATAGACTCAAACGGACTAAATCCGACATCGGAGGAGCAAGTTATGGGATTTCTACCAAACTACACAAAGTTAAGAAAACTGTTAGAAGGACAGTTTTTACCAGCCACTTCCGGGCTAAATTCCGGAGCTAAACATATCCAAATATGGATTGTGATATATGAAAACTATAGTTCGGAAAGATACGAATCCAACAAAATTGACGGATCATTAATCGGAGTTACAGATTTCGTTTTATTTAAGTTTTGGTGAAGGACTCCAAAACTACCAAAGTGCAAAAAGTTTCTGGCCAAAATTTTCCGAGGGCTATTTTGGACATTTAGTTAATGAGAAAAATTCCAGGCTTTTGGGAAATGAAAATATATGATAATATGTAGCTCGTGTCCAAAAATGAGCTAATTCCGAGTTAAAACGACCAAGTTATGACCATTACAATTTTTGTGATTTTCCGACGAAAATCGCTATAAATGGAGTTCTACAACTCCGATTGCCACGAAATTTAAAATGGAGTATCACGTTAACATAGATAAGGTTATGCCAAGAGATGGGCATTACTGGAGTTAAGCACGAGGTAGCTAATTTCTTAAGCTACGCACTAAAATTTAATTAAGGAAAAATAGAATTAATGTTTTTAAAATCATATAAAAATGATTTTAAGTATTAGAAAATTATTTTAAGTTATAAAATATAACTTTTGATATTTTGGCATGAAAATATTAATATTTTAATATTAATATTAATTATCGGATAATGGATTTAAGTGTTTAAAAATCAAATAATTATAATTTTAAGGTATTAAAATATTTTGAAATATTATAATTATATTATAATATTATGTTATGATTTTTATTAATATTTTATATTAAATGAATATTAATGATTAAGGAATTATGCGGTATTTAATTCATTTAAATACAATATTAATGATTGGAAAATCATGATAAATGGTAATAATTATCCAAAAATTATTACGAGCCTAGGAAAATGTTTTGATGATAAGAAAATTATCTGTGATAATTGTTATAGGGTTAAGCGAGTTTAACCGAACTTAAACTCGAGTATTGTCCGATTAGATCGTCGGGATGATAGAATTGTGTCGCTTTGAGTCGAATCAAATAGTTTGACACGATGCTAAGTCTTATATGTTGTATGGTGATAGGCTTATGTGTTATGTGTTTAGGTTATTCTTTGTATTTAAATATAATGTAATTATACTTTGTGATTCTAATATTGGAGATCTATATTATTAATATTAGGTCTTCTGCAAAGCGTTATAAATTGCATTACAGTAATCAACCTGCTTCGGTGCAAGTTTGTTCTTACTTAACTCTAATAAGAGTGTTTTATTCAAGCTTATGGTTAATCATTGCTGATTGCCATGAAAATTGTACTCTGTACATCTTGCATGTATAAGTCAGGTATGAAAGGCTGATCACCTTCATTACCAGTTGGTTCAGAAATGTTTGTTCATGTTTAAAAACTTGTTCACCAAAAGTTTGTTCTCGCTTAGTTCTCAATTATATTGATGAATTATAGCCAGCTTATTATTCATACTCTTCAATCATGATATATCGTTATATTGTTGTATTTAAACTTGCTGGGCAACTTTCATGCTCACCCTTGCTATATCATGATAAAACATTGCAGATAAGGCAAAAGCGTTCGGATCTGAGAAACGATTAAAGCCAAGTTCAAACTTGGTTATAAAGTGCGACTAGTTTGTAATAGCGTATTGTGATAATATTGTTATGTAATAAATAGTTTATGAAATGTGTATAAGTTAAGGTTACTCGACCTTGGGGAATAATGTATAATGTAATGTATAAACAATTTATGTTTATATCTTCCGCAAACAGTAATAGAAAGATTAGTGTACCGAATCCGAGGTGATTTGGGGTCCGGATTCGGGGGATGCTACAGTGAGCTCAATTAGCCCAGTAAAGAATATTATGACTAAGATAATGAACAACAAATTATCGTTAGCCTTCAACAAATCAGATAAAATATAATAGACAACAAGTTTTAGATCAATATTCGCAGTGGAAATAACAATTCATTAGAAGAGTTTAGTAGAGAAGGAAATCTACTATCCTCTATGAATTTAAAAGTCCATCATCAATATTTTATCCCTGTAATCATCAATCAATATACATCTTGAATCAAATATTCATCTTTGCACTACGGGCCAAAGATATTCATTTGTATCACCAGATTGGTCATGTTCATCTCAACACCATCCATCTTTTTCACTACGGCCAAAGATATTCATCAGTAATCATTCATCTTTGCACTACAGACAAAGATATTCATCAAGTATCACCATTAAGGACTGAGGATAATGAAAAATATTTTAAAGAATAAATCCAGTGAGATAAAAGGACAAAGATTAGAGATTCGTATTTTAGATAATCCAAGTTTAAAAATACTCCATAATAAACCATAGTGGAGTAAAACTCAAGAATGAAGATCAAAACATGGATACAATCAAAGATAGTAACCATAATAGACATCTGGGACAAAGAAGAGAAAATTTCATTTTTCATTAAATAATGTCGTATTCGTAAATAGTGTCGTATACGTGAATAGTAACCCCAATACAAAAAGGTAGAAATTTCACAATAAAATTAATACCAATATTTCAACATAATGATATTGAAAGAAATAATATCATTTACGAAGAAAATAATATCCCTTACCTCAAAAGAACAGTACTTCTGAATGGAATATCGGATATGATGTTGAAGGAAACTTGCACTGAATAGCAACTCTTAAAGTATCTAAATACTCATAAAAATAAGCTCGATAATATATATAGAGAGAAAACTTATGTTTCTAGTGTGATTTTCAATTCTAATTAAGCACCCTATTTATAGAAAAATGCTAGAACGCTAAAGCAGACTAACCTGCTACCTGATGGCTTTACCTATTACTATTCATTCCCACCACTTTTGAAATAAAATTTTAGCACATTTCTCACCAACCAAAAGTGGGGCCCACCCATTCTAGAAATTTCCAAAATGTTTTACCATTTAAAAAATAATAAGAAACTTCAATAATTCATAATAAATAGCCATTTTATCAGAAAAATATGAATTTTATGTCCATTCCATAGAAAATTAAATTATCTACAACTTTGTAGATTTAAGTTTTTCCAAACGAAAAATGCCCGAAATCTACATACGGATGATTTTTAATACCTCCATTTCGATAAAATACTGATAAAACACCTCAGCATTAATTCCTTCATTTATATCCACACAAAATAAATATTTTCCTATCCATCATTTATGCCCACATAAAATAAATATTTTCTTATCATATAAATCAATAATTAATTATTCACAAATAATATTACAGAATCACAATTATGACAACCAGGTCGTTCCTAGGAAAGAGGGGCCTTTCCAATAAGGATTTCTCCTTATTGGCGCGCAATTAGGTGACCAAACACCTTTCCTAGATAGAACTTCCTTAGACATTGCCAATAATGCTATCTAATAATATTATTCAAATAATATGAATTATTGATCTGATAATGGGAAATACTGTGCAATGACAATTATTAAAACAACAATAATATAAAATATCAACGCAATAATTATTGAATCAATAAAATAAAATATTGAACAGTAATTACTGTAAAAATTATTAAGTAGTCCCTTCTTACATAAGAATTAATAATTCAAAAATATTGTGCAATACTGTAAAGTACTCTTCGTGGCAATACCGCAGTGCTTCTCAAGTGCAACCACGCTTTATTAATCGTATTTTAACCACCGTAATCCAACAAAGGTTAACGCTAACAATTATAATTATTATTTATAAAAACTCAAACTTGTCATTTTCTTCATCCGACCGCTTTTACATTATGGGGCCCATAATGATCATACTTGCAAATGCATTTAATATTCCCCGACAACAAGAATATTCCACGACCAAAACGAATATTTTCCGATAAAAAATGAATATTTTATAACCACTTGTTTATTTTGTAAAATTTGCACATTTCACCCATAACCAAATCATTATATCAAATTAACTCCTTATTATTTCAAGATAATGAATAGAAGAAATTCAATTTTATTTATTAAAAAGTTGGGGTCTTTCAACCTCCCCTCCTTATGAAATTTTATCCTCGAAATTGACGTACGTACCTTGTGTTTGAGGGTACCTCTCTTTCATTTTCGATTCCAACTCCCAGGTCATTTCCTCAATAGCATGGTTCTTCTACAAAACCTTGACTTGTGGTATAACTTTTGTTCGTAGGACATGTTCTTTCCTATCCAAGATCTTGACAGGTACCTCCTCGTACGTTAAATCTTCGGCTATCTCATCTGGTTCTAACATAATAATGTGGTTTGGGTCTTTCACATATTTACGAAGCATAGATATGTGAAAAATATTATGAACACGAGACATGCTTGGAGGTAATACGAGTTTATAGGCCACATTTCCTATTCGGTCAAGAATCTCAAATAGACCAACAAATCGTGGATTGAGCTATCCTCTCTTCCCAAATCTTATAAATCCCTTCCATGGAGCAATACGTAACAATACATGATCTCCAATATTAAATTCCACATCCTTTCGATAAAATTCCGCATAACTCTTTTGTCGATCCTGTGCTGTTTGTATACGTTGTCAAATCGTTTAGATCTTTTCAGTAGTCATGCGGACCAATTCTGGTCCTAACAACGTTGCTTCACCCACCTCATCCCAAAGATAATTTGAGAACGACACTTTCTTCTATACAACGCCTCGAATGGAGCCATGCCTATACTTGCTTGATAATTGTTGTTGTAGGAGAATTCCACCAATGGTAAGTACTTATCCCAACTTCCTTTGAAATCTAGGACACAGAGTCTTAATAGATCTTTAAGGGTTTGAATAGTCCTTTCTGATTTCCCATCCGTTTGAGGATGGTATGCCAAACTGAATCGTAAATCTATGCCCATAGCTTTCTGCAAGCTAACCCAAAATCGTGAAGTGAATCTTGGGTCACGATCCAAAACTATGGATACTGGCATGCCATGCAATCTCACAATCTCATTTACGTACATACGAGCAAGACGTTCAAGGGAATAAGTCTCATGTATAGGCAAGAAATGAGCAGACTTGGATAATCTATCAACAATAACCCAAATCGCATCTATGCCTTGAGAAACCTTGGGAAGACCCATAACGAAATCCATAGTAATGTGTCCCACTTCCACTTCAGAATCTCAAGTGGTTGCAATGGACCCTTTGGCACTTGATGCTCCGCCTTTACACGTTGACAAGTTAAACACCTCGAGATAAACTCAGCGATCTCTCTCTTCATATTTCTCCACCAAAATGTATGTCGAAGATCATGATACATTTTGGTACTCCTAGGATGGATTTCAAATTATGTTGTGTGCCTCCATCATGATTCTATGCTTCAAGTCAGAATCATAAGGAATGCAAAGTCTGTAGTTGACTATAAGTATTCCTTCTTCATCGATTCTTGCTTCTAGAATAACACCTTCTTGTACTTTTTTCTTCATACGTATCAGCTCTGGGTCTGTGGCTTGAGCAGCTTTAACTTTATCGATTAAAGTCGGCTTCTACTCAGATGTTTGATGTCATCACGTGAGTACTTGGAGCCTTTAATTCTATCTACATCCTTTGTAAGTCGTACAAAATGGGTTTTTGTGTTAACAACATCGCACTCGTACCCGCATACGATCTTTAACTCAATGCGTCAGCTAACACGTTCGCTTTTCCAGGATGATATTGAATGCTATGGTCGTAATCTTTCAATAGCTCGAGCCAATGTCGTTGCCACATGTTGAGTTCCTTTTGGGTGAAGAAATATTTGAGGCTTTTATGATCCGTATAAATCTCCACTTTCTCCCCATACAGGTAGTGTCTCCAGATTTTCAATGCGAAAACGACTGCTGCCAACTCCAGATCATGAGTAGGATAATTCCTCTCATATTCTTTGAGTTGTCGCGAGGCATAGGCTATGACTTTCCCATGTTGCATGAGAACACATCCTAACCCTTTGCCTGAAGCATCGTTGTAGATAACAAATCCATTCGAACACTACAAAAAATAAGGTCATTGCCGACGGCACGTGCCGTTGCCGCTTAATGACCCTATTGCCGCTTCAATGAGGTCATTAGCGACGCAGACCGTCTGTCGCCTCTTACTGTCAGCCAGATATGGTCGTCGCCCGGCCTCCGTCGTCATGCCGTCGTCGGCAAGTTGGTCATTATCGACGGGGTCATTCTTGACGACGTCATGTCGTCGCTTAATGACTCATTGTTGACGCAACATGGTTGCCGCCAATTCCCCTGGCCGCCAATGACCCACTTTAAAAAAAAATAATAAAATTGCAAAATTCCCCTGTTCAATTACATATACATTGTACCTGTTATAAACTAAGAAAAATAAATAATGACAATATACGCATATCAATAACAATCATATCTTTTACTATCACCAATTAATATAATTAGATACCAAACTCAAATCTGTACAACTCAAAAGCTAAATACATACATGAAAGTTAAAATATAAATATAAACAACTCTCGCCCAAGATCGAGAAACTCGTGTCCCATCATGGGTCCCCATCCTCCATAGTCTCATCAAGATCGGCTTCGGAGATCATCACCATCTCCTCCACGAGCATCACCGTGCCGCCATCTCCACCTCCACGAGTCTCATCAACAAGACCCTACAAAATTAAAATATTAATAACGGAGTCCCCAAAATAGATCATATTTATATTATTTTAGTTTGTGTTCTACAAGTGTTGTTCAGTTTCACAAACAGGGCGATAACTCGGTCTCCGTGATGTCGAATCGAAAACCGTCGATTAACGCTGTTCAATACATACGCAGCGGTCTTGTGTGTGTGTTTGTGTGGCATTCGGAGGGACGATGCGGGTTTCGGGCTCTTTTTCGGCTTTTTGCCTAAGTCTTGTTCATTTACAAACAGGACGATAACTCGGTCTCCGTATGTCTGAATCGAGTAATGCTGTCAAGTTAACGCGTGCCTAATACCTCTGCAGATCTTGTGTGTGTGTTTGCGTGGTGTCTGGACCAGACGATCGGGTTTTGGGCTCTTTTTCGCTTTTTTTGCCTAAGTCTTGTTTCGATTTAGCAGACTAGGCGATAACTTTCGGTCTCCGTGATGTCCGGAATCGAAAATACCGTCAGTTGTAACGCGTGTCTAATATCTACGCGGTGCTATGTGTGTGTTTGCATGGCATTCGAACCCACGATCACGGGTTTCGCCTCTTTTTGGCTTTTGGCTAAGTGTTGTTTAGTTTATAAGCAGGACGATAACTTTCGGTCTCCGTATGTCGGAATCGAGTAATCTGCCGTCGGTTATAACGCTGCCTAATACCTATCTATGCGGTTGTGTGTGTGTTTGCATGGCGTTGGAGGGGCGATGTGGGTTTCGTGCTCTTTTTCGGCTTTTTGGCTAAGTGTTGTTCGGGCCATGAAACTAAGCGATAACTTCGGTCTCCGTATGTCGGAATCGAGTACCGTCGATTATAACGCGCGTGCTAATACCTACGCTGGTCTTGTGTGTGGTTTTTGCGTGGCGTTGAATCAGACGATGCGGGTTTCGGGCTCTTTTTCGGCTTTTTGCCTAAGTGTTGTTCAGTTTCGCAAACTAGGCGATAACTCGGTCTCCGTATGTCGGAATCGAGTACCGTCAGTTGTAACGCGTGTCTAATACCTACGCGGTGCTGTGTGTGTTTGCGTGGCGTTCGGAGGGACGATGCGGGTTTTGGGCTCTTTTTTTCGCTTTTTGGCTAAGTGTTGTTCAGTTTCGCAAACAGGACGATAACTCGGTCTCCGTATGTCGGAATCGAGTACCGTCAGTTGTAACGCGTGCCTAATACCTACGCGGTGCTGTGTGTGTGTTTGCATGGCGTTCAGACGGACGATGCGGGTTTCGGGCTCTTTTTCGGCTTTTTGGCTAAGTGTTGTTCAGTTTCGCAAACAGGACGATAACTCGGTCTCCGTATGTCGGAATCGAGTACCGTCAGTTGTAACGCGTGCCTAATACCTACGTGGTCTTTGTGTGTGTGTGTGTGTGTGTGTGTTTGCATGGCGTTCGGACAGACGATGCGGGTTTCGGGCTCTTTTTCGGCTTTTTGCCTAAGTTTTGTTCGATTTATAAAAACCAGCGATAACTTTCGGTCTCCGTATGTCGAATCGAGTACCGTCAGTTGTAACGCGTGCCTAATACCTACGCTGCAATCGTGTGTGTGTTTGTGTGGCGTTCGGACGGACGATGCGGGTTTCGGGCTCTTTTTCGGCTTTTTGCCTAAGTCTTGTTCAGTTTAAGAACTAAGCGATAACTCGGTCTCCGTATGTCGGAATCGAAACCGCGTCGATTATAACGCTGTGTCAATACATACACGCCAGTCTTGTGTGTGTGTTTGTGTGGCATTCGGAGGGACGATGCGGGTTTTCGGGCTCTTTTTCGACTTTTTGCCTAAGTCTTTGTTCATTATAAACATAGACGATAACTTTCGATCTCCGTATGTCCTAATCGAGTACCGTCAACAGAAGCGCGTGCTAATACCCACGCGCAGATCGTGTGTGTGTGTTTGCGTGGTGTTCTGGACCAGACGATCACGGTTTTGGGCTCTTTTTCGGCTTTTTGCCTAAGTCTTGTTCGGGCCAAGAACTAAGCGATAACTTCGGTCTCCGTATGCCGAATCGAAATCGCCGTCAGTTATAACGCGTGTTCAATATCTACGCGGTGCTATGTGTGTGTTTTTATGGCATTCAACCCCGGCGATCGCGGGTTTTCGCCTTCTTTTGGCTTTTTGGCTAAGTGTTGTTTAGTTTCGCAAATAGGGCGATAACTCGGTCTCCGTATGTCGGAATCGAGTACCGTCAGTTATAACGCGTGCCTAATACCTACGCGGTGCTGTGTGTGTGTTTGCGTGGCGTTCGGACGGACGATGTGGGTTTCGGGCTCTTTTTCGGCTTTTTGGCTAAGTGTTGTTCAGTTTCGCAAATAGGGCGATAACTCGGTCTCCGTATGTCGGAATCGAAATCTGCGTCGATTATAACGCGCGTGCCTAATACCCTCGCGCAGTCTTGTGTGTGTGTGTTTTACGCCGGCGTTTCGGACCAGACGATCTGGGTTTTCGGGCTCTTTTTCGGCTTTTTGCCTAAGTGTTGTTCAGTTTGGCAAACTAGGCGATAACTCGGTCTCCGTATGTCGAAATCGAGTACCGTCAGTTGTAACGCGTGTCTAATACCTACGCGGTGCTATGTGTGTTTGCGTGGCGTTCGGAGGGACGATGCGGGTTTTGGGCTCTTTTTCGGCTTTTTGGCTAAGTGTTGCTCAGTTTCGCAAACAGGACGATAACTCGGTCTCCGTATGTCGGAATCGAGTACCGTCAGTTGTAACGCGTGCCTAATACCTACGCGGTGCTTTGTGTGTGTGTGTGTTTGGGTGGCGTTGGACCAGACGATGCGGGTTTCGGGCTCTTTTTTTCGCTTTTTTGCCTAAGTCTTGTTCGGGCCAGCAAACTAAGCGATAACTTTCGGTCTCCGTATGTCGAATCAAAATACCGTCATTATAACGCGTGCGTAATACCCACGCTGTCTCAGTGTGTGTTTGCGTGGCGTTCGGATGGATGATGCGGGTTTCGGGCTCTTTTTTGGCTTTTTGCCTAAGTCTTGTTCAGTTTCGCAAACTAGGCGATAACTCGGTCTCCGTATGTCAGAATCGAGTACCGTCAGTTGTAACACGTGTCTAATACCTACGCGGTGCTATGTGTGTGTTTGCGTGGCGTTCGGACGGATGATGCGGGTTTCGGGCTCTTTTTCGGCTTTTTGGCTAAGTGTTGTTCAGTTTAGCAAACAGGACGATAACTCGGTCTCTGTATGTCGGAATCGAGTACCGTCAGTTTTAACGCGTGCCTAATACCTACGCGGTGCTGTGTGTGTGTTGGCGTGGCTTTCGGACGGACGATACGGGTTTCGGGCTCTTTTTCGGCTTTTTGGCTAAGTGTTGTTCAGTTTCGCAAACAGGACGATAACTCGGTCTCCGTATGTCGGAATCGAGTACCGTCAGTTGCCAATAATGCTATCTAATAATATTATTCAAATAATATGAATTATTGATCTGATAATGGGAAATACTGTGCAATGACAATTATTAAAACAACAATAATATAAAATATCAACGCAATAATTATTGAATCAATAAAATAAAATATTGAACAGTAATTACTGTAAAAATTATTAAGTAGTCCCTTCTTACGTAAGAATTAATAATTCAAAAATATTGTGCAATACTGGTAAAGCTATCGCGGCAATACCGGTATTATCGCTTGTCAACCACGCCACGCCAGACATCAGATTTTAACCACCGTAATCCAACAATTGTTAACGCGTAACAATTCATACCGTATTTATAAAACTCAAACTTGTCATTTTCTTCATCTGACCGTTTTCTGTTATGGGGCCCACAAATGACTGCGCCGTCGTACGAATATTCCCCGACAACAAGAATATTCCACGACCAAACGAATATTTTCCGATAAAAATGAATATTTTATAACCACTTGTTTATTTTGTAAAATTTGCACATTTCACCCATAACCAAATCATTATATCAAATTAACTCCTTATTATTTCAAGATAATGAATAGAAGAAATTCAATTTTATTTATTAAAAAGTTGGGGTCTTTCAACCTCCCCTCCTTATGAAATTTTATCCTCGAAATTGACGTACGTACCTTGTGTTTGAGGGTACCTCTCTTTCATTTTCGATTCCAACTCCCAGGTCATTTCCTCAATAGCATGGTTCTTCTACAAAACCTTGACTTGTGGTATAACTTTTGTTCGTAGGACATGTTCTTTCCTATCCAAGATCTTGACAGGTACCTCCTCGTACGTTAAATCTTCGGCTATCTCATCTGGTTCTAACATAATAATGTGGTTTGGGTCTTTCACATATTTACGAAGCATAGATATGTGAAAAATATTATGAACACGAGACATGCTTGGAGGTAATACGAGTTTATAGGCCACATTTCCTATTCGGTCAAGAATCTCAAATAGACCAACAAATCGTGGATTGAGCTATCCTCTCTTCCCAAATCTTATAAATCCCTTCCATGGAGCAATACGTAACAATACATGATCTCCAATATTAAATTCCACATCCTTTCGATAAAATTCCGCATAACTCTTTTGTCGATCCTGTGCTGTTTGTATACGTTGTCAAATCGTTTAGATCTTTTCTGTAGTCATGCGGACCAATTCTGGTCCTAACAACGTTGCTTCACCCACCTCATCCCAGCATACTGGAGAACGACACTTTCTTCTATACAACGCCTCGAATGGAGCCATGCCTATACTTGCTTGATAATTGTTGTTGTAGGAGAATTCCACCAATGGTAAGTACTTATCCCAACTTCCTTTGAAATCTAGGACACAGAGTCTTAATAGATCTTTAAGGGTTTGAATAGTCCTTTCTGATTTCCCATCCGTTTGAGGATGGTATGCCAAACTGAATCGTAAATCTATGCCCATAGCTTTCTGCAAGCTAACCCAAAATCGTGAAGTGAATCTTGGGTCACGATCCAAAACTATGGATACTGGCATGCCATGCAATCTCACAATCTCATTTACGTACATACGAGCAAGACGTTCAAGGGAATAAGTCTCATGTATAGGCAAGAAATGAGCAGACTTGGATAATCTATCAACAATAACCCAAATCGCATCTATGCCTTGAGAAACCTTGGGAAGACCCATAACGAAATCCATAGTAATGTGTCCCACTTCCACTTCAGAA
Organism: Panax ginseng; assembly: GCA_020205605.1. Classification (NCBI taxonomy): domain Eukaryota; kingdom Viridiplantae; phylum Streptophyta; class Magnoliopsida; order Apiales; family Araliaceae; genus Panax; species Panax ginseng. The sequence goes on along the minus strand of CM035137.1, from coordinate 79,849,448 downwards.
TCTCAAGTGGTTGCAATGGACCCTTTGGCACTTGATGCTCCGCCTTTACACGTTGACAAGTTAAACACCTCGAGATAAACTCAGCGATCTCTCTCTTCATATTTCTCCACCAAAATGTATGTCGAAGATCATGATACATTTTGGTACTCCTAGGATGGATTTCAAATTATGTGTTGTGTGCCTCCATCATGATTCTATGCTTCAAGTCAGAATCATAAGGAATGCAAAGTCTGTAGTTGACTATAAGTATTCCTTCTTCATCGATTCTTGCTTCTAGAATAACACCTTCTTGTACTTTTTTCTTCATACGTATCAGCTCTGGGTCTGTGGCTTGAGCAGCTTTAACTTTATCGATTAAAGTCGGTTCTACTCGTATGTTTGATGTCATCACGTGAGTACTTGGAGCCTTTAATTCTATCTACATCCTTTGTAAGTCGTACAAAATGGGTTTTTGTGTTAACAACATCGCACTCGTACCCGCATACGATCTTTAACTCAATGCGTCAGCTAACACGTTCGTTTTTCCAGGATGATATTGAATGCTATGGTCGTAATCTTTCAATAGCTCGAGCCAATGTCGTTGCCGCATGTTGAGTTCCTTTTGGGTGAAGAAATATTTGAGGCTTTTATGATCCGTATAAATCTCCACTTTCTCCCCATACAGGTAGTGTCTCCAGATTTTCAATGCGAAAACGACTGCTTCCAACTCCAGATCATGAGTAGGATAATTCCTCTCATATTCTTTGAGTTGTCGCGAGGCATAGGCTATGACTTTCCCATGTTGCATGAGAACACATCCTAACCCTTTGCCCGGGCGCATCGTTGTAGATAACAAATCCATTCGAACACTACAAAAAAATAGGTCATTCTTGACGATGACGCGTCGCGTTGCCGCTTAATGACCTATATTGCCGTCGAGAATGAGGTCATTAATGACGGCAGACCGTCTGGTCGCCTTTACTGTCAGCCAGATGGTCGTCGCCCCTGACCTCCGTCGCTCATTGTCATTGTCAAGAAGTTGGTCATTATCGACGGGGTCATTGCTTGACGGCGATGTTGTCGCACGATGACTCATTCTTGACGACATGGTTGCCGCCAATTCCCCGCCGCCAATGACCCACTTTAAAAAAAAAAAATAATAAAATTGCAAAATTCCCTGCTCAATTACATATACATTGTACTAAGTTATAAACTAAGAAAATAAATAATGACAATATACGATATCAATAACAATCATATCTTTTACTATCACCAATTAATATAATTAGATACCAAACTCAAATCAGACAACTCAAAAGCTAAATACATACATGAAAGTTAAAATATAAATATAAACAACTCTCGCCCAAGATCGAAACTCTCATCCCATCACGGGTCCCATCCTCCATAGTCTCATCAAGATCATCATTTCGGAGATCATCACCATCTCCTCCACGAGCATCACCGTGCCGCCGCCATCTCCACCTCCACGAGTCTCATCAACAAGACCCTACAAAATTAAAATATTAATAACGAGTCCCCAAAATAGATCATATTTATATTATTTTAGTTTGTGTTCTACAAGTGTTGTTCGGTTTCACAAACAGGCGCGATAACTTCGGTCTCCGTATGTCGAATCAATCGAGTCGATTATAACGCGTGTCTAATACATACTGTGGTCTTTGTGTGTGTTTGTGTGGCATTCGGAGGAGGGCGATCTTGGGTTTCGGGCTCTTTTTTGGCTTTTTGCCTAAGTCTTGTTCAGTTTCGCAAACAGGACGATAACTCGGTCTCCGTATGTCGGAATCGAGTACCGTCAGTTATAATAGCGATGCCTAATACCTACGCAGATCTTGTGTGTGTGTTTGCGTGGTGTTGGACCAGACGATGCGGTTTTTTAGGCTCTTTTTCGGCTTTTTGCCTAAGTCTTGTTCAGTTTCGCAAACTAGGCGATAACTCGGTCTCCGTATGTCGGAATCGAGTCCCGTCAGTTATAACGCGTGTCTAATATCTCTGCGGTGCTATGTGTGTGTTTGCATAGCATTGAGACCGGCGATCTGGGTTTCGGGCTCTTTTTCGGCTTTTGGCTAAGTGTTGTTTAGTTTACATAAGCAGGCGATAACTTTCGGTCTCCGTATATGAATCGAGTCTGCGTCGATTATAACGCGTGCCTAATACCTATCTTGGTCTTTGTGTGTGTGTTTGCATGGCGTTCGGAGGGGCGATGTGGGTTTGAGCTCTTTTGGCTTTTTGGCTAAGTGTTGTTCGATTTATAAACTAAGCGATAACTTTCGGTCTCCGTATGTGAATCGAAATCTGCCGTCGGTTATAACGCAGCGTGCCTAATACCTCTGGCAGTCTTTGTGTGTGTGTTTACGTGGCGTTGAGGACCAACGATCGCGGGTTTGGGCTCTTTTTCGGCTTTTTGCCTAAGTGTTTATTCGATTTAGCAAACTAAGCGATAACTTCGATCTCCGTATGTCGAAATCGAAAATCTGTCGTCGGTTATAGCAGCGTGTCTAATACCTACAGCGGTGCTATGTGTGTTTTCGCGTGGCGTTCGGAGGGGCGATCACGGGTTTTGGGCTCTTTTTCGGCTTTTTTGGCTAAGTGTTTGCTCGGTTTATAAGCAGGGCGATAACTTTCGGTCTCCGTATGTCGAATCGAAATGCGTCGATTATAACGCGTGCCTAATACCTCTGTGGTCTTTGTGTGTGTGTTTTGCATGGCGTTGGACCAGACGATCACGGGTTTCGGGCTCTTTTTGGCTTTTTGGCTAAGTGTTGTTGATTTATGGCGGGGCGATAACTTCGGTCTCCGTATGTCGAGAATCGAAATACAAATCGGTTATATAGCGTGCCTAATACCTACGTGGTCTTTGTGTGTGTGTGTGTGTGTTTGCATGGCGTTGAGACCCAGACGATCACGGGTTTCGACTCTTTTGGCTTTTTGCTACAAGTTTTTGTTCGATTTATAAACTAAGCGATAACTTTCGGTCTCCGTATGTCGAATTGAATCTGCGTCGGTTATAACGCGTGCCTAATACCTACAGCGATCTGTGTGTGTGTTTGTGTGGCGTTGAGATGGGCGATGCGGGTTTGAGGCTCTTTTTGGCGTTTTGCCTAAAATGTCTTGTTGATTTATGAAACTAAGCAATAACTTCGGTCTCCGTATGTCGGAATCGATCTGCGTCGATTATAGCGTGTCTAATACCTCTACGCGGTGCTATGTGTGTTTTGCGTGGCGTTCGGAGGGGACGATCACGGGTTTGGGCTCTTTTTGGCTTTTTGGCTAAGTGTTGTTGATTTATAAACTAAGCGATAACTTCGGTCTCCGTATGTCGGAATCGAAATCTGCGTCGGTTATAGCGCTGTGCCCTAATACCTACGATGATCTTTGTGTGTGTGTTTGCGTGGCGTTCGGACCAGACGATGCGGGTTTGAGCTCTTTTTCGGCTTTTGCCTAAGTGTTTGTTCGATTTATAAACTAAGCGATAACTTCGGTCTCCGTATGTCGAAATCGAGTACAAATCGATTATATAACGCGTGTCTAATACCCTCAGCGGTGCTATGTGTGTTTGCGTGGCGTTCGGAGGGGCGATCACGGTTTCGGGCTCTTTTTGCTTTTTGCTGAAAGTGTTGTTCGATTTATGAACTAAGCGATAACTTCGGTCTCCGTATGTAAGAATCGAAATCTGCGTCGGTTATAACGCGTGTCTAATACCTACAGCGGTGCTATGTGTGTTTTTGCGTGGCGTTCGGAGGGGACGATCTGCGGGTTTGGGCTCTTTTTGGCTTTTTGGCTAAGTGTTGCTCAATTTCACAAATAGGACGATAACTCGGTCTCCGTATGTCGGAATCGAGTATCGTCAGTTGTAACGCGTGCCTAATACCTACAGCGGTCTTTGTGTGTGTGTTTGCGTGGCGTTCGGACCAGACGATCACGGGTTTGAGCTCTTTTTGGCTTTTGGCTAAATGTTGTTGATTTTAAAAGCAGGGCGATAACTTCGGTCTCCGTATGTCGGAATCGAGTACCGTCAGTTATAACGCGTGCCTAATACCTACGTGGTGCTGTGTGTGTGTATTTGCATGGCGTTCGGACGAGACGATCACGGGTTTGAGCTCTTTTTCGGCTTTTTGCCTAAGTCTTGTTGATTTATGCAAACTAAGCGATAACTTTCGGTCTCCGTATGTCGGAATTGAGTCCGTCGGTTATAGCGCGTGCCTAATACCTCTGGCGGTCTTTGTGTGTGTGTTTAGCGTGGCGTTCGAGATGGACGATCTGGGTTTGGGCTCTTTTGGCTTTTTACCTAAAATGCTGTTGATTTTATGAACTAAGCGATAACTTTCGGTCTCCGTATGCCGGAATCGAATCTGCGTCGATTATAACAGCGTGTCTAATACCTACAGCGGTGCTATGTGTGTTTGCGTGGCGTTCGGAGGGGCGATCACGGGTTTGACTCTTTTGGCTTTTGGCTAAGTGTTGTTCGATTTATAAAACTAAGCGATAACTTTCGGTCTCCGTGTCGGGAATCGAATCTGCGTCGATTATAACAGCGTGCCTAATACCTCTGCAGTCTTTGTGTGTGTTTTACTTGGCGTTGAGACGAGACGATCTGGGTTTGGAGCTCTTTTGGCTTTTTGGCTAAGTGTTGCTCAATTTCACAAATAGGGCGATAACTTTCGGTCTCCGTATGTCGAATCGAGTATAAATCGATTATATGTGATGCCCTAATACCTCTGTGCAGTCTTTGTGTGTGTGTTTAAGTGGCGTTGAGCAGACGTCTGGGTTTCGAGCTCTTTTTTTGGCTTTTTGGCTAAGTGTTGTTGATTTACATAAGCAGGGCGATAACTTTCGGTCTCCGTATGTCGAGAATCGAGTACGTCGGTTATAACGCATACCTAATACCTCGTGGTCTTTGTGTGTGTGTGTATTTGCATAGGCGTTCGGACCCAGACGATCACGGTTTCGAGCTCTTTTTGACTTTTGCCTAAGTCTTGTTCGATTTACATAAACTAAGCGATAACTTTCGGTCTCCGTATGTCGAATTGAAATCTGCCGTCGGTTATAGCAGCGTGCCTAATACCTCTGAGCGGTCTTTGTGTGTGTGTTTGCGTGGCGTTGGATGGGCGATGCGGGTTTGGGCTCTTTTGGCTTTTTACCTAAATCTTGTTGATTTATGAAACTAAGCGATAACTTTCGGTCTCCGTATGTAGAAATCGAAATCTGCGTCGATTATAGCAGCGTGTCTAATACCTACTGCGGTGCTATGTGTGTGTATTTTGCGTGGTGTTCGGACGGACGATGCTGGTTTTAGGCTCTTTTTCGGCTTTTTGGCTAAGTGTTGTTCGATTTACATAAGCAGGGCGATAACTTTCGGTCTCCGTATGTCGAATCGATCTGCGTCGATTATAAGCGTGTCTAATACATCTGCGGTCTTTGTGTGTGTGTTTGCGTGGCGTTCGGAGGGGCGATCTTTGGTTTGAGCTCTTTTTGGCTTTTTGCCTAAAATCTTTATTGATTTACATAAGCAGGGGCGATAACTTTCGATCTTCGTATGTCGGAATCGAGTACTGCGTCGAGTTATATAGCGTGTCTAATACCTCTGGCGGTGCTATGTGTGTGTTTGCATGGCGTTGGGATGGCGATCACGAGTTTGAGCTCTTTTGGCTTTTGGCTAAGTGTTGTTTAGTTTACTAAGCAGGGGCGATAACTTTCGGTCTCCGTATGTCGAATCGAATCTGCGTCGATTATAACAGGTGCCTAATACCTCTGGCGGTCTTTGTGTGTGTGTTTGCATGGCGTTGGAGGAGGGCGATCACGGGTTTGAGCTCTTTTTGGCTTTTTGGCTAAGTGTTGTTCGATTTCTCAAACTAAGCGATAACTTCGGTCTCGTATGTCCGGAATCGAAATACCGTCGATTATAACGCGTGTGTCTAATACCTACTGCGGTCTTTGTATGTGTGTTTCGTGGCGTTCGGACAGACGATCACGGGTTTTAGGCTCTTTTTGGCTTTTGGCTAAGTGTTGTTCGATTTATAAGCAGGCGATAACTTCGGTCTCCGTATGTCGGAATCGAAATCTGCGTCGATTATAGCAGCGTGCCTAATACCTCTGTGATCTTTGTGTGTGTGTTTGCGTGGCGTTCGGAGGGGCGATCTGGGTTTGGAGCTCTTTTGGCTTTTTGGCTAAGTGTTGTTCGATTTACATAAGCAGGGCGATAACTTTCGGTCTCCGTATATGAGAATCGAATCTGCGTCGGTTATAGCAGCGTGCCTAATACCTACAGCGGTCTTTGTGTGTGTATTTGCGTGGTGTTGGACCAGACGATCACGGGTTTGGGCTCTTTTTGGCTTTTGGCTAAATGTTGTTGATTTATAAGCAGGGCGATAACTTCGGTCTTCGTATGTCGAGAATCGAAATGCGTCGGTTATAGCGCGTGCCTAATACCTACAGCGGTCTTTGTGTGTGTGTTTGCGTGGTGTTGAGACCAGACGATCTGCGGGTTTGAGCTCTTTTGGCTTTTTGGCTAAGTGTTGTTCGATTTATAAGCAGGGGCGATAACTTCGGTCTCCGTATGTCCGGAATCGTCTGCGTGAGATATAGCGCGTGCCTAATACCTCTGTGTGGTCTTGTGTGTGTGTGTGTTTGCATGGCGTTGAGCAGACGATCTGCGGGTTTGAGGCTCTTTTGGCTTTTTGGCTAAGTGTTGTTCGATTTCACAAACTAAGCGATAACTTTCGGTCTCCGTATGTCGAATCGAATCTGCGTCGGTTGTAACTGCGTGCCTAATACCTCTGTGATCTTTGTGTGTGTGTGTCGTGGCATTGAGACGGATGATCACGGGTTTGGGCTCTTTTGGCTTTTTGCTAAAATGTTGTTGATTTATAAGCAGGCGATAACTTTCGATCTCCGTATGTCCGAATCGAATCTGCGTCGAGTATATAACGTGTACTAATACCTCTGTTGTCTTTGTTTGTGTGTTTCGTGGTGTTGGACCCAGACGATCACGGGTTTTAGGCTCTTTTTGGCTTTTTGCTAAAGTATTATTCGATTTATGAAACTAAGCGATAACTTTCGGTCTCCGTATATCGAGAATCAATCTGCGTCGGTTATATAGCGTGTCTAATACCTCTGTGATTGCTATGTGTGTTTTTGCGTGGCGTTCGGAGGAGGCGATCACGGGTTTTGGGCTCTTTTTGGCTTTTTGCTGAGTGCTGTTCATTTTATGCAAACTAAGCGATAACTTTCGGTCTCCGTATTTGAATTAATCTGCGTCGGTTATGTAGCGTGCCTAATACCTCTGCAGATCTTGTGTGTGTGTTTGCATGGCGTTGAATGGACGATCACGGGTTTGAGCTCTTTTTCGACTTTTTGCCTAAGTGTTGTTCATTTTTATAGCAAACTAAGCGATAACTTCGGTCTCCGTATGTCGAATTGAGTATCGTCGGTTATAGCAGCGTGTCTAATACCTCTGCGGTGCTATGTGTGTGTTTGCGTGGCGTTCGGAGGGGCGATCACGGGTTTTGGGCTCTTTTGGCTTTTTGGCTAAGTGTTGTTCGATTTATAAGCAGGGCGATAACTTCGGTATCCGTATGTCGAGAATCGAATCTGGTCGGTTATTTACGACGTGCCTAATACCTCTCTGTGATCTTTGTGTGTGTGTTTTGCGTGGCGTTGGACCAGACGATCACGGGTTTGAGCTCTTTTCGGATTTTTGGCTAAGTGTTGTTGATTTATAAGCAGGGCGATAACTTCGGTCTCCGTATGTCGAATTAGTCTGCGTCGGTTATAGCAGCGTGTCTAATACCTCTGCAGTCTTTGTATGTGTGTTTTTCGTGGCGTTGAACGAGACGATGCGGGTTTAGAGCTCTTTTTGGCTTTTTGCCTAAGTGTTTATTCGATTTATGCAAACTAAGCGATAACTTTCGGTCTCCGTATGTCGGAATCGAATCGTCGGTTATATGCGTGCCCTAATACCTCACAGCGGTCTTTGTGTGTGTGTTTTGCGTGGCGTTCGGACCAGACGATCACGGGTTTGAGGCTCTTTTGATTTTTGGCTAAGCTTTTTGTTCGATTTACATAAAGCAGGGCGATAACTTTCGGTCTCGCGTGCCGGAATCAATCTGCGTCGATTATAGCGATGCTAATACCTCTGCGTGTTGTGTGTGTGTGTTTGCATGGCGTTCGGAAGGGCGATCACGGGTTTGGGCTCTTTTGGCTTTTGCCTAAGTGTTGTTGATTTACAAAACTAAGCGATAACTTTCGGTCTCCGTATGTCCGGAATCGAATCTGCGTCGGTTATGTCGTGCCTAATACCTCAGCAGTCTTTGTGTGTGTGTGTTTTGCGTAACGTTCGGAGGGGCGATCACGGGTTTTAGGCTCTTTTGGCTTTTTGGCTAAGTGTTGTTGATTTTGCAAGCAGGGGCGATAACTTTCGGTCTCCGTATATGGAATCAAAATCTGCGTCGGTTATATAGCGTGCCTAATACCTCTGCGGTCTTTGTGTGTGTGTTTGCGTGGCGTTCGGAGGGGCGATCACGGGTTTTAGGCTCTTTTGGCTTTTTGGCTAAGTGTTGTTCGATTTACATAAGCAGGGCGATAACTTTCGGTCTCGCGTGTCGGAATCAAATCTGCGTCGATTATAGCGGCGTACCTAATACCTCTGTGATCTTGTGTGTGTGTTTGCGTGGCGTTGGACGGACGATCACGGGTTTGAGCTCTTTTGGATTTTTGGCTAAGTTGTTCGATTTATGAAGCAGGCGATAACTTCGTTCTCCGTATGTCGGAATCGAATCTGCGTCGGTTATAGCAGCGTGTCTAATACCTACGGTCTTTGTATGTGTGTTTTGCGTGGCGTTCGGACGGGACGATCACGGGTTTGAGCTCTTTTGGCTTTTTACTAAGTGTTGTTGATTTTGCAAACTAAGCGATAACTTTCGGTCTCCGTATGTCGAATCGAATCTGCGTCGGTTATGCAGCGTGCCTAATACCTACAGCGGTCTTTGTGTGTGTGTTCACACGTGGCGTTCGGAGGGGCGATCTTTGGTTTTAGGCTCTTTTTGGCTTTTTGGCTAAGTGTTGTTCGATTTACTTAAAGCAGGGGCGATAACTTTCGGTCTCCGTATGTCGGAATCGAAATCTGCGTCGGTTATAGCGCGATGCCTAATACCTACAGCAGTCTTTGTGTGTGTGTTTGCATAGCGTCGGATGGACGATCACGGGTTTGGGCTCTTTTTCGGCTTTTTGCCTAAGTGTTGTTGATTTATGAACTAAGCGATAACTTGGTCTCCGTATGTCGCAATTAAATCTGCGTCGGTTATAGCAGCGTGTCTAATACCTCTGGCGGTCTTTGTGTGTGTGTGTTTTTGCGTGGCGTTGGACGAGACGATCACGGGTTTGAGACTCTTTTGGCTTTTGCCTAAAATGCTTGTTGATTTATGAAACTAAGCGATAACTTCGGTCTCCGTATCTCGAGAATCGAAATCTGCGTCGGTTATAGCGCGTATCTAATACCTCTGGCGGTGCTATGTGTGTTTTGCGTGGCGTTCGGAGGGGCGATCACGGGTTTTAGGCTCTTTTTGGCTTTTTGGCTAAGTGTTGTTGATTTACATAAGCAGGGGCGATAACTTTCGGTCTCCGTATGTAGGAATCGAATCTGCGTCGATTATGTCGTGCCTAATACCTCTGGCAGGTGTTACATGTGTGTTTTGCGTGGCGTTCGGACCAGACGATCACGGTTTTAGAGCTCTTTTAAGGCTTTTTGGCTAAGTGTTGTTGATTTAGCATAAGCAGGGCGATAACTTTCGGTCTCCGTATGTGAATCGAAATCTGCGTCGATTATATAGCGTGCCTAATACCTCTGTGATCTTTGTGTGTGTGTTGCGTGGAGTTGGACCAGACGATCACGGGTTTGACTCTTTTTGGCTTTTTGCCTAAGTGTTTATTCGATTTATGAAACTAAGCGATAACTTTCGGTCTCCGTATATCGGAATCGAATCTGCGTCGGTTATAGTAGCGTGCCTAATACCTCTGCAGTCTTTGTGTGTGTGTGTGTTTGTTTGTATAGGCGTTGAATGAGACGATCACAGATTCTGAGCTCTTTTTCGGCTTTTTGCACGAGTGTTGTTCATTTTTAGCAAACTAAGCGATAACTTTCGATCTCCGTATGTAGAATTGAAATCTGCGTCGGTTATAACGCGTGCCTAATACCTACAGCGGTCTTGTGTGTGTGTTTCCATGGCGTTGAATGGGCGATCACGGGTTTCGGGCTCTTTTTCGACTTTTTGCCTAAAATGCTTTTGATTTTATAAACTAAGCGATAACTTTCGGTCTCCGTATATCGAATCGAAATCTGCGTCGATTATAGCAGCGTATCTAATACCTACAGCGGTGCTATGTGTGTGTTTTTAGCGTGGCGTTCGGAGGGGCGATCTGGGTTTTAGGCTCTTTTAGGCTTTTTGGCTAAGTGTTGTTCAATTTACATAAGCAGGGGCGATAACTTTCGGTCTCCGTATGTCGAGAATCGAATCTGCGTCGGTTATGTAACGTGCCTAATACCTCTGTGATCTTTGTGTGTGTGTTTAAATGGCGTTGGACGGACGATCACGGGTTTGAAGCTCTTTTAGGATTTTTGGCTAAGTGTTGTTGATTTATAAGCAGGGGCGATAACTTTCGGTCTCCGTATGTCGGAATCGAAATCTGCGTCGATTATATGGCAGCGTGTCTAATACCTCTGGCAGTCTTTGTATGTATGTTTTAACGTGGCGTTGGATGAGACGATCTTGGGTTTAGGGCTCTTTTTGGCTTTTTGCCTAAGTGTTGTTGATTTATAAACTAAGCGATAACTTCGGTCTCCGTATGTCGAATCGAATCTGTCGGTTATAGCAGCGTGCCTAATACCTCTGGCAGTCTTTGTGTGTGTGTTTTGCGTGGCGTTGGAGGGGCGATCACGGGTTTGGGCTCTTTTTGGCTTTTTGGCTAAGTGTTGTTCGATTTTATAAGCAGGGCGATAACTTTCGGTCTCCGTATGTCGAATCGAAATGCGTCGGTTATAACTGCGTACCTAATACCTCTGCGATCTTTGTGTGTGTGTTTTGCGTGGCGTTGAGACGAGCGATCACGGGTTTGAGCTCTTTTGGATTTTTGGCTAAGTGTTGTTGATTTACATAAGCAGGGCGATAACTTAGTCTCCGTATATCGGAATTAATCTGCGTCGGTTATAGCGCGTGTCTAATACCTCTGCAGTCTTTGTGTGTGTGTGTTTAGCGTGGCGTTCAGACCAGGACGATCACGGGTTTGAGCTCTTTTGGCTTTTTGCCTAAAGTGCTTGTTCGATTTATAAACTAAGCGATAACTTTCGGTCTCCGTATGTCGAGAATCGAAATCTGCGTCGGTTATAGCTAGCGTGTCTAATACCTACAGCGGTACTATGTGTGTTCTTGTGGCGTTCGGAGGGGCGATCACGGGTTTGGGCTCTTTTTAAACTTTTTGGCTAAGTGTTGTTGATTTACATAAGCAGGGGCGATAACTTCGGTCTCCGTATGTCGGAATCGAAAATCTGCGTCGATTATGTCGTGCCTAATACCTCTGCGGTGTTGTGTGTGTGTTTTGCGTGGCGTTGGACGGAGACGATGCGGTTTTGAGCTCTTTTTTCGGCTTTTTGGCTAAGTGTTGTTTCGATTTACATAAGCAGGGGCGATAACTTTCGGTCTCCGTATATCGAGAATCGAATCTGCGTCGGTTATAGCGCGTACCCTAATACCTCTGTGATCTTTGTGTGTGTGTTTTCGCGTGGAGTTGGACGGGACGATCGAGTTTCGGGCTCTTTTGGCTTTTTGCCTAAGTGTTGTTGATTTACAAACTAAGCGATAACTTCGGTCTCAAATATATCGAATCGAAATGCCGTCGGTTATAGCGATACCCTAATACCTCTGCGGTGCTATGTGTGTGTGTGTTTTGTTTGTATGGGCGTTGGATGGGCGATCACGGATTCTGAGGCTCTTTTTGACTTTTTGCACGAGTGTTGTTCATTTTAGCAAACTAAGCGATAACTTTCGATCTCCGTATATCGAATTGAAATACTGCGTCGGTTATAACAGCGTGCCTAATACCTCTGCGGTCTTTGTGTGTGTGTTTCCATGGCGTTGAATGGGCGATCTGGGTTTCGGGCTCTTTTTGACTTTTTGCCTAAGTGTTGTTGATTTATGCAAAACTAAGCGATAACTTTCGGTCTCCGTATATCGGAATCGAATCTGCGTCGATTATGCGTGTCTAAATACCTCTGCGGTGCTATGTGTGTGTTTGCGTGGCGTTCGGAGGGGCGATCACGGGTTTTAGGCTCTTTTTGGCTTTTTGGCTAAGTGTTGTTCGATTTACGCAAACAAGGCGATAACTTCGATCTCCGTATGTCGAATCGAATCTGCGTCGGTTTATAACCGTGCCTAATACCTCTGGCGATCTTTGTGTGTGTGTTTGCGTGGCGTTGGACCAGACGATCGGGTTTGAGCTCTTTTAGGATTTTTGGCTAAGTGTTGTTGATTTACATAAGCAGGGCGATAACTTCGGTCTCCGTATATCCGAATCGAAATACGTCGATTATAACAGCGTGTCTAATACCTCTGGCAGTCTTTGTATGTGTGTTGCGTGGCGTTGAGACCAGACGATCACGGGTTTAGGGCTCTTTTTCGGCTTTTTTGTCTAAGTGTTGTTCGATTTATGGCGAAGCGATAACTTTCGGTCTCCGTATATCGCCGAATCGAAATCTGCGTCGATTATAGCGCGTACCTAATACCTCTGGCGGTCTTTGTGTGTGTGTTTGCATAAGCGTTCGGAGGGGCGATCACGGGTTTGAGCTCTTTTTGGCTTTTTGGCTAAGTGTTGTTCGATTTAGCAAGCAGGGCGATAACTTCGGTCTCCGTATGTCGAATCGAATCTGCGTCGATTATAGCAGCGTGTCTAATACCTACAGCAGTCTTTGTATGTGTGTTTGCGTGGCGCGTTCGGACCAGACGATGCGGGTTTAGGGCTCTTTTGGCTTTTTGCCTAAGTGTTTATTCGATTTATAAACTAAGCGATAACTTTCGGTCTCCGTATGCCGAATCGAATCTGCGTCGGTTATAGCGCGTGCCTAATACCTCTGTGGTCTTTGTGTGTGTGTGTTGCGTGGCGTTCGGAGGGGCGATCTGAGTTTGAGCTCTTTTGGCTTTTGGCTAAGTGTTGTTCGGTTTACATAAGCAGGGGCGATAACTTTCGATCTCCGTATGTCGAGAATCGAAATACTGTCGGTTGTAACACGTGCCTAATACCTCTGTGATCTTTGTGTGTGTGTTTGCGTGGCGTTCGGACCAGACGATCACGGGTTTGAGCTCTTTTGGATTTTTGGCTAAGTGTTGTTCGGTTTATAAGCAGGGGCGATAACTTTCGGTCTCGCATGTAGGAATCGAAATCTGCGTCGATTATAGCGTGCCTAATACCTCAGCAGTCTTTGTGTGTGTGTGTTTGCATGGCGTTGGAAGGAAGATCACGGGTTTGGGCTCTTTTTGGCTTTTTGCCTAAGTGTTGTTCGATTTACATAAACTAAGCGATAACTTCGGTCTCCGTATGTCGAATCGAAATCTGCGTCGGTTATAGCGTGTCTAAATACCTACAGCGGTCTTGTGTGTGTGTTTTACGTAATGTTGGGAGAGGAGACGATCACGGGTTTTAGGCTCTTTTGGCTTTTGGCTAAGTGTTGTTCGATTTTGCAAGCAGGGGCGATAACTTTCGGTCTCCGTATGTCGGAATCAAAATCTGCGTCGGTTATAGCGTGCCTAATACCTCACAGCAGTCTTTGTGTGTGTGTTTTGCGTGGCGTTCGGAGGAGGGGCGATCTGGGTTTTGAGCTCTTTTGGCTTTTTGGCTAAGTGTTGTTCGATTTATGCAAGCAGGGGCGATAACTTCGGTCTCCGCGTATCGGAATCGAATCTGCGTCGATTATAGCAGCGTGCCTAATACCTCACTGTGATCTTTGTGTGTGTGTTTGCGTGGCGTTCGGACGAGACGATCACGGGTTTGAGCTCTTTTGGATTTTTGGCTAAGTGTTGTTCGATTTTGCAAACTAAGCGATAACTTTCGGTCTCCGTATGTGGAATCGAATCTGCGTCAATTATAGCGCGTGCCTAATACCTCTGTGATCTTTGTGTGTGTATTTACACAGGCGTTCGGAGGGGCGATCTTTGGTTTTGGGCTCTTTTTCGGCTTTTGGCTAAGTGTTGTTGATTTACATAAGCAGGGATGATAACTTTCGGTCTCCGTATGTCGGAATCGAATCTGCGTCGATTATAACAGTGCCTAATACCTCTGTGATCTTTGTGTGTGTGTTTGCATAAGCGTCGGATGGGCGATCTGGGTTTGGGCTCTTTTGGCTTTTTGCCTAAGTGTTATTGATTTATGCAAACTAAGCGATAACTTTCGGTCTCCGTATATATCGAATTAGTCTGCGTCGGTTATAGCAGCGTGTCTAATACCTCTGCAGTCTTTGTGTGTGTGTGTGTGTGTTTGCGTGGCGTTGGACCCAGACGTCACGGGTTTGAGGCTCTTTTGGGCTTTTTGCTAAAGTCTTGTTGATTTATAAGCAGGGCGATAACTTTCGATCTTTGTATGTCGAGAATCGATCTGCGTCGGTTATAGCGTGCCTAATACCTACAGCGGTCTTGTGTGTGTGTTTTGTGTGGTGTTGGACGGATGATCACGGGTTTGGGCTCTTTTTGACTTTTTGCCTAAGTGTTGTTCGATTTTGCAAGCAGGGGCGATAACTTCGGTCTCCGTATGTCCGGAATCGAAATCTGCGTCGATTATAGCGCGTGCCTAATACCTCTGTGATCTTGTGTGTGTGTGTGTGTGTTTGCATGGCGTTGAGACCAGACGATCTGGGTTTGGGCTCTTTTTGGCTTTTTACACAAAGTGTTGTTGATTTTGCAAACTAAGCGATAACTTTCGGTCTCCGTATATCGGAATCGAATCTGCGTCGATTATAACGCGTGCCCTAATACCTCTGCAGCAGTTTGTGTGTGTGTGTATTGCGTGGTGTTGAGACCAGACGATCACGGGTTTGGGCTCTTTTGGCTTTTGGCTAAATGTTGTTCGATTTATAAGCAGGGCGATAACTTTCGGTCTTCGTATGTCGAGAATCGAAATCTGTCGGTTATATAGCGTGCCCTAATACCTCTGGCAGTCTTTGTGTGTGTGTTGCGTGGTGTTGGACCCAGACGATCACGGGTTTGAGGCTCTTTTGGCTTTTTGCCTAAGTGTTGTTGATTTACATAAGCAGGCGATAACTTTCGGTCTCCGTATGTCGGAATCGAAATCTGCGTCGATTATAACGCATACCCTAATACCTCTGGCAGTCTTTGTGTGTGTGTGTTTGCATGGCGTTGGACGAACGATCACGGGTTTTAGGCTCTTTTTACTTTTTGGCTAAGTGTTGTTGATTTCACAAACTAAGCGATAACTTTCGGTCTCCGTATGTCGAGAATCGAAATCTGCGTCGGTTAACAACGCGTGCCTAATACCTCTGCAGTCTTTGTGTGTGTGTGTTTGCGTGGCATTGGACGGATGATCCGGGTTTGAGGCTCTTTTTGGCTTTTTGCCTAAAATGCTTGTTGATTTACATAAGCAGGGCGATAACTTTCGATCTCCGTATGTCGGAATCAAAATGCGTCGGTTATAACGTGTGCCCTAATACCTACAGCAGTCTTTGTATGTGTGTTTTTAGCGTGGCGTTCGGATGGGCGATCACGGGTTTAGGGCTCTTTTGGCTTTTTGCCTAAGTGTTGTTCGATTTATAAAGCAGGAATGATAACTTTCGGTCTCCGTATGTCGAATCCAAAATGCGTCGGTTAAGCAGCGTGTCTAATACCTCAGCAGTCTATGTGTGTGTGTGTGTTTGTTTGCATAGGCGTTGAGACAGAACGATCACGGATTCTGAGCTCTTTTTGGCTTTTTGCACGAGTCTTGTTCATTTTTCGCAAACTAAGCGATAACTTCGGTCTCCGTATGTGAATTAAATCTGCGTCGGTTATAGCGTGTTACTAATACCTCTGGCGGTCTTTGTGTGCGTGTTTGCATAAGCGTTCGAATGGACGATCTGGGGTTTGAGGCTCTTTTTCGACTTTTTGCCTAAGTCTTGTTGATTTATAAACTAAGCGATAACTTTCGGTCTCCGTATATCGAATCGAGTTCGTCGATTATAGCGTGTCTAATACCTCTGGCGGTGCTATGTGTGTGTGTTTAAATGGCGTTCGGAGGGGCGATCACGGGTTTTAGGCTCTTTTGGCTTTTTGGCTAAGTGTTGTTGATTTAAATAAGCAGGGGCGATAACTTTCGGTCTCCGTATATCGAGAATCGAAATCTGCAAATCGGTTGTAACACGTGCCTAATACCTCTAGTGATCTTTGTGTGTGTGTTTTGCGTGGCGTTCGGATGGGCGATCTGGGTTTGAGCTCTTTTGGATTTTTGGCTAAGTGTTGTTGGTTTATAAACAGGGACGATAACTTTCGGTCTCCGTATGTCCGGAATCGAAATCTACCGTCGGTTATAACGATGTATCTAATACCTACAGCGGTCTTTGTATGTGTGTTTGCGTGGCGTTGAGACCAGACGATCACGGGGTTTAGGCTCTTTTGGCTTTTTGCCTAAGTGTTATTCGATTTATTAAACTAAGCGATAACTTTCGGTCTCCGTATGTCGAAATCGAATCTGCCGTCGGTTTATAGCGTGCCTAATACCTCTGGCAGTCTTTGTGTGTGTGTGTTGCGTGGTGTTGAGACCAGACGTCACGGGTTTTAGGCTTTTTTCGGCTTTTTGCCTAAATGTTATTGATTTAGCAAACTAAGCGATAACTTCGGTCTCCGTATATCGGAATCGAAATCTGCGTCGATTATAACAGCGTGTCTAATACCTACAGCGGTCTTATGTGTGTGTTTGCGTGGCGTTCGGAGGGGCGATCACGGGTTTTAGGCTCTTTTGGCTTTTTGGCTAAGTGTTGTTCGATTTATAAGCAGGGCGATAACTTTCGGTCTCCGTATGTCGAGAATCGAAATACGTCGGTTGTAACACGTGCCCTAATACCTACTGCTGATCTTTGTGTGTGTGTTTGCGTGGCGTTCGGACCAGACGATCTGGGTTTGAGCTCTTTTGGATTTTTGGCTAAGTGTTGTTGATTTACTTAAGCAGGGGCGATAACTTCGATCTCCGTATATCGGAATCGAATCTGTCGTCGGTTATAGCAGCGTGTCTAATACCTCTGTGGTCTTTGTATGTGTGTTGAAGTGGCGTTGAACCAGACGATCTGGGTTTTCGAGCTCTTTTGGCTTTTTACTAAAATGCTTGTTGATTTATAAACTAAGCGATAACTTTCGGTCTCCGTATGTCGGAATCGAAATACCGTCGATTATAACGCATACCTAATACCTCTGGCGGTCTTGTGTGTGTGTGTTTGCGTGGCGTTCGGAGGGGCGATCTGGGTTTGAGCTCTTTTGGCTTTTTGGCTAAGTGTTGTTGATTTATAAAGCAGGGGCGATAACTTCGGTCTCCGTATGTCGAGAATCAATCTGTCGGTTATAACTGCGTGCCCTAATACCTCTGCGATCTTTGTGTGTGTGTTTGCGTGGCGTTCGGACCAGACGATCACGGGTTTGAGCTCTTTTTGGATTTTTGGCTAAGTGTTGTTGATTTATAAGCAGGGCGATAACTTCGGTCTCGCATGCCGGAATCGAATCTGCGTCGATTATAACGCGTACCCTAATACCTCTGTGATCTTTGTGTGTGTGTATTTGCATGGCGTTGGAAGGAAGATCACGGGTTTGGGCTCTTTTTGGCTTTTGCCTAAGTGTTATTGATTTACATAAACTAAGCGATAACTTTCGGTCTCCGTATATCCGAATCGAATCTGCGTCGGTTATAACGCGTGTCTAATACCTACTGTGATGTCTTTGTGTGTGTGTTTACGCGTAATGTTGGAGGGGCGATCACGGGTTTTAGGCTCTTTTTGGCTTTTTGGCTAAGTGTTGTTGATTTTGCAAAGCAGGGCGATAACTTTCGGTCTCCGTATGTCGGAATCAAAATCTGCGTCGGTTATAGTAGCGTACCCCTAATACCTCTGTGATCTTTGTGTGTGTGTTTGCGTGGCGTTCGGAGGGGCGATCTGCGGGTTTTGAGGCTCTTTTTGGCTTTTGGCTAAGTGTTGTTTGATTTATAAGCAGGCGATAACTTTCGGTCTCCGCGTGCCGAATCGAATCTGCGTCGATTATAAGCGTGCCTAATACCTCTGCGATCTTGTGTGTGTGTTTGCGTGGCGTTGAGACCAGACGATCACGGGTTTGGGCTCTTTTGGATTTTTGGCTAAGTGTTGTTCGATTTTGCAAACTAAGCGATAACTTTCGGTCTCCGTATGTCGGAATCGAATCTGCGTCGGTTATAGCGTGTGCCTAATACCTCTGTGATCTTTGTGTGTGTGTTTTACACAGCGTTCGGAGGAGGGCGATCTTTGGTTTTGGCTCTTTTGGCTTTTGGCTAAGTGTTGTTGATTTATAAGCAGGGGCGATAACTTTCGGTCTCCGTATGTCGAATCGAAATCTGCGTCGATTATAGCAGCGTGCCCTAATACCTCTGTGATCTTTGTGTGTGTGTTTGCGTAAGCGTCGGATGGGCGATCTGGGTTTGGGCTCTTTTGACTTTTTGCCTAAGTGTTATTGATTTATAAACTAAGCGATAACTTTCGGTCTCCGTATGTAAGAATTGAAATGCTGCGTCGGTTATAGCAGCGTGTCTAATACCTCTGGCTTTGTCTTGTGTGTGTGTGTGTGTTTGCGTGGCGTTGGACGGGACGATCACGGGTTTGAGCTCTTTTTGGCTTTTTGCCTAAAATGTTATTGATTTATAAGCAGGGCGATAACTTCGATCTTTGTATGTCGAGAATCGAAATCTGCGTCGGTTATAGCAGCGTACCCTAATACCTACAGCGGTCTTTGTGTGTGTGTTTGTGTGGGTGTTGAGACGGATGATGCGGGTTTGGGCTCTTTTGACTTTTTGCCTAAGTGTTGTTGATTTTACCAAAGCAGGGCGATAACTTTCGGTCTCCGTATGTCGAATCAATCTGCGTCGATTATAACAGCGTGCCTAATACCTCTGGCAGTCTTGTGTGTGTGTGTGTGTTTGCATGGCGTTGAACCAGACGATCACGGGTTTGGAGCTCTTTTGGCTTTTTACACAAAGTGTTATTGATTTTGCAAACTAAGCGATAACTTTCGGTCTCCGTATATCGGAATCGAAATCTGCGTCGATTATAGCAGCGTGCCTAATACCTCTGCGATCTTGTGTGTGTGTATTTAATGTGGTGTTGAGACCCAGACGATCACGGGTTTGGGCTCTTTTTGGCTTTTGGCTAAATGTTGTTCGATTTATAAAGCAGGGGCGATAACTTTCGGTCTTCGTATGTCGAGAATCGAAATACAAATCGGTTATAGCAGCGTGCCTAATACCTACAGCGGTCTTTGTGTGTGTTTTTGCGTGGTGTTGGACCCAGACGATCACGGGTTTGGGCTCTTTTGGCTTTTTGCCTAAGTGTTATTGATTTACATAAGCAGGGCGATAACTTTCGGTCTCCGTATGTGGAATCGAAATCTGCGTCGGTTATAACGCGTACCTAATACCTCTGCGAGTCTTTGTGTGTGTGTGTTTGCATGGCGTTGGACCCAGACGATCTGGGTTTTAGGCTCTTTTTGACTTTTTGGCTAAGTGTTGTTCGATTTCACAAACTAAGCGATAACTTTCGGTCTCCGTATGTCGAGAATCGAGTACGTCGGTTATAACACGTGCCCTAATACCTCTGCGGTCTTTGTGTGTGTGTGTTTTGCGTGGCATTGGACGGATAATCCGGGTTTGAGCTCTTTTGGCTTTTTGCTAAAATGCTTGTTGATTTACATAAGCAGGGCGATAACTTTCGATCTCCGTATGTAAGAATCGAAATCTGCGTCGGTTATAACGTGTGCCTAATACCTCTGCGGTCTTTGTATGTGTGTTTTGCGTGGCGTTCGGATGGGCGATCACGGGTTTAGGGCTCTTTTGGCTTTTTGCCTAAGTGTTGTTGATTTATGAGCAGGGGCGATAACTTTCGGTCTCCGTATATGGAATCGTCTGCGTCGGTTAAGCAGCGTGTCTAATACCTCTGGCGGTGCTATGTGTGTGTGTGTTTTGTTTGCATAGGCGTTGAGGCCAGACGATCACGGATTCTGAGCTCTTTTTGGCTTTTTGCACGAGTCTTGTTCATTTTATGCAAACTAAGCGATAACTTTCGGTCTCCGTATGTAGGAATTGAAATCTGCGTCGGTTATAGCGTGTACTAATACCTCTGCGGTCTTTGTGTATGCGTGTTTGCGTAGGCGTTGAATGGGCGATCACGGGTTTGAGC
Source organism: Panax ginseng (assembly GCA_020205605.1). Taxonomy (NCBI): domain Eukaryota; kingdom Viridiplantae; phylum Streptophyta; class Magnoliopsida; order Apiales; family Araliaceae; genus Panax; species Panax ginseng. The sequence continues at coordinate 79,829,020 of CM035137.1, read as the reverse complement.
TCTTTTTCGACTTTTTGCTAAAATGTTGTTGATTTATAAAACTAAGCGATAACTTCGGTCTCCGTATATCGAATCGAGTTCCGTCGATTATAACAGCGTGTCTAATACCTACAGCGGTGCTATGTGTGTGTTTGCGTGGCGTTGGAGGGCGATCACGGGTTTTGGGCTCTTTTGGCTTTTTGGCTAAGTGTTGTTGATTTAAATAAGCAGGGCGATAACTTTCGGTCTCCGTATATGTCGAATCGAAATCTGCGTCGGTTATAACGTGCGTGCCTAATACCTCTGATCTTTGTGTGTGTGTTTGCGTGGCGTTCGGATGGAGCGATCACGGGTTTGAGCTCTTTTGGATTTTTGGCTAAGTGTTGTTCGATTTATAAGCAGGGCGATAACTTCGGTCTCCGTATGTCGGAATCGAATCTGCGTCGGTTATAACGTGTGTCTAATACCTCTCAGCGGTCTTTGTATGTGTGTTTAAGCGTGGCGTTGAGACCAGACGATCACGGGTTTTAGGCTCTTTTAAACTTTTGCCTAAGTGTTATTCGATTTACATAAACTAAGCGATAACTTTCGGTCTCCGTATGTCGGAATCGAATCTGCGTCGGTTATATAGCGTGCCTAATACCTCTGGCGGTCTTTGTGTGTGTGTTTAAGTGGTGTTGGACCAGACGTCACGGGTTTTAGGCTTTTTGGCTTTTTGCCTAAAATGTTATTGATTTAGCAAACTAAGGCGATAACTTTCGGTCTCCGTATATCGGAATCGAAATCTGCGTCGATTATAGCAGCGTGTCTAATACCTCTGGCAGTCTTTGTGTGTGTGTTCGTGTGGCGTTCGGAGGGGCGATCACGGGTTTTAGGCTCTTTTTGGCTTTTTGGCTAAGTGTTGTTGATTTATAAGCAGGGCGATAACTTTCGGTCTCCGTATGTCGAGAATCGAAATCTGCGTCGGTTGTAACTGCGTACCTAATACCTCTGTGATCTTTGTGTGTGTGTTTGGGTGGCGTTGAGGACCAGACGATGCGGGTTTCGGAGCTCTTTTGGGATTTTTGGCTAAGTGTTGTTGATTTATAAGCAGGGCGATAACTTTCGATCTCCGTATATGCCGAATCGAAATCTGCCGTCGATTATATAGCGTGTCTAATACCTCTGGCAGTCTTTGTATGTGTGTGAAGTGGCGTTGAGACCAGACGATCACGGGTTTGAGCTCTTTTGGCTTTTTGCCTAAAATGTACATTGATTTATAAACTAAGCGATAACTTTCGGTCTCCGTATGTCGAATCGAAATCTGCGTCGATTATAACGCATACCTAATACCTCAGCGGTCTTTGTGTGTGTGTGTGTTTGCGTGGCGTTCGGATGGACGATCTGGGGTTTGAGCTCTTTTAAACTTTTTGCCTAAGTGTTTATTCGATTTATAAACTAAGCGATAACTTTCGGTCTCCGTATGTCGAATTGAAATCTGTCGGTTATGTAGCGTGTCTAATACCTACAGCGGTCTTTGTGTGTGTGTGTGTTTCGTGGCGTTCGGACCAGACGATCGGGTTTGAGCTCTTTGAATTTTTTGGCTAAGTGTTGTTCGATTTATGAAGCAGGGCGATAACTTCGAGTCTCCGCGTGTCGAATCGAAATCTGCGTCGATTATAGCAGCGTGCCTAATACCTCTGTGATCTTTGTGTGTGTGTGTTTGCATGGCGTTGGACGGAGACGATCACGGGTTTTAGGCTCTTTTTTACGACTTTTTTGCCTAAGTGTTGTTGATTTATGGTAAACTAGCGATAACTTTCGGTTCCGTATATCGGAATCGAATCGTCGGTTATAGCAGCGTGCCTAATACCTCTGGCAGTCTTTGTGTGTGTGTTTTTACGTGGTATTGGAGGGGACGATCACGGGTTTGGGCTCTTTTTGGCTTTTTGGCTAAGTGTTGTTGATTTATAAAGCAGGGCGATAACTTTCGATCTCGCGTATCTCGGAATCGAAAATCTGCGTCGGTTATAGCAGCGTGCCTAATACCTCTGTGCAGTCTTTGTGTGTGTGTGTTTGCATGGCGTTGGACCCAGACGATCACGGGTTTAGGCTCTTTTCGACTTTTTGCCTAAGTGTTGTTCGATTTACTTAAAACTAAGCGATAACTTCGGTCTCCGTATGTCGGAATCGAATCGTCGGTTATATAGCGTGCCTAATACCTCTACAGCAGTCTTTGTGTGTGTGTTTGCATGGCGTTGAACAGACGATCACGGGTTTGAGCTCTTTTTGACTTTTTGCCTAAGTGTTGTTCGATTTACGCATGAGCTAAGCGATAACTTTCGGTTTCCGTATCGCCGGAATCGAATCGTCGATTATAGCAGCGTGCCTAATACCTCAGCAGCAGTCTTTGTGTGTGTGTTTAAGTGGTATTCGGAGGGAGACGATCACGGTTTTGGGCTCTTTTTGGCTTTTTGGCTAAGTGTTGTTCGATTTACATAAGCAGGGCGATAACTTTCGGTCTCCGTATATCGAATCGAAATCTGTCGGTTATAACAACGTGCCTAATACCTCTGCGATCTTTGTGTGTGTTTTGCGTGGCGTTCGGACCCAGACGATCTTGGGTTTGAGCTCTTTTGGGATTTTTGGCTAAGTGTTGTTCGATTTACATAAGCAGGGCGATAACTTTCGGTCTCCGTATGCCGAATCGAATCTGCGTCGGTTATAGCGTGCCTAATACCTCTGCAGTCTTGTGTGTGTGTTTGCGTGGTGTTGAATGGACGATCACGGGTTTTAGGCTCTTTTTGACTTTTTGCCTAAAATGTGTTATTGATTTATAAACTAAGCGATAACTAGGTCTCCGTATATCGAATCGAAATCTGCGTCGGTTATAGCAGCGTGTCTAATACCTCAGCGGTCTTATGTGTGTGTTTAAATGGCGTTCGGAGGGGCGATCTGGGTTTTAGGCTCTTTTAGGCTTTTTGGCTAAGTGTTGTTCGATTTATAAGCAGGGCGATAACTTTCGGTCTCCGTATATGTCGAGAATCAAATCTGCGTCGGTTGTAACACGTGCCTAATACCTCTGCGATCTTTGTGTGTGTGTTTGCGTGGCGTTGGACCAGACGATCACGGGTTTGAGCTCTTTTGGATTTTTGGCTAAGTGTTGTTCGGTTTACATAAGCAGGGGCGATAACTTTCGTCTCCGTATGTGAGGAATCGAATCTGCGTCGGTTATAGCAGCGTGCCTAATACCTCTGTGAGTCTTTGTGTGTGTGTTTGCGTGGTGTTGAACGGACGATCTGGGTTTTAGGCTCTTTTTACTTTTTGCCTAAATGTTGTTGATTTATGCAAACTAAGCGATAACTAGGTCTCCGTATATCGAATCGAAATCTGCGTCGGTTATAGCAGCGTGTCTAATACCTCAGCGGTGCTATGTGTGTGTTTTAGCGTGGCGTTCGGAGGGGCGATCACGGGTTTTGGGCTCTTTTTAGGCTTTTTGGCTAAGTGTTGTTGATTTACATAAGCAGGGGCGATAACTTTCGGTCTCCGTATATCGAGAATCGAAATCTGTCGGTTGTAACACGTACCCTAATACCTCTGCGATCTTTGTGTGTGTGTTTTTGCGTGGCGTTCGGACCAGACGTCACGGGTTTGAGCTCTTTTGGATTTTTGGCTAAGTGTTGTTGATTTATAAGCAGGGCGATAACTTTCGGTCTCCGTATGTGGAATCGAAATCTGCGTCGATTATGTCGTGCCTAATACCTCTCAGCGGTGTTGTGTGTGTGTTTGCGTGGTGTTGGACCAGACGATCACGGTTTTCGGGCTCTTTTGGATTTTGGCTAAGTGTTGTTCGATTTACATAAGCAGGGCGATAACTTTCGGTCTCCGTATGTCGGAATCGAGTCTGCGTCGATTTATATAGCGTACCCTAATACCTCTGTGATCTTGTGTGTGTGTGTTTGTGTGGAGTTGAGACCAGACGATCTGGGTTTGAGCTCTTTTTGGCTTTTTGCTAAGTGTTGTTGATTTATGAAACTAAGCGATAACTTTCGGTCTCCGTATATCGGAATCGAAATCTGCGTCGGTTATATAGCGTGCCTAATACCTCTGCATTCTATGTGTGTGTGTGTGTTTTGTTTGCATGGCGTTGAGACCAGACGATCTGCAGATTCTGAGCTCTTTTGGCTTTTTGCACGAGTGTATTCATTTTAAACTAAGCGATAACTTTCGGTCTCCGTATATCGAATTAAATCTGCGTCGGTTATAGCGTGTACCTAATACCTACAGCGGTCTTTGTGCGTGTTTGCATAAGCGTTGAATGGGCGATCTGGGTTTGAGCTCTTTTTCGACTTTTTGCCTAAGTCTTGTTGATTTAAAACTAAGCGATAACTTTCGGTCTCCGTATATCGAATCGAGTTCCGTCGGTTATAACGTGTCTAATACCTCTGTGATCTATATGTGTGTGTTTAGCGTGGCGTTCGGAGGGGCGATCACGGGTTTTGGGCTCTTTTGGCTTTTTGGCTAAGTGTTGTTGATTTAAATAAGCAGGGGCGATAACTTTCGGTCTCCGTATATCGAGAATCGAAATCTGTCGGTTGTAACGTGCCTAATACCTCTGTGATCTTTGTGTGTGTGTTTAAGTGGCGTTGGACCAGACGATCACGGGTTTTAGGCTCTTTTGGATTTTTGGCTAAGTGTTGTTGATTTTACATAAGCAGGCGATAACTTTCGGTCTCCGTATGCCGAATCGAAATCTGCGTCGATTATAGCAGCGTGTCCTAATACCTCTGCAGTCTTTGTATATGTGTGTTTGCGTGGCGTTGGACCAGACGATCACGGGTTTAGGAGCTCTTTTGGCTTTTTGCCTAAGTGTTGTTCGATTTATGAACTAAGCGATACTTTCGGTCTCCGTATATCGGAATCGAATCTGCGTCGGTTATAGCGTGCCTAATACCTCAGCGATCTTTGTGTGTGTGTTTTGCGTGGCGTTCGGAGAGGGCGATCTGGGTTTGGGCTCTTTTGGCTTTTGGCTAAGTGTTGTTTAGTTTACATAAGCAGGGGCGATAACTTTCGGTCTCCGTATGTCGAGAATCGAATCTGCGTCGGTTATAACACGATGTACCTAATACCTCTGTGATCTTTGTGTGTGTGTTTGCGTGGCGTTGGACCAGACGATCTGGGTTTGGAGCTCTTTTGGATTTTTGGCTAAGTGTTGTTGATTTACATAAGCAGAATGATAACTTTCGGTCTCGCGTATGTCGAATCGAAATCTGCGTCGATTATAGCGTGCCTAATACCTTCAGCAGTCTTTGTGTGTGTGTGTTTGCATGGCGTTGAAAGGGCGATCACGGGTTTGGGCTCTTTTTGGCTTTTTGCCTAAGTGTTTATTCGATTTATAAACTAAGCGATAACTTTCGGTCTCCGTATGTCGGAATCGAAATCTGCGTCGGTTATAACTGCGTGTCCTAATACCTCTGCGGTCTTTGTGTGTGTGTTTTTTGCGTAGCGTTCGGAGGGGCGATCTGCGGGTTTTGAGGCTCTTTTGGCTTTTGGCTAAGTGTTGTTCGATTTTGCAAGCAGGGGCGATAACTTTCGGTCTCCGTATGCCGGAATCAAAGTCTGCGTCGGTTATAGCAGCGTGCCTAATACCTCTGTGGTCTTTGTGTGTGTGTTTGCGTAGCGTTGTTCGGAGGGGGCGATCACGGGTTTTGGGCTCTTTTGGCTTTTTGGCTAAGTGTTGTTGATTTATAAAGCAGGGCGATAACTTCGGTCTCCGCGTGCCGGAATCGAAATCTGCGTCGATTATAGCGTGCCTAATACCTCTGTGATCTTTGTGTGTGTGTTTGCGTGGCGTTGAACGAGCGATCACGGGTTTGGGCTCTTTTGGATTTTGGCTAAGTTGTTGATTTACATAAAGCAGGGCGATAACTTTCGTTCTCCGTATGTGAATCAAATCTGCGTCGGTTATAGCGCGTGTCTAATACCTCTGTGCTTGTCTTTGTATGTGTGTTTAGCGTGGCGTTGGACCAGACGATCACGGTTTGAGCTCTTTTTAAACTTTTTGCCTAAGTGTTGTTGATTTTGCAAACTAAGCGATAACTTTCGGTCTCTGTATGCCGGAATCGAATCTGTCGGTTATAGCAGCGTGCCTAATACCTCACAGCAGTCTTTGTGTGTGTGTTTACGTGGCGTTCGGAGGGGCGATCTTTGGTTTTGGGCTCTTTTGGCTTTTTGGCTAAGTGTTGTTCGATTTATAAAGCAGGGCGATAACTTTCGGTCTCCGTATGTGAATCGAAGTCTGCGTCGGTTATAACAGCGTGCCTAATACCTCTGTGATCTTGTGTGTGTGTTTTGCATAAGCGTCGGATGGACGATCACGGGTTTGAGCTCTTTTTTGGCTTTTTGCCTAAGTGTTATTCGATTTATGAAACTAAGCGATAACTTCGGTCTCCGTATATCGAATTAAATCTGCGTCGGTTATAGCGTGTCTAATACCTCTGCAGTCTTTGTGTGTGTGTGTATGTTTACGTGGCGTTGGACCAGACGATCTGGGTTTGAGACTCTTTTGGCTTTTGCCTAAAATGTTGTTGATTTACATAAGCAGGGCGATAACTTTCGGTCGTTATATATCGAGAATCGAAATCTGTCGTCGGTTATATTACGTGCCTAATACCTCTGCGGTCTTGTGTGTGTGTTTGCGTGGTGTTCGGACGGATGATCACGGGTTTGGGCTCTTTTTGACTTTTTGCTAAGTGTTGTTGATTTTGCAAGCAGGGCGATAACTTTCGGTCTCCGTATATCGGAATCAATCTGCGTCGATTATAGTAGCGTACCCCTAATACCTCAGTCTTGATCTGTGTGTGTGTGTATTTTTGCATGGCGTTGAACCAGACGATCACGGGTTTGAGCTCTTTTGGCTTTTTGCCTAAGTGTTGTTGATTTTGCAAACTAAGCGATAACTTTCGGTCTCCGTATATAGGAATCGAATCTGCGTCGGTTATAACGTGTGCCTAATACCTCTGGCAGTGATGCTGTGTGTATTTCGTGGTGTTGAACGGACGATCACGGGTTTGGGCTCTTTTGGCTTTTTGGCTAAATGTTGTTGATTTATAAGCAGGGCGATAACTTTCGGTCTTCGTATATCGAGAATCAATCTGCGTCGGTTATATAGCGTGCCTAATACCTCAGCGGTCTTTGTGTGTGTGTTGCGTGGTGTTGGACCCAGACGATCACGGTTTCGGAGCTCTTTTTGGCTTTTTGCCTAAGTGTTTATTCGATTTATAAAGCAGAACGATAACTTTCGGTCTCCGTATGTCGGAATCGAAATCTGCGTCGATTATAACGCGTACCTAATACCTCTGGCAGTCTTTGTGTGTGTGTTTTGCATAGGCGTTGAGACCAGACGATCACGGAGTTTGAGGCTCTTTTTCGGCTTTTTGGCTAAGTGTTGTTCAGTTTCACAAACTAGGCGATAACTCGGTCTCCGTATGTCGAGAAAATCGAAATCTGCGTCGGTTATAACACGTGCCTAATACCTATCTTGATCTTTGTGTGTGTGTGTTTGCGTGGCATTGAGACGGATGATCACGGGTTTGAGCTCTTTTGGCTTTTTACCTAAATGCTTTTGATTTACATAAGCAGGGCGATAACTTTCGATCTCAAGTATGTGGAATCGAAATCTGCGTCGATTATAACGTGTGCCTAATTCCTCTGTTGTGTTGTTTGTGTGTTTACGTGGTGTTGAGCAGACGATCACGGGTTTTAGGCTCTTTTTGACTTTTTGCCTAAGTGTTGTTCGATTTATGAAACTAAGCGATAACTTTCGGTCTCCGTATGTCGGAATCGAATCTGCGTCGGTTATAACAGCGTGTCTAATACCTACAGCGATCTTGTATGTGTGTTTCGCGTGGCGTTCGGAGGGGCGATCTGGGTTTTGGGCTCTTTTTGGCTTTTTGGCTAAGTGTTGTTGATTTACATAAGCAGGGCGATAACTTTCGGTCTCCGTATGCCGGAATCGAATCTGTTAGAATTATGTCGTGCCTAATACCTAAGCGGTCTTTGTGTGTGTGTTTGCGTTGCGTTGAATGACGGACGATCTTTGGTTTGAGCTCTTTTTGGCTTTTGGCTAAGTGTTGTTGATTTACATAAGCAGGGGCGATAACTTTCGATCTCCGTATGTCCGGAATCGAAATCTGCGTCGATTATAGCAGCGTGCCTAATACCTCTGTGATTACTATGTGTGTGTGTGTGTTTGTTTGCATAGGCGTTGAGGCCAGACGATCACGGATTCTGAGCTCTTTTTGGCTTTTTGCACGAGTGTTGTTCATTTTTTATAAACTAAGCGATAACTTTCGGTCTCCGTATGTGAAATGAGTCTAAAGTAAGTTATAGCGTGTGCCTAATACCTCAGCGGTCTTTGTGTGTGTGTTTTGCGTGGCGTTCGGATGGGCGATCACGGGTTTGGAGCTCTTTTGGATTTTGGCTAAGTGTTGTTCGATTTATAAGCAGGGCGATAACTTTCGGTCTCCGTATGTCGGAATCGAAATCTGCGTCGATTATATGCAGCGTGTCCTAATACCTCTGTGATCTTTGTATGTGTGTTTTTTGCGTGGCGTTCGGACGAGACGATCTGGGTTTTAGGCTCTTTTGGCTTTTTGCCTAAGTGTTTATTCGATTTGGCAAACTAAGCGTCTTTCGATCTCCGTATGTCGAATCGAATCTGCGTCGGTTATAGCGTGCCTAATACCTCTGCGGTCTTTGTGTGTGTGTTTTGCGTGGCGTTCGGAGGGAGCGATCTGGGTTTGAGCTTTTTGGCTTTTGGCTAAGTGTTGTTCACTTTAAAAGCAGGGCGATAACTTTCGGTCTCTGTATGTCGAATCGATCTGCGTCGGTTATGTCGTACCTAATACCTCAGCGGTCTTTGTGTGTGTGTTTTGCGTGGTGTTGGAGGGGCGACATGGGTTTTAGGCTCTTTTGGCTTTTGGCTAAGTGTTGTTCGATTTCACAAGCAGGGCGATAACTTTCGGTCTCGCATATGCGGAATCGAAATCTGCGTCGATTATAGTAGCGTGCCTAATACCTCTGTGTCTTTGTGTGTGTGTGTTTGCATGGCGTTCGGAAGGGCGATCACGAGTTTGAGCTCTTTTTGACTTTTGCCTAAGTGTTATTCGATTTACATAAGCAGGGCGATAACTTTCGGTCTCCGTATGCCGAATCAATCACGTTGAGTTATGTCGTGCCTAATACCTAAAGCGGTCTTTGTGTGTGTGTTTGCGTGGCGTTCGGAGGGGCGATCACGGGTTTAGGGCTCTTTTAGGCTTTTTGGCTAAGTGTTGTTCGATTTATATAAGCAGGGCGATAACTTTCGGTCTCCGTATGTCGAATCAGTCTGCGTCGGTTGTAACACGTACCTAATACCTCTGTGATCTTTGTGTGTGTGTTTGCGTGGCGTTCGGACCAGACGATCTGGGTTTGAGCTCTTTTGGATTTTTGGCTAAGTGTTGTTCGGTTTACGCCGCAGGCGATAACTTTCGGTCTCCGTATGTCGAATGGAAATCTGCGTCGGTTATATAGCGTGTCTAATACCTCTGTGATCTTTGTATGTGTGTTTGCGTGGCGTTGGACCAGACGATGCGGGTTTAGGAGCTCTTTTGGCTTTTTGCCTAAGTGTTGTTCGATTTATGCAAGCTAAGCGATAACTTTCGGTCTCCGTATGTCGGAATCGAATCGTCGGTTATAGCAGCGTACCTAATACCTCTGCAGTCTTGTGTGTGTGTTTCGCGTGGCGTTCGGAGGACGATCTGGGTTTGAGCTCTTTTGGCTTTTGGCTAAGTGTTGTTGATTTATGCAAGCAGGCGATAACTTTCGGTCTCCGTATGTCGAGATCAGTCTGCGTCGGTTATAACTAACGTGCCTAATACCTCTGCGATCTTTGTGTGTGTGTTTTGCGTGGCGTTGGACCAGACGATCGGGTTTGAGCTCTTTTGGATTTTGGCTAAGTGTTGTTCGGTTTAGCAAGCAGGGCGATAACTTCGGTCTCCGCATGTGCCGAATCGAAATGCGTCGATTATAGCGTGCCTAATACCTCTCTGTGATCTTTGTGTGTGTGTTTTGCGTGGCGTTCGGACCAGACGATGCGGGTTTGAGCTCTTTTGGATTTTGGCTAAGTTATTGATTTTAGCAAGCAGGGCGATAACTTCGGTCTCCGTATGTAATTTCTTGCCGAAATCGAAATCTGTTCGATTATGTAGCGTGTCCCTAATACCTCTGGTGATATGTGTGTTTTGCGTGGCGTTCGGAGGAGAGACGATCACGGGTTTTGAGCTCTTTTGGCTTTTTGGCTAAGTGTTGTTGATTTTATAAGCAGGGCGATAACTTTCGGTCTCCGTATGTCGAATCGAATCTGCGTCGATTATAATCGTGCCTAATACCTCTGCGGTGTTGTGTGTGTGTTTGCGTGGTGTTGAACGGGACGATCACGGTTTTCGGACTCTTTTGGATTTTGGCTAAGTGTTGTTCGATTTTAGGCAGACGATAACTTCTCCGTATGCCGGAATCTTTTATAGCAGCGATGCCCTGTTGTTCTTTGATTTGTTTGCGTGGAGTTCGAGACGGACGATTTTAACTCTTTTGGCTCTTTGCCTAAGTGTTGTTGGAATCTAAAATAACTTTCGGTCTCCGTTATAAAATGCAGTCGGTTATATACCCTAATACCTCTGGTGATGCTTGTGTGTGTGTGTTTGTTTGCATGGCGTTGAGACCAGACGATCACGGAGTTCTGAGCTCTCTTTGGCTTTTTGCACGAAGTGTTGTTCATTTTATGAAACTAAGCGATAACTTTCGGTCTCCGTATGTCGGAATTAAATCTGCGTCGGTTATAGCGTGTGCCTAATACCTCTGGCGGTCTTTGTGTGCGTGTTTGCATAAGCGTTCGAATGGACGATCACGGGTTTTGAGCTCTTTTTCGACTTTTTGCCTAAAATGCTTGTTGATTTAGCAAAACTAAGCGATAACTTTCGGTCTCCGTATATCGGAATCGAGTTAAAATCGATTATAACGATAGTATCTAATACCTCACAGCGGTCTTTGTGTGTGTTTTGCGTGGCGTTCGGAGGGGCGATCACGGGTTTTGGGCTCTTTTGGCTTTTTGGCTAAGTGTTGTTGATTTAAATAAGCAGGGCGATAACTTTCGGTCTCCGTATGTCGAGAATCGAGTACGTCGGTTATAACTGCGTGCCTAATACCTCTGTGATCTTTGTGTGTGTATTTTGCGTGGCGTTCGGACGAGACGATCACGGGTTTGAGACTCTTTTGGATTTTTGGCTAAGTGTTGTTCGATTTACATAAGCAGGGCGATAACTTTCGGTCTCCGTATGTAGAATCGAAATCTGCGTCGATTATATATGTGTCTAATACCTCTGTGCGGTTTGTGTGTGTGTTTTTCGTGGCGTTGAGACAGACGATCTGGGTTTGGGAGCTCTTTTGGCTTTTTGCCTAAGTGTTGTTCGATTTACAAACTAAGCGATAACTTTCGGTCTCCGTATGTCGGAATCGAATCTGCGTCGGTTATAGCGTGCCCTAATACCTCTGCAGTCTTTGTGTGTGTGTTTGCGTGGCGTTCGGAGGGACGATCTTGGGTTTGAGCTCTTTTGGCTTTTTGCTAAGTGTTGTTCGGTTTATAAAGCAGAATGATAACTTCGGTCTCCGTATGTCGAGAATCGAATCTGCGTCGGTTATAACTGCGTGCCTAATACCTCTGCGATCTTTGTGTGTGTTTTGCGTGGCGTTGGATGGACGATCACGGGTTTTGAGCTCTTTTGGATTTTTGGCTAAGTGTTGTTGATTTACATAAGCAGGGGCGATAACTTCGGTCTCCGTATGTCGGAATCGAATCTGCGTCGATTATAACAGCGTGCCCTAATACCTCTGTGATCTTTGTGTGTGTGTGTTTGCATGGCGTTGAAAGGGCGATCTCGGGTTTGGGCTCTTTTTGGCTTTTTGCCTAAGTGTTGTTATTCGATTTATAAACTAAGCGATAACTTCGGTCTCCGTATGTCGGAATCGAAATCTGCGTCGGTTATAACACGTGTCCTAATACCTCTGCGGTCTTTGTGTGTGTGTTTTGCGTAACGTTCGGAGGGGCGATCACGGGTTTTGGGCTCTTTTGGCTTTTTGGCTAAGTGTTGTTGATTTTGCAAAGCAGGGGCGATAACTTTCGGTCTCCGTATGTCGGAATCAAAATACCGTCGGTTATAGCAGCGTGCCCTAATACCTCTGGCGATCTTTGTGTGTGTGTTTAAATGGCGTTCGGAGAGGGCGATCACGGGTTTTGGGCTCTTTTGGCTTTTGGCTAAGTGTTGTTCGATTTATGAAGCAGGCGATAACTTTCGGTCTCCGCATGTAGAATCGTAATCCGTCGATTATAGCAGCGTGCCTAATACCTCTGTGATCTTTGTGTGTGTTTTTGCGTGGCGTTCGGACGAGGGCGATCACGGGTTTGAGCTCTCTTTTGGATTTTGGCTAAGTTTGTTCGATTTATAAAGCAGGGGCGATAACTTTCGTTCTCCGTATGTCGGAATCGAAATCTGCGTCGGTTATAGCGCGTGTCTAATACCTCTGTGGTCTTTGTATGTGTGTTTAGCGTGGCGTTGAGACCAGACGATCACGGGTTTGAGCTCTTTTTGGCTTTTGCCTAAGTGTTTATTGATTTTGCAAACTAAGCGATAACTTCGGTCTCTGTATGTCGGAATCGAATCTCTGTCGGTTATAGCAGCGTGCCTAATACCTCTGTGGTCTTTGTGTGTGTGTTCATTGGCGTTCGGAGGGAGCGATCTTTGGTTTGAGCTCTTTTTGGCTTTTTGGCTAAGTGTTGTTGATTTATAAAGCAGGGGCGATAACTTTCGGTCTCCGTATATGGAATCGATATCTGCGTCGGTTATAGCAGCGTGCCCTAATACCTCTGTGATCTTTGTGTGTGTGTTTGCATAGCGTCCGGATGGACGATCTGGGTTTGAGCTCTTTTTGGCTTTTTGCCTAAGTGTTGTTGATTTATAAACTAAGCGATAACTTCGGTCTCCGTATATCGAATTGAAATCTGCGTCGGTTATAACGTGTGTCTAATACCTCACAGCGGTCTTTGTGTGTGTGTGTGTTTACGTGGGCGTTGGACCAGACGATCTTGGGTTTGAGCTCTTTTTCGGCTTTTTGCCTAAGTCTTGTTGATTTACAAAGCAGGGGCGATAACTTTCGATCGTTATGTCGAGAATCGAAATCTGCGTCGGTTATAGCAGCGATGCCTAATACCTCTGGCAGTCTTTGTGTGTGTGTTTGCGTGGTGTTGGACGGATGATCACGGTTTCGGGCTCTTTTGACTTTTTGCCTAAGTGTTGTTGATTTTGCAAAGCAGGCGATAACTTCGATCTCCGTATGTCGGAATCGAAATCTGCGTCGGTTATAGCAATGCCTAATACCTCTGTGATCTTGTGTGTGTGTGTGTTTGCATGGCGTTGGACCAGACGATCTGGGTTTGGAGCTCTTTTGGCTTTTGCCTAAGTGTTGTTGATTTTGCAAACTAAGCGATAACTTTCGGTCTCCGTATATCGGAATCGAAATGCTGCGTCGGTTATAACGCGTACCTAATACCTACAGCAGTCTTGTGTGTGTATTTATGGTGTTGGACCCAGACGATCACGGGTTTGAGCTCTTTTTGGCTTTTTGGCTAAATGTTGTTCGATTTATAAGCAGGGCGATAACTTTCGGTCTTAATATGTCGAGAATCGAAATCTGCGTCGATTATAGCAGCGTGCCTAATACCTCTACAGCAGTCTTGTGTGTGTGTATTTGCGTGGTGTTGGACCAGACGTCACGGGTTTGAGGCTCTTTTGGCTTTTTGCCTAAGTGTTATTGATTTATAAGCAGGGGCGATAACTTTCGGTCTCCGTATATCGAATCGAAATCTGCGTCGATTATAGCATGCATACCTAATACCTACAGCGGTCTTTGTGTGTGTGTTTTGCATAAGCGTTGAGACGAGACGATCACGGGTTTCGGAGCTCTTTTGGCTTTTTGGCTAAGTGTTGTTGATTTCACAAACTAAGCGATAACTTTCGGTCTCCGTATGTAGAATCGAATCTGCGTCGGTTGTAACAACGTGCCTAATACCTCTGTGATCTTTGTGTGTGTGTTTGCGTGGCATTGGACGGATGATCTGGGTTTGGAGCTCTTTTGGCTTTTTGCCTAAATGTTGTTGATTTATAAGCAGGGCGATAACTTTCGATCTCCGTATATCCGGAATCGAAATCTGCGTCGGTTATAACGTGTACCTAATTCCCTCTGTTGTCTTTGTTTGTGTGTTCGTGGTGTTGAGCAGACGATCACGGGTTTTGGGCTCTTTTTGGCTTTTGCCTAAGTGTTGTTGATTTATGAACTAAGCGATAACTTTCGGTCTCCGTATGTATGAGAATCGAAATCTGCGTCGATTATAACGCTTTATCTAATACCTCTGGCGGTGCTTTATGTGTGTTTTGCGTGGCGTTCGGAGGGGCGAATCTGGTTTCGGGCTCTTTTGGCTTTTTAGGCTAAGTGTTATTTGATTTATAAAGCAGGGCGATAACTTTCGGTCTCCGTATGTGGAATCGAAATCTGCGTCGATTATAGCGATGCCCTAATACCTCTGTGCAGTGCTATGTGTGTGTGTGTTTTTGTTTGCATAGCGTTCGGACCAGACGATCACGATTCTGAGCTCTTTTGACTTTTTGCTTGAGTCTTGTTCATTTTAAAACTAAGCGATAACTTTCGGTCTCCGTATGTAAAATTGAGTCTGTAAGTTATAGCGTGTGCCTAATACCTCTGTGATCTTTGTGTGTGTGTTTGCATGGCGTTGAATGGGCGATCTGGGTTTGAGCTCTTTTTGACTTTTTGCCTAAAATCTTGTTCGATTTAGCAAACTAAGCGATAACTTTCGGTCTCCGTATATCGGAATCGAAATCTGCGTCGGTTATAACGCGTGTCTAATACCTCTGGCGGTCTTATGTGTGTTTTTTGCGTGGCGTTCGGAGGGGCGATCACGGGTTTAGGCTCTTTTGGCTTTTTGGCTAAGTGTTGTTGATTTAAAAGCAGGGCGATAACTTTCGGTCTCCGTATGTCGAGAATCGAAATCTGTCGGTTATAACCGTGCCTAATACCTCGTAGTCTTGTGTGTGTGTTTTGCGTGGCGTTGGATGGGCGATCACGGGTTTGAGCTCTCTTTGGATTTTGGCTAAGTGTTGTTCGATTTATGCCAGCAGGGCGATAACTTCGGTCTCCGTATGTAGGAATCGAAATCTGCGTCGATTATATAGCGTGTCTAATACCTCTGCGGTCTTTGTATGTGTGTTTTAAATGGCGTTCGGACGAGACGATCACGGGTTTTAGGCTCTTTTTACGGCTTTTTGCCTAAGTATTTATTGATTTGGCAAACTAAGCGATAACTTTCGATCTCCGTATATAAGGAATCGAATCTGCGTCGGTTATAGCGTACCCTAATACCTCAGCGGATGATGTGTGTGTGTTTGCGTGGCGTTGGAGGGGCGATCACGGGTTTGAGCTCTTTTGGCTTTTGGCTAAGTGTTGTTCACTTTAAATAAGCAGGGCGATAACTTTCGGTCTCTGTATGTCGGAATCGAAATGCCGTCGGTTATGTCGTACCCTAATACCTCTGGCGGTGTTGTGTGTGTGTTTTTGCGTGGCGTTGGAGGGGCGACACGGGTTTTGAAACTCTTTTGGCTTTTGGCTAAGTGTTGTTCGATTTCAAAGCAGGCGATAACTTTCGGTCTCGCATATCCGAATCGAAATCTGCGTCGATTATATGGCGATGCCTAATACCTCTGCAGTCTTGTGTGTGTGTGTTTTGCATGGCGTTGGGAAGGGCGATCACGAGTTTGAGCTCTTTTGACTTTTGCCTAAGTGTTGTTGGTTTATAAACTAAGCGATAACTTTCGATCTCCGTATGTCGGAATCGAAATCTGCGTCGGTTATAACATATATCTAATACCTACAGCAGTCTTTGTGTGTGTGTGTTTGCGTAGCGTTCGGAGGGGCGATCACGGGTTTTGGGATCTTTTACGGCTTTTTGGCTAAGTGTTGTTCGATTTATAAGCAGGGGCGATAACTTTCGGTCTCCGTATATCCGGAATCAAAATCTGTCGGTTATAGCAGTGTGATACTAATACCTCTGCGGTCTTTGTGTGTGTGTTTTGCGTGGCGTTCGGAGGAGACGATCACGGGTTTTAGGCTCTTTTGGCTTTTTGGCTAAGTGTTGTTCGATTTATAAGCAGGGCGATAACTTCGGTCTCGCGTGTATGGAATCGAATCTGCGTCGATTATAACAGCGTCTCTAATACCTCTGCTGCGATCTTTGTGTGTGTGTTTGCGTGGCGTTCGAACGAGACGATCACGGGTTTGAGGCTCTTTTGACTTTTTGCCTAAGTGTTGTTGATTTTGCAAACTAAGCGATAACTTTCGGTCTCCGTATGTCGGAATCGAATCTGCGTCGGTTATAGCGTGCCTAATACCTCTGCATCTTTGTGGGTGTGTTTACGTGGCGTTCGGAGGGGCGATCTTTGGTTTTAGGCTCTTTTGGCTTTTTGGCTAAGTGTTGTTGATTTACAAAGCAGGGCGATAACTTCGGTCTCCGTATGTGAATCGAAATCTGCGTCGATTATAGCAGCGTGCCCCTAATACCTCTGTGCATCTTTGTGTGTGTGTTTACATAAGCGTCGGATGGACGATCACGGGTTTGGGCTCTTTTACGACTTTTTGCCTAAGTGTTGTTGATTTTACATAAACTAAGCGATAACTTTCGGTCTCTGTATGTCGGAATTGAATCTGCGTCGGTTATAGCAGCGTGCCTAATACCTCTGGCAGTCTTTGTGTGTGTGTGTGTTTGCATGGCGTTGAGACCAGACGATCACGGGTTTGAGCTCTCTTTTGGCGTTTTACCTAAATCTTGTTGATTTATAAGCAGGGCGATAACTTTCGATCTTTGTATGTCGAGAATCGAATCTGCGTCGGTTATGTAGCGTACCCTAATACCTCTGTGGTCTTTGTGTGTGTTTGCGTGGTGTTGAACGGATGATCTGAGTTTGGGCTCTTTTTAGCTTTTGCCTAAGTGTTATTCGATTTTGCAAAGCAGGGGCGATAACTTTCAGTCTCCGTATATCATGTCAATCTGCGTCGGTTATAGCAGCGATACCTAATACCTACAGCGGTCTTGTGTGTGTGTGTGTGTTTGCATGGCGTTGGACCAGACGTCACGGGTTTGAACTCTTTTGGCTTTTGCCTAAGTGTTTATTCGATTTATAAACTAAGCGATAACTTTCGGTCTCGTATATCGAATCGAAATCTGCGTCGGTTATGTAGCGTGTCTAATACCTCTGGCAGTCTTTGTGTGTGTGTTTGCGTGGCGTTCGGAGGGGCGATCACGGGTTTTAGGGCTCTTTTTGGCTTTTTGGCTAAGTGTTGTTTAGTTTATAAGCAGGCGATAACTTCGGTCTCCGTATGTGAAATCGATCTGCGTCGATTTATAACAGCGTGCCTAATACCTCTGTGATCTTGTGTGTGTGTTTACGTGGGCGTTGGACGGGAATGATCTTTGGTTTTAGGCTCTTTTTGGCTTTTTGGCTAAGTGTTGTTCGATTTATAAGCAGGGAGCGATAACTTTCGGTCTCCGTATGTGAATCGAATCTGCGTCGATTATAACGCATACCTAATACCTCTGGCAGTCTTTGTGTGTGTGTGTGTTTGGGTGGCGTTCGGACGGACGATGCGGGTTCGGGCTCTTTTGGCTTTTGCCTAAGTCTTGTTGATTTATAAACTAAGCGATAACTTTCGGTCTCCGTATATCGAGAATCAAATCTGCGTCGGTTATAGCGCGTGCCTAATACCTCACAGCGGTCTTTGTGTGTGTGTTTAAATGGCGTTGGACGGATGATCTGAAGTTTGGGCTCTTTTTACGGCTTTTTACTAAGTCTTGTTTCAATTTAGCAAACTAAGCGATAACTTTCGGTCTCGTATATCGAGAATCGAATCTGCGTCGGTTGTAACTGCGTGTCCCTAATACCTACTAGCGGTTGCTATGTGTGTGTGTTTGCGTGGCGTTCGGACGGATGATCTTGGTTTGGGCTCTTTTTGGCTTTTTGGCTAAGTGTTGTTCGATTTAGCAAGCAGGGCGATAATTGATCTCTGTATGTCGGAATCGAGTCTGCAAGTCGGTTTTTAGCAGCGTGCCTAATACCTGCGGTCTTTGTGTGTGTGTTTGCGTGGCGTTCGGACCAGACGATCTGGGTTTCGAGCTCTTTTGGCTTTTTGGCTAAGTGTTGTTGATTTACATAAGCAGACGATAACTTTCGGTCTCCGTATGTCGAATCGAGAACCGTCGATTACCCGATAATGCTATCTAATAATATTATTCAAATAATATGAATTATTGATGCGATAATGGGAAATCTTGTGCGATGACAATTATTAAAACAACAATAATATAAAATATCAACGCATAATTATTGAATCGATAAAATAAAATATTGAGCGATAATTCTTTGTAAAATTATTAAGTAGTCCCTTCTTACGTAAAATTAATAATTCAAAAATATTGTGCAATCTGGTGTCTTTCTTGTGCAATCTGGTAATACTCTTGTGCAACCACGCGTATTCTTGTATTTAACCACGGAGGTAATCAGCGGTGTTAGCGTTAACAATTCTTGACATTATTATTTATAAAAACTTCAAACTTGTCATTTCTTTATCGTAGTTTTTACATTATGGGGCCCACAAATGATTTTATGACGTTTGTCGTCTGAATATTCCCAAACAACAAGAATATTCCACGACCAAGCGAATATTTTAGATAAAAATGAATATTTTATAACCACTTGTTTATTTTGTAAAATTTGCACATTTCACCCATAACCAAATCATTATATCAAATTAACTCCTTATTATTTCAAGATAATGAATAGAAGAAATTCAATTTTATTTATTAAAAAGTTGGGGTCATTCAACCTCCCTCATTATGAAATTTTATCCTCGAAATTGGCGTCATTACCTTGTGTTTGAGGTACCTCTCTTTCATTTTCGATTCCAACTCCGGTCATTTCCTCGATAGCATGGTTCTTCTACAAAACCTTGACTTGTGGTATAACTTTTGTTAAATAGGACATGTTCTTTCTATCCAAGATCTTGGCGAATTACCTCCTCGTCACGTTAAATCTTGACTATCTCATCTGGTTCTAACATAATAATGTGGTTTGGGTCTTTCACATATTCTGAAGCATAGATATGTGAAAAATATTATGAACACGAGACGTGCTTGGAGGTATCTGAGTTTATAGGCCACATTTCTATTCGGTCGAGAAATCTCAAATAGACCAACAAATGGTGGTTGAGCTATCCTCTTTCCCGAATCTTATAAATCCCTTCCATGGAAGCAATACGTAACAATACATGATCTCGATATTAAATTCCACATCCTTTCGATAAAATTCCGCATAACTCTTTTATCGATCTGTCTTTGTTTGTATCGTTGTCAAATCGTTTAGATCTTTTCTATAGTCATGCGGACCAATTACGGTCCCTAACAACGTTAACCCACCTCATCCAGCATCTTTGAAGCGACACTTTCTTCTATCTGGCGCCTCGAATGGAGCCATGCTATACTTGCTTGATAATTGTTGTTGTAGGAGAATTCCACGAATGGTAAGTACTTATCAACTTCCTTTGAAATCTAGGACCACGAGTCTTAATAGATCTTTAAGGGTTTGAATAGTCCTTCGATTTCCCATCCGTTTTGAGGATGGTATGCCAGCCAGATCGTAAATCTATGCCCATAGCTTTACTTGAAACTAACCCAAAATCGTGAAGTGAATCTTGGGTCACGATCCAAAACTATGGATCTTGGCATGCCATACAATCTCACAATCTCATTTCACGTCTTCGAGCAAGGCGTTCGAGGAATAAGTCTCATGTATAGGCGAAAATGAAGCGGAACTTGGATAATCTATCATGATAACCCAAATCGCATCTATGCCTTGAGAAACCTTGGGAAGACCCATACTTGAAATCCATAGTAATGTGTCCCACTTCCACTTGAATCTCAAGTGGTTGCAATGGACCCTTTGGCACTTGATGCTCCGCCTTTACGTTGACAAGTTAAACACCTCGAGATAAACTTCGATCTCTCTCTTCCATTTCTCCACCAAAAAATGTATGTGAAGATCATGATACATTTTGGTACTCTAGAGATGGATTTCAAATTATGTGTTGTGTGCCTCCATCATGATTCTATGCTTCAAATCGAAATCATAAGGAATGCAAAGTCATGTAGTTGACTATAAGTATTCCTTCTTCATCGATTCTTATACAGAATAACACCTTCTTGTACTTTTTCTTCATACGTATCATTTCTGGAGTGCGTGGCTTGAAGCGACTTTAACTTTATCGATTAAAAGTCGGTTCTACTTTCGTATGTTTGATGTCATCACGTGAGTACTTGGAGCCTTTAATTCTATCTACATCCTTTGTAAGTCGTTACAAAATGGGTTTTTATGTTAACAACATCCTTTTCGTGCCGCATCGATCTTTAACTTCGATCGTCGATTAACACGTTCGTTTTCGGGATGATATTGAATCTTATGGTGGTAATCTTTCAATAGCTCGAGCCAATGTCGTTCTTGCATGTTGAGTTCCTTTTGGGTGAAGAAATATTTGAGGCTTTTATGATCAAGTATAAATCTCCACTTTCTCCCCATACGGTAGTGTCTCCAGTTTTTCAATGCAAGCTTATTACTTCGACTCGGATCATGAGTAGGATAATTCCTCTCGTATTCTTTGAGTTGTCGCGAGGCATAGGCTATGACTTTCCCATGTTGCATGAGAACACATGTAAGTGTTGTCGCCATCGCCGTCGGTTTTGCCGGTGGCGTTGAATGAGGTCATCTTGTGTGTTTGTCGATTTTTTGGCTTTTTTTGGTTTTTAAGCTTTTCGGCTTTTTGGTATTGTGTTTAAATGGCAGGAGCTCTCGTGTTGATTTAAGTGTGCGTCTCGCTCGGCACCTTACCGTTGTGACGATTTTGTGTTGTGCATTGGCGTTCGTGTGAACGGTGCCGGTTTCTTTTGGCGTTGTTTAATTTTTGTCGGTCTCCGTGTCGCCGAATCGATCTGCGTCGGTTATAGCAGCGTGCCTAATACCTACAGCGGTCTTTGTGTGTGTGTTTGCGTGGCGTTCGGAAAGACGATCACGGGTTTAGGCTCTTTTGGCTTTTTGGCTAAGTGTTGTTATTCGATTTGCAAACTAAGCGATAACTTTCGGTCTCCGTATGTCGAATCGAAATCTGCGTCGGTTATATAGCGTGTCTAATACCTCTGGCGTGTGTGTGTTTGCGTGGCGTTCGGAGGACGATGCGGGTTTAGGCTCTTTTTGGCTTTTTGGCTAAGTGTTGTTGATTTACAAACAGCGATAACTTTCGGTCTCCGTATGTAATCGAAATCTGCGTCGGTTATATAGCGTGCCTAATACCTCTGGCAGTCTTTGTGTGTGTGTTTGCGTGGCGTTGGACGGGCGATCACGGGTTTGAGCTCTTTTGGCTTTTGGCTAAGTGTTGTTGATTTATAGCAGGCGATAACTTCGGTCTCCGTGTATCGAGAATCGTACCGTCGGTTATATAGCGATGCCTAATACCTACGTGGTCTTTGTGTGTGTGTGTGTGTGTTTGCATGGCGTTCGGACAGACGATCACGGGTTTGAGCTCTTTTGGCTTTTGCTAAGTGTTTATTGATTTACAAACTAGCGATAACTTTCGGTCTCCGTATGTCGGAATCGAAATCTGCGTCGGTTATGTAGCGTGCCTAATACCTCTCAGCAGTCTTTGTGTGTGTGTTTGCGTGGGTGGATGGGCCGATGCAGTTCGGGCTCTTTTGGCTTTTTGCTAAAAGTCTTTATTGATTTATAAACAGGGGCGATAACTGATCTTTATATGTTAGATCCAATCTGTCCGGTTATAGCATTCATCCTACAGTCTTTGTGTGTGTGTTTGCGTAAGCGTTCAATAGGATATACGGGTTTTGAGCTCTTCCCGTTTTTTGGCTACAGTATTCTTCAGTTTTTCTTAAGCAGGCGATAACTTTCGGTCTGCGTATGTGGAATCGAATCAAAATCGGTTATGTAGCATGCCTAAATACTCTGGCAGTGCATGTGTGTGTGTTTGCGTGGGCGTTCCGGGCCAGACGATGCGCGTCTCGGTTGAGCTCACTTTTGACTTTTGGCTAAGTGTTTATTGATTTCGCAAATAAGCGATAACTTCGGTCTCCGTATGCCGGAATCGAGTAAAGCGTCGGTTATAGCAGCGTGCATAATACCCTACTGGCAGTCTTTGTGTGTGTGTTTAGCATTAAGCGTTAAGGTGGGGCGAATGCGGGTTTTAAGGCTCTTTCAGCTTTTTGGCTAAAGTATTTATTCGGTTTACTCTAGCGGAGGCGATAACTTTCGGTCTCAGTATGTGAATGGTCAGTGCAAAATCAGGTTACTTATGCAGCGATGCCTAATACCTCTGTGATTGTGCTGTGTGTAGTTTTGCGTGGCGGAATGAAGACGATCTGGGTTCAGGCTCTTTTCTGACTTTTGGCCTAAGTGTTGTTCGATTTAAAAACCAAGCGATAACTCGTCTCCGTATGTTAGAATCGAAATCTAAAATCGGTTGTAGCAGCGATACCTCATCTCTGTGATGCATGTGTGTTTAACGTGATGATTCGGAGGCGATAGGGTTTGGTACATTTTTCGACTTTTTGGCTAAGTGTTTATTGGTTCACAAGCAGTGATGCTGGTCTATATGTGAATCAATCCGCAATCCGGTTATAGCGCGTGCTTAATACCTAATTATTTGTGTGTGTGTTGCGTGGCGTTGGAGGGCAACGATCACGAGTTTGAGCTCTTTTTGGCTTTTTGGCTAAGTGTTGTTGATTTTGCAAACTAAGCGATAACTTTCGGTCTCCGTATATGAATCGAGTACTGCGTCGGTTATAGCAGCGATGCCTAATACCTACTGTGGTCTTGTGTGTGTGTTTGCGTGGCGTTGAGACGATCACGGGTTTGAGCTCTTTTGGCTTTTTGGCTAAGTGTTGTTGATTTACAAAATAGGGCGATAACTTTCGGTCTCCGTATGTGAATCGAGTACCGTCGATTATAGCGTGTACCCTAATACCTACAGCGGTCTTTGTGTGTGTGTTTGCGTGGCGTTGGACAGACGATGCGGGTTTGAGCTCTTTTGGCTTTTGGCTAAGTGTTGTTGATTTTACATGGCGGGCGATAACTTCGGTCTCCGTATATCGAGAATACTGCGTCGGTTATAGCATACCTAATACCTCGTGGTCTTTGTGTGTGTGTGT